>UYYG01001160.1:1136699-1531068 GCA_900625125.1 Dracunculus medinensis | reverse complement strand
ATTTAATAATAGTTTATTACTTCCATTATTTTCATTTCATTTCTACAAAAATGCATTTTTAAAGTCAATAACATGAACAAAATATAAAAAAAAAAAATTTTTAAGCAAAACAATTCATTTGTAATTTTTAAGCTGACCGACACATTTCATTTCAGTTAATCACGGCGCGCACGACAGAAATTGGCTGTGGAGTATCATTTTGTGAATATCCCAAACATCGCCCATACTATATGCAATTTATTACTTGCAATTACTATCCAAGGCAAAAATTTAATACATAGGAATTTCCTTCTTGTGCTTCTGTTGGTTATAACCTTTTATTTTCAACGCTTATAATCGCTGGAATCGAAAAAGAAAGATTTTTCCATGATTTAATTGGAATATATTTTGGTGGGCGAAAATGGCACACCACGTTGTATGAGAGTGGTGAAAAATGTAAAAGCGATGTACGACGTATACTTCATCAAAATGCCTGTCATCGGAGGTCCTATGTACCCGAGAATCGAAAGAAACGGAAGAATCAGAAAACATTGAAGAATTAGAAGAAACATCTGAAGAATCTAAGGAAGAAGAGGGGCAAGAAGAAAAACCTGAAGACAGTAAAGAATGGTTCTGAATAATAGTCGTGAAAGGCAATAGTTCTTTCAATAATTCTTCGTTCTCGATGTTCATTTTCATTCCTTTAATGTGGTTAAAATTTTGGCTATGGAATAAAGAATTTAATTATATGAGGTGAAGAAAAAATCTTAACTACGATCTAATAACTTCTCATAATAATGGTATGGTCACAAGAATCCTCTGCAGAGATTAAAAGTTGTTATTCAACAGCCGTTACAGCTACTGTCATATCTCTAGCTATATACCATAAGTTGTTGTGGCTGATGTCAAAGGGAAGTTCACGTTAAACTTTGACTTATACGATATTACCAGATTTTAAATGAATGGGCTATGAACCCATAGGCGAGCTTGGTAAAAAAGGGAATGACATATGCTATATAAAAAATATGATAGGTCGACAGATTTGCGAAATCTTGATGATAATAGCTCATCGAGCAAACTTCTTCTTCTAGCAGTTCTCACCATTATTAGTTAGGCTGGCTCCAATGGCTATAAGAGTAGGACGCTTCTAAGCGGCGCAGTCTGACGCATCGCTAGTAGTAATAGAAGCCATGCCTTTTTCCAACTTCTATGTCCATATATCACTGGTTCCCTATATGTTCAAAAATCTTTTTTAACTGTATCAATCCAGATCTTGATTGGTCCACCTCGCTTTTGACGCCATCCATCACATTGTTCAGCAAGTAATGAAATATGCGAAAATTCTTGTGGTACGATGGAGAAGGTGCCCTAGCCAGCGAAGAAGACGCTCAGTGATAACATTATTACATATTACATTAATACAGTTGGTATACAGTTTGAGTGAAGATGGATACAGTCATGTTCGATTTTATTCGTTCGACGGATCCGTAAAATGTATCTTAGACATGAGTGGTCAAAGACTAATATCTTCCACTTTCGTTGGCCATGTTTCGCAGCCATATAGCAAGATCGAGGGAATTACAGCTATATGGGCACTGGTTTTCGCCTTTATAGTGATATCACAACGGTTTTATAAAGGTTTCATCAAGCTGAAAAACATATTTCTAGCTGCCATGGTACGAGTTACAATTTCATTCTTTGCCTAGCAATTTGGGATTAGAGTGGATCCATAGTACCAAACATTTTCTCAATCGATCATGAGTTGATAAAAATCGGTTATGTGTTGATAAAAATAGGTATTTTATTAGTATCTTGTGTATAAGACGAAAATACTTTTATTTTATTTAGATTGATTTTGAGTCCAATTTCTGCAGCCTGCTGTTGCAATGTTTAACATTATTTGCATATCCTTATAACTATCAGCAAAAAAGACCATCATCAGCGTTCAAGGTGTGTGATGCTATTCTCTGGACTGATTTGCACATCTCTTGAGTGCCGACAAGCAATATCCAGTCTATCGCATAATTGAATTTTGTAGAGGAAAGGACGGTAGCTGCTGGAAACCCACCTGTATTTCTATCCCCATGTGACTATATGGTGAAACGATCAGGTCTATCTCTCTCTCATCGAACCAATTAAGGCATTTTTTCTTAAGAAATCAAAAATCCAATAATTTTTGATTTCACTCACCACTTATTTTAATATTCACTGCCATGCTTTAAAGATCGGCCAAATTTTAATCCGCAACATCACTTGAAAAATTTTCTAGAGCAGTGCTCGGAAAAAAGTGGTGGATTTAGTAATGTCGGCTTCTTTTAATACCTTAATGTGATCATAGAGATTTGCAAATTTCGTTGATTAGAATATAAAAGGCGCATCTTTGGTTATTCGAAAATTCTGCCAACGCAACCGTTATGGGGATTATTTTGTGGAATTATATGTGGAATTATTTTGAACCGTCATAATCACAATTTTCAGCGTTTTACTTGCCAAACTTTGGTGAGAATTCGGTCTCTTCGAATCAATTTGGAATTAAATTGAGACCAAAAAAACTATAAAAATTTTTTGCAACCAGATTATCTACGAAACCGAAAAGTTGTATGCTAAGAGAAAGATAAAAAGGAAGGCCAGTAAAATTAAATAGAAGATTAACAATTTCGAAATTTGTGATGAGCTCTGATGGAACACTTTTTCCAAGCAAACATTTAGCCATCCTTAAATGAACTACTACTAACGAAAGTAGAACAGTATACCTCCATGGATTCAATCGATTTTTCCTCTAATTCTTCACTGCTCTCAGGTTCCTCTCCTATCTCCTCTTGCTCCGTGAATTCATCCGATTTTTCTTCAAATTCTTCATTGCATACCGCTTCTCTTTGCACGAGATCCGTGAAACATAAGCCTTCTGATGGCAGACATTTTGATGAAGCATACGTCGTACACTCCCCATCCCCTTGCACTTTTCACCACTCTCATATAAAATGGTGCGCCATCGTCGCTCACTGCGAAAATTAGGTCGCAGATAAATATTCGTTTTTCGTTAAGGTAAGAAGACAATTCAGATATTCAAATACATTAAATTTTCACTTTGGACAATAACTGAAAGTAATAAATTGTAGGTAGCATGGACGATGTTGAGGATAATGATACTTCACAGCCAATCTCTGTACGAGCTGTGATTTTCTAAAATGTATCATTATAAAATATATGGTATGAAAAATTTTTTCGTTGTTTCTGTTCTGCTCTGCTAATTTTCTGGAACTTTTCAAATTTCTCCAAACAATCTTTTTTAAATTTTCAGATGAAAATATATATACAAAAACAATTTTAAATTAAACACGAGCAATTAGTAATAAAACAAAATAAATTTGGCTTAATAATTTTAAGATAAGCTTTGTTTTTAAGTCGATATTTCTTTTTATTTGCTTATTTAATTGTTTTCCACCCTTAATCCTTTTATCCTTTCACTTGTTTTGACAGTACCAAACCTGTCAGAATCCAAGTGGCTGCTGGGGATTCATTAGTAATTCCATTTTTTTGTTCAGCATTCCGGTCCTCCACGTAATATTTTCATCCCCATGGTGCGAAATAAATTCAAGTTTTTTCAATAAATGGAAATTTGCGGACTTTAATTAAATTGAAAACAGCCTTTTGTTATTGTGCAAAATGAAATGCTGCAAATAGTTTCTATTGTTTTGCCTTAAAATTGGACACTCATGGAGCAAGAAGAACATTGCACAGTAATTTGCCCCACTAATTAATGCTTCAAATAAAGAAATTGCGTGAAATGAGAGAAGAAATCGCACATAGGTCTTAGAAATAGCGTAACTTCAATCCTTTATTTAAGAAGAATTATGTTGGAACCAAATTTCAAGTCTTTATCTCTGGCAGTGCAAATTTGTTGAGTAATCAAAAATCCGGATGACTGCTGCAGATCCACCTGTAACCCTTTCTCCTTGTATTCTATGGTAAAAATTGTGAAGTTTGCTTGACATTGCGTCCAAGTCCTCCTACGCTGCATTATTTGGGGCACCTCAGTGAAATGAACATCAGTGGAACAGTGCATCTCTGGAACAGCAGAACACTGGTCCCAACTAAGGAAAAATCAGCCATATTCACGCTAGACATAATAGGAAGTACGCTAGTTGGGTATCGGAAGCAACAAGCAACTCACCAGCCGTCTGAAAAGATTGTTAAAATACAGGTCAGGAGATGTTAATTATTGGATGTTTCGAAGAATTACAATGATATATATCTTCCTCAGTTCGGTCTCGAATAATTACTAAACCGAGTAGAGGTACCGACTATATCATTATCGTGTTTCCGATAACTAAAGGAAAAATAGCATAGCGATCGTGTGAAAGACCATATATATGGTCACACTCGCCTCAAAGTCTTGCAATATCTCGCTTTTTAATGTATATGCTCCAACTTTGTATGCAGATGATCTGTTATAAAGGTAAGTTCTATGAAGCTTTAACTGCATTTCTACTTGAAACATAATATGGCCATAATCGGGGAGCATTGGCGCGCGCGCAGTGCTATTACAACGAATATGGTCATTGACAAATACGGCATTCATATAGAGTGCACCAATGAAATATGCCTTCGATATGCCGAAGAACATTATCCTCTTATTAGCTTCTTATTAGCCCATGCTTCTGCCATCGATGAAAGTTCCAATATAATCAACAACCAAGAAATTAATTATATTAATTATATTTTAGTCAGTGGCCAGTCGAAGAATTCTCTCCTAAATGATCATTCCTATCAGGGTATTAGCAGCCCTCATGGATCTAACAGTGGTGCCATAGTACAAGCTAAGATCCGCATAAATTGACAAGATCAGTAACACAGGATAATAGTGGTGCACCTGTTAAGACAAGATAAAATAAATTTTAAAGACTCGCGGAGTTGATAAAATTTCCTGCGATTGCATCCACTTTTACTTAGATAAATTTGTATAAAGGACCTCAGCTTCGCTGCTTATGGCACATCCCTCGTTGCCCACGAAAGGACTTAATGTAAATTTCATCTAATCTTGTCATTGATGGCGTCAAAAGGAAAGATTTTCAAAGTCTAAAGAGATCAGTGATATATGGACATAGATCATAGAAATAGGAATGGCTCCTATTATATAACCATACAGCGACAACATCGAACAGCTTAGAAACACCCTAACCTATTAGCCTGTGGAGCCAACAATAGCGAGAGTTATTAAAAAGCGAAGAAATGTAGAGAGCAAACTTTGATTGATGTCTAACTGACTTTGATTGACATACCATAAGATTAACATTTAAAAAGAATATTTTTTTGAATTCATTTTATAAGAGGTCAGGTCTGCTGCAGTGAACCAATGTTCAGACCAGTCAGACCACAGTGACAAACAAATTGCATAATATATGGTATGTTGATCGATGAACTGCAATTGGCTAAGTTGTATGATTCTCCTTCTTCCAACAATGTATATCATCTTTAGTTTGGCTGACCCAAAAGATTGCACAGCCACTAATTATAATTATATTTGATTCCTAATTTTTATATTTCTTTATAATTTACAAATTTGCAATTAAAGCCAATTTATAACTTTATTTTCATCGCATTAAATGAAAATATTGAGAATAGAGAACTATAGAATTATAGTCTTTCACATAAGCCTTCCGATAGGCATTTTGACGGAGAATACGTCGTGCATTCCTTATCACTGCTGCATTTCCCACCTTCTTCATATATGGCGGTGCTCCACTGTTGTCCACTAAAATATATGTTTTTCTTATAAATAATGGGAAGATTCTTCCATCGCAAGTTCCATTAATAAGTCTCGAAAAACTAAACTACATCACAAGCATAAGAAGAAAATTTATACACATAATTTATAAATCTTTACTTTGGATAGTAATTGCAAGTAACAAATTGGAAGTAATAAGGGCGATGCTCAGCATATTCACAGAATGATACGGCACAGCCAACATCTGTTGTGCGTGCTGTGATTATCTGAAATATACAGGTAGGGAATTAAAATTATGAATAAAAAATGTTGCCCAGAATTTTTAATCTTTAACTCCTTCTGCTCGTTCAGAATTAGGCGTTCAGAAATGTGGCCACTTTTTAAAACCATCAAATTTTAATTTCCGCGCATTTGTTAGTAGCATTTTACAGTTTTTTCCATTTCTTGCTACAATTTTGCTATACGTGAAATCAAAGAATAGCAATGAAGAAAACTGAGCAAAACCTGCGCTAAATCTTGATTCAACGTTTCGAAATATTTGTCCATTGATAAACTTGTTTCTCCCATTGGTTTACTTTTTAACCACTCATCCACCGCCACTGATAACATATCATCTGCAAAAATTAGCAAAAAACAAGTGAATCGACCCAATTACCCATTTTGCTGATGAAAAGCAGGTGATTTGTGGTAGGTGATGTCATGGCGTGGTCAAAGCTTATTATGAGCTTGGACAGTAAATAAAAGATAGAGAATATTCTCGCATACAGATATGTTTTAAGGTCGAAAGGATTGTAAAGGCAATGACGATCAAAAGACGTCAGATCTGCCTTGCAACATTGGTGCTTATCGTATTAGGTAACCAACCAGTTTTTTATTCCACCAACCATTTCCGCAATTCGTTTACAAGTGGGGCGATGGGGCAAAGGTTAAAAGTTAACCTTTTACCGCATTATAAAAACCACGAGAAATCTTCTCGAATACAGCTCACCAAAAAAAGTATCAATAGAATTAATGTCAACACGCTTTTCATAAATTTCTTCATAATAAAAAAATTGTGAAGATTTCCTCGATTAAAAGCCCACCTGTAGGATTGTTGTCAAGAGTCCATTTCGAAAACAAACTTTCACCAACGCCATCGCCATAAAAATATTTGTGGAAATACTCCGAGTGATCATATTTGCATTTCTCCACGTGTTTCTGAGCCAGCTTTTCCAACGTACAATTCCATCTCTTCAATTCCAATTAGAATAAAATGCAGCCAAAAAAAATCAGAATAGAAATCACCAACCACTGCCAATCACTGTATTGTTATAGATTATAAAATTCCTCTGAAAATTTGCAAACTTTTGTAAATAATAACCAGTTTGTACATCTCCTTGGCTGCTGGATACGTTCCATCTGATGTCGAGAACTGGCCCATAGCAACTTTCGTCCGAATGTCATTAAGCTTCTTCAAAATATTTTCTCGACCAGCCGAAGTAATCTTCGATGCAGAACATGAACTATCTGATGGAAAAAACAAAATTTAGAGATGCGCTTTATGAAAATTCCAAAAAAAATCATAAGATGACAATGTGGAGCAATTAGGTGAACGTTAAGACCCATGATAATTGTTTGTAAAAAGATAAATAAATAATTCGATTAATAATAAAGATAAATAAATAATTAGCGAAAATATTGTAAAGTTCGTTTTGATGCTGCACCTATTTTTCCTACATCACTTTTTCGAATTCTTTCTCACCAGGCTTTTCAGTTTCTTCTGGCATTGTCGTTTCATCTTCAGTATGTTCTTCGCTTGGCATTGTCGATTCATCTTCAGTATATTCTTCGCTTGGCATTGTCGATTCATCTTCAGCATATTCTTCGCTGGGCATTGTCGATTCATCTTCAGTATGTTCTTCGCTTGGCATTTCGGTTTCCTCATGGCTTATAAGTTCTTCTTCAGGCTCTTCGCTTGGAGTTTCATCATCATGAGTCGCTTCAGCGGGTTTATCACCAGCAGCACAAAGACCATTACCATTACATACTCTGCCATAATCCGAACACTTGCTACATGGTTCACCTTCTTCATAGATTGTCTTATCCCAGTTTCCTCTGAAATTCACATTTTATTCAATATTGAGACTTATTTGTTGATAAAAAATAAAAAATACCTTGGGCCATAATGGCAAACGACATGAACCATAAATGGGTATCCATTATTATTGTGGCATTTAGCCATTCCACAGCCAAGTTTGCTTGTGATTGCCCACGCCATCTTAAAAAAATCTAATAAAATAAATCTAATAAATCTAATCAGAATCATAAAAGTATGATAAAGACTTTATGGTTTTTCTTTTTTGTATATAATATATGCAATATGTAGAAAAATAAAATAAAATAAAATTTTCGAATCTTGAGCGGTTGTATATTTTTCCGCTGCAATTTTTTTTACGCTTTTTTCAGAATATTTTTAGAATTTCTATAAATTACGAGCTTTTTTTTTCCAATTTAAAAAAAAAAGAACAAGGAATTGAAATAAAATATACATATATAAATTTATGATATTTATGATATTATTATAAAATAATACAATATTATGTAAACCTGTCGTGTAAAAGTCTGGGAGTTTGTTGGAGATCCACCTGTGACTCTATGGTTAAAATGTCAGCTATTCTTGATATGGTGCCCGCATCTTCCGGCACGTATGATAGTTTGGTGGTGTATGCGATAAGTATACAATTCGAGCGTAAAGCGACACCAAGGTTGATAAATAAAATATGCTCTCAAGCCAGGGTAATTACTCGAAACCTATCAAGGGAAACAGCCTTTTGCACGCGAGATATTAGCCGTATCAGCGCGGAGCGTCAGAACGTTTATGGAAGTTGCGAGTCAAGTGATCACTGTCCACACCCTATCTAAATATCGTGTGGATATAGCCTGCTTATCGGAGGTCCGTTTTCCTCATTTTGGGTCTCGAGAAATTACTAATCCTGGCTCCGAACAAAGATATATACTGGCTATATCATTGTGCAGATAACTCGGGGTCGAAATGGAGTAGCGATTATCATGTCTGACAAGGCCCATTATGCTTTGATTGAGTGGAGACCGTATGGCGTATGGCCGTTTTAAGGGTAAGTTCTGCAATATCTCGGTCATCAGTGTGTTTCTACTCTGTTGGCAGATGACCGTGATAAAGATAAGTTCTATGCAGAACTTCAACCGAAATACGATATGGTCATAATTGGTGAGGAGGGAAGGAAGGACTGGAATGGGCGCATAGGTTATAATGCCGCTGCAATGACTACTGGCAAATATGGCATCGGAGATCGGTGCGCCAATAGAGGATGCGCCCCACGCCTTCTTCGTTTCGCAGAAGAGCATAAATTCTTTGTTACTAATACGTACTTTCGGTATCGTAAAAAATATCTAATCAGTCGATCACCAACACTTCAACCAGATTGATTACATCTTAATCAGTCGCCGTTCGAAGAGTTCCGCACTAGATAGTCGTTCAGATCACGGCGCCGAAGCGAGCAATCTTTATGGATCTGACCACGTTATGATTCGAGCCAAGATCTGCATAAAACTGACAATTCACCGAAAACAGCATTCCCCAAGATCCTTCAATTATCACAAACTAGAAAACTCAGGGACATTGAGTGCATTTCAAACCGAATTATTAAAGCATCTCGAAAAAATCAATGACTTTTCTAGAACAACAAATGAATGCTACTCCAAACTACGCAATATCTTCGAAAGTCAACCACTTCCAAGCTTGGGCATACTTGTAGGAAGTGCGCTAATTGAGTATCGAAAGCAGTTGTCCAGCTGTCTGAAAAGGTTGCCAAAGCAAGAATGTCAGGAATTCCTTACTATCGGATGCTTCGAAGAATTACAACAGCAACACGCGGAATTAAAACTTCGTAAAGAGACTATAACTCGGGGAACGATCAGTGAAATGGTGAGGGACAGCGATGGTTATTAAGAGTGTAAAGGATCGCGTCATAAGATGGAAGAAATTCTTTGATGCTAAACTTAATGATGCACCATCTGTTAACTCAGACATAACTGATACGTTTGTCGAACCATACGCTTGCAATTGCGAACCGCAAATAGAAGAAGAAATAATCTCCGTTATTATTCTTAAGCTTAAGGCCACTCCAGGAGAAGATAGTCTTCGGGATGAGCTTTTCAAATGCTGTCCATTGTCCTTCATAACGCATCTTCAATAAATATACACTCTGATTTGGAAGAATGAAATATCCCCAGATGACTGGAGCAAAGCAATTCTGCTCCCAGTATTCAAGAATATTCAAGAAACATGACATACTGCGATAACTGTCGAGGAATCAGCCTACTAGACGACTCAGTGAAAATTTTCGCTTCTTTTTTACTCAGTAAACTCAATACTTATGGAAGTACTCGATAGCAAAATGCGCCCTAATCCAAGTTGGATTCAGACCGCAGCATGATTTTACTCACCAGATATTCGCATTGAGAATGGTGCTGGAGCATCGCTCCAGATATTTGCAACCCATTGTCGCGCATTTCATCGAATTTGCGGCTGCCTTCGTTCCAATTGATAGAGCGGCGCTTTTGAGGGTGATGGAACGACGGTGTTCAGGAAAAAACCATTCGACTGACAAAGCCATTTTATGAGTGCACGTGGGCGCATGTCTACATGGAGAACTGACCGACTCCTTCGAAAGGAGAACTAGTGCCAGCCAAGATTATATCCATTCCTCTACAATATGCTATAGATTGGATAATGGACACCACTTGTCGGCACTCAAGAGGTGTCCAATTCAGTCCAGAGCATCGTATCACAAATCTTAAATACGCTGACGATGTAGTCCTTTTTGCTGACAGTTATGACTCAATGCAAATAATGCAAAAAACTTATTAGCAACTGCAGCGAGAATCGGATTAGAATCGATGTAAATAAAACGAAAGTATTTTCGTCTACAAGAAGTTGATAAAATACTTCCTTTTATAAATTCATTGCCGATTGAAGAAGTGCCTGATTTTAAATACCTTGGACCCAATGTAATAACAAATGGCCACGCAAAAGAAGATTCTACAACTTGGATAACGTCAATTAGAAATGCATTCTTCCGGTTGACGAAACCTTTATGGAGCTGTCATAAAATTACCATAAAAACGAAAGAGCATATTTACGACTCACTGGATCTTGCTATTATGATTGCGAGACATGGCCAGTGAAAGTGAAGGATATTAAGAAGTGAAGGATCTGTCTTTGATCACTCATGTCTAAGGTACACTTTAGGGGCACGCTGAGTGAATAAAACCTCACATGATCGTATCCACTTTCCTTTAAATGCCTTATATTAACAATGCCGTCATATAGCGTCACCTTCGCTGATTAGGTCACGATCCTCGTCACCACAATAGATGACATATATTTCGTTACTTGCTAAACCCTGTGTCGCGTAGCGTCAAAAGTGAGATGGACCAATCAAGATCTGGAGTGAGCAGTCAGGAAAGATTTTGAACGGATAGGTGGACCAGCAATATACGGACTGAGACGTTGGAAAAAGGAATGACTTCTATTACCATCGACGAGAGCATCAGATAGCGCCGATTGGAAGATTTACTCACTTTTCTCCTAGTCTTACCCTTCTAGCCACTGGAAACAGCCTAACCAGTAATGGTGTGTGTTGTTAGAAGAGGAAGAATAGTTATAGTTTATAGCTTAGCCTAAATAACTATATTCAAGCATCAAAGATTTAAAAATCTAGTCAACGTATTAAATAAAGTACTACTAGTGGAACTGCAATAAAATTCTCATAATTTCCTCGCAATAACCTGAGTAAAATGCAAAACGCTTCCTGGAGTACCATCCATTGTAGAATGCGCTGGCATATCTTTTATTTCCTCCCACCACCATCCTTCTAGCGCATCTTCGAATTGCTTTTTATCTAAAGAGAATTAATTAGTCGATAAGACGTTTTAATATAGTTTTAGATTAGAATCATTCGAAATATCATTGTTTCAGTTTCAAATGTATGCATATATTTTGTACAACTGGAAAAGTAAAAACTTCAATGAACGAACTATTTCGAAATAACAATTACCTAATTTCGGTTCTTCATATCCCCATCTGGCATACAAATTCTCACCGCTATAATTACGGAATTCTTGCGTTGAATGCTCGAAATCGCAATATTCAGCCCACTGTTGCGCTCTTTCTTCCAGGCCGCAGTCCCACTCCTGAATGTTATTGTAATTCATTCAGTAAGCTCAGAGCAACTGAAACGCCGTTATCTGCATTTTCGTCAATAAAAAAATTTTGATATGATTTATCTAACCAATTCATGCATGTTCGAACTTCTTGGCATAAGCCCGTTCGATGCTTCTGCTTCACCGTTTGCTAACTGCGATCTAAGCTTATTGTGTTCTTTTAATACATACGATCGCATTTCTTCAGTAATTTTTGAAGCAGGACATTTCGAAGCCACAGATACACCTTAATTTTACTTTGTATTCAAAATTTCATCCTCTATTACACTTTTCTCACATACACTTTTCTCCTGCTTAGTGCGATAACACGATTTCAGGAAAGTGAAGATGATAGAGGAAAATTGGTAACCGAAATATTGAGAGTAGACTCACCGATTTGCAATAAAATAAATACCACTGGCAATAGCATATTGAAGCTCATCGACATAATATTCACCGATTATTTCGGCATGATTTGTTTCCCCTTATAAAGAGCTTAATACGTGTAAAATGGAACTAAAATGTGTATTAAAAAATTTCCTCAAAATATTTTTGGTTATATTTTTTTTCTGATTTGATTTATCCACTAAGAAAAAAATAGTGTTTTGATTTATTGAATTTATTTTTTCGAAAATAATGATTTCACTTCAATTTATGAAATAACAACAGAAGACAAATTGTCTTCTAAAAATTTTCTTTTATTTTCTTTTACAGCTAATGAAATTTCGTAATGTTTGTTCGAATTTTGGATTTTTATTTAGCTTTAAATTAGAAAAATTTCGTATTTCAAAGAAATATTGTGTAATAAATATAAATTGAATAATAATGCGCGAAACTATTTTTGTAAAATAGTTGTTTAAATATAGTAAGTATATTTTTCTTTATATTTCTGTGTTATTTCTGCGAAAAGTTTTGCATCATTTCTAATGGCTCGTGTATGTGTAATGATTATAGCATCCATCAGATGCTATCAGCAACAAGCTCAATAAGCCTAAGACTAGCATATATAATCAATTGAAGCCTCCAGCTGCTGAATCCACCGCTAGATACAAGAGCTGAAAGAAAGCTCGATCTCAGACGAGACTATCCAGTCGTCTGATTGTGCCATCAACGAACAGGCGTAGCTATAGCCAATCGAATTGCAAATGCAACTGTCGCGTCAATGCGCTACGCAATTCGATACTGGAACATGGCTTTAAATATGGAAATAGCATCTCGAGGGCTATCACCGAGAACTATTCAGTGCTTTTTAAGGATGTTTTCATTTCCTTTCTCCTCATCCAGCATTCCGTTTATTTTGCAAGGCAACAAGTGCTCGACAAAAAGTGCTCAATGGAGTGATCCGGGATAAGGATGGAAATCCCATTAAGATTGTTAAAGATCTTATTCCATGGAGAGAGCTCTTTGAACCTAGCATCCTGATTATGCATTTAGAGCCTTGCAACTGCGATTCATCAATCGAGCGCAAAATAATAATGCATATTTAAGTATTTCAGTGTTCTAGCGAGTTCATTAAATTTCTTCATGATGGTTCACTTTATTAAAAACATACATTTTATATGCGATCAATAAACATTATAGAAATAGAAATGTATTTACATTAATAAGAATATTTTTGCTTCTTTTTTTCCAACAAGCCTCATCCTGTCAATTTTTCGTCAACTTTCTTCTAACGAATAAGCGAGAATTCAATGCAAATTAAACAGAATGAGGCTTGGATTTAATTTTGATTCGTAGTGAGAAAAGAAGATTCACTATTTTTATAGCGCGAAGACGTATTCTACTAAGGCTCGCAAAAAGGTTCGTTCGTTGTATCAAAGCCCAGTTATTTCTTTTTCGGAAGGCAAAGGCTTCAGCAAATAAATGATAAATCAATCTTTAATGCATAAAATTTTTGTCGATCACTGCAAAAAAATATTGGCTTTATGTATTTTGTTTCGGTTTTTTTCTAAATTTCAGTCCATTCAAATATTAATAGTCAGTAATTATAATAATAAGTAATTATAATAAATTATACAACAGTAACTAAGTACTTAGATGGATGGATCCCTCCCTAAACTTCGCCTTCAGCGATTTAATTCTGCATTTCTATTGCACACATATGAGAATTTCGCGTTCCAAGGATTGTGCTTAATTTTTCTTGTAAAATCGCTCATTAATTACTTCTATATTCATGTTTTGCGACATATCTGTCGGCTCACGCATTTTTCAGGATAATTAGGCAATGGGGACAGAATGGCTCAGTGGGTTATTGCTCGATTGGGGGCGCCGACGCTGAGGTTCGTTCCTTCGCAGGAGTAAATCTGCGCAGAAATCCAGATTATAATGGCGACTCACCTGTATTTCTATTGCCAAGGGACTCCCTGGCATATTGCTCAATGCGACAAGCCAGGGGGCGAGTTTAACCAGTAATGGTGAGGACTCTTAAAAAAAAATTGCATTAGGTAAATAAACCTCTCCGGTCGTTTCTTAAAATATTTTAGTACTTTAACATCAGTTATCTTATTCAATTTTTCATACTGGTTCAACTTGTTGGAAGCATGCAATATTATTATAATATATTGTATTAATAATATTATTATTTATAATTATAATAGTTGTAATAATTATACGCGACCTATGGATTCTTATCGGTTTTGTGCTAAAATATTTATATTTCAATGAGTCTTAATCATTTTCTAAATATCATTGCGGTAATTGGTTACTTTTACGAAATGTTTTGTACCATTTCCACCTTCTCATGCATTTTTAATGATCACCTGTATCGGTGCCAACAAGCATCTCTCTGCTCATTCCTTAATAAATTTTAATGTTAAAATTATTGGGTTTGTTAAGTCCTTCGAATTGCTTCAATTTATTTGTAACAAATTTGACAGACATTAAATAAACATCATCGAAATTTCGTAAATGGCATGAGTTTTTATATTAATGGAAAAATTTCACTTATCTTTTCAGATAACATCATCATTCTAATTTTTTTCCAACTTCCTTCTAATAAAAATATTTTTTTATGTAATACAAACATTTTGGATATGACGTCTATATTCGCTTACGTACATACATTCATACATATCCAGTTTCCATTTTCTTATTGATATGACACTATCATAGATTTTATTGTTTAGATTTTACATGAAGTTAAAATCGCCGAAGACATAATGATTGAAAAAAGATGAAAAACAGAGAACATAATTTTTAAAAATTCTCCATCAATTTTCGAAAAATGAGATTTTATTGAAATGAGAGGCTTTGGACGAATGATAGATAATTGATGAATAAATAATTTTAAAATAATAATAGTTCACACCATTGTTGGTTAACTTTGTTTCACTCTTTCCATGGATCAGATGATTATATACATATACAATTTTGAATTAACTATTTTTACATTTTTAAATCATAATTTGTAGTTTCATTAATAATTTTAAATCAAATCCAATGTTTTTACCTAGAAAAAAGCTTTTCCTTTGCGCATTATTTTTTATTTAATAATATATATAATATAATATTTATAATTTATAATCTTATTTAATGAAATATAATATATATATATATATATATCTAATAATATCTCATATCTAATAATATTATAATCATAATAAAAAAATAAAATATATAACATATATTAGAGAATAATGACGCGAAGATCCTGTGGGACTTCTCCATCCATATAGATAAACAAATACTGGCCAATCAACCAGATACCGTAATATTAGAATCAGAAATCAGACAAGAATCAGAAATCACACTGGTGATTAATATAGCAATACCAAGCGACAGGAAAGTCGGAAAGAGAGAATATGAGAAGTTAAAGAAATACCAAAGGCTGAAAGAGGAACTAGTGAAGATGTGGAAAGCAAAAACCAGGGCAGTTCTACTGACAATTGCAGCACTTGAAACTACGACTCCTAAATTAGAAAAATGACTTCCAGGAACAACATCAGAGATCTCTATCCAGAAAAGAACGCTATTAGGGGCATCTAAGATACTGAGCAAAACCGTCAACTTCGGTAGAGAACCTTAGGTCCAGGCTGGACACTCAATTCATTAGTGCATTATTGTGTTTTTTATTTCAGTTGTCAATTCTCAGCGGGAATTGTCTTATTCCGACAATAAAAACTCTTTTCCATGTCCTGTGGGTGGCAAGGTCATCCTCAACCTCGCGTCGTTTTTTTTACAGGCTATTTCATTTCATGTCAACCATTTTTGGATTGAATTTTCGATTTCATTTATTCTCTCTTCATTTGTTTTTCCGAAGAAATATTTAAATATTTTGATGATATAAAAAATATGGAATTTTAAAAAATTGCAATATTTAAAATTTAATTTCTCCCTTTTTTTATTAATTTTCATATATAAATTTGCATTAAAACAAAAAAGTTCTTTTCTATTTTTTATTTAAGGCAAATATTTTATTTAAATTAACGAAAAAAATTTTTATATTAAAAGCGAATAAATAAATAAATTTTTTATTCGATATTCGAGGTGTTCCCCTTTTTTTCTTACTTTTTTATAAATTTTCTAATTACAAATTTTTAAACAAGAAGAATTAATCATATGGAGTTCGTTCGCTAAAGACTACCAAATCAGTGTTTCCTTTTTCTTGAATAAATTTGAAATATTATTTAGCTGCAAAATTTCGAAATCGACTATCGAATGGAAAAGCTGAGAGCATTCTCGTCAAATCGCGTCGATCCCAACGAAGCGTCTCCGGCAATTTGAAACGATAACCGTTTTCGATTGCGCCAACGGTGCTCGTTTCTCGGGTCGTTTAATTTATGGATTAATAATTTTTTTAAAGTTTTTTTATTGATTTCAATTGGTTTTTCGTGGAATTCACTTTTAAAAAAATATTTCCCGATTTTTGAATAGTTTAATTTAATTTTTATAAAATTCGATTTTTTCAAAATTTTTAAAAACACAAAAAATGAAAAATATTTTCAGATGGAAAAGAATAGCGACGAGAAAAAGCGAGGAAGTTCGCGGAAGAGGAAAGCGTCGCATAAGGGGAAGGGAAATTCGCCGCATGCGAGGCGATCGTCGTCGTCGTCCGATTTCGTTGTTTCCGATTGCTCTGACAGCGACGAAGTTGATATTTGCAGCGATTACGTTGAAGAAGATTGCTCGCTTTCGAGAAAATCTATAAAGGTGGTTTTTCGCGCCTATTTTTATAAGAAATGAATCCTCGGAAGCGCCTTTGCCCAAATAATCGAAGAGGAAACGGCAACCTCGGTGAATGTTGAGCGAACTCAGTTGCAGAGTTAACGCTTCCGCGCGAATCTGTGCGGCCGCCGACTTCCGTGTGAACTCCCTAATATGGTCGTTTGAATTTTCCCGTAAACGCGGCAGGCCAGTCTTTATCGCGGCTACAACGAGCATCTTTAGAAAGCTCATTTCGCTAACGCGAAGTGTCGAAATCGACTGATGAGCTGGTGGGATTCCAGCGAAACGCATCTCGACGACACGTTTTCACTTCGAGCAGTTTTTACTTACTTAACACTGCCGAACGTTGCTGGAAGTCGATAGAGTAAATGTAATTTGCAATATGTCAAATGAATGAATGGTAGATAAGTATTTCTTGAGGAATATCACAGCCCAGTTATGTATTTCATTGAATAATGTTTGAAAGAGAGACGGGAGAGCCTAATGTTTTAAATTATTGCCTTGGGAGAAAATTTTGGATCATTTGATAAGTAAATGTATTTAAAAAATCCAAATAGTGTTGGTGGACCTCATGTAATCTTTCATTTTATGACTACCAGAAATGGAAGATTTTTTTAATCATTAGGAATAATCATTTGAGCGGAAGGTACGTGCTTATAAGCAACTTTGTTCGGAGATTCTTGTACGTGATAGGGATAGTATTCATTAAAGTATTCGATAATATAAAGTATAAAAGTATAAAATATTCGATATTAAAGTGTAAAATATTCGATACAATATAATACTGCTGAGGGTTCCTCATTACCTCCATTTGATTCTCTAGCGGCCAGGAGACTATCCACTTAAATGAAATGCTAAATTATAATTCTAAATTTTAAAAAGTTGCATTAAATTTGTTTTGAATCTTGACCACAAAAATTGGAAAAATGGTTAACTCTATATTTTACTATTTTATATAAACTTTATAAGTTTACTTTATAAATGTTTACATTTATGTAAATATTTACTATTTTACTTGTCATTTTTTGGTCTTCCATTCATAATTGTGCTTTCTTTAAAAATTCGCATATTTGATTCATTTTGAATGCTTGTTAATTTCATTTGCTAATTTATTTTTCACATATGTTTGGTTTCATTGAACAAGTGATTATATTGTCAACAATATATTTCAGAAGGAATGTGCAGAAATCGATGATGAGAAGGCATCTTCGTCAAAAACTTCAGTTCATCGTGAAGATTAAATTTGAATTATTTTTTCTTTCATTTATATTTTGCAATTATGGCCATGGCCAGTCTTGACTTTTTGTAATACAATTTGGAATAGCCTATTTTCAAAGTTCTTTTAGGTAAATTATGTGTAGAATATCAAGCAAATCATTGGTCTCCACAATTTTTATATCGTACGATGAGTGATCTCACAGTTGCTGCAATTCGACTTTCTGGCTCAGAAGGTAGTGGTCGAACAGAAATTGGCCGATTCTATGGCATGAATACTCGTTCAAAAACTGGTAATCGTAAGGTATCTCGTCATATAATCAACGCATTAAAATTATTTCCCGCCTACTTCGGGCAATATCAAAAAATGGAAGGGCGATGTCGAACTCTTAGGTATGCATATTCAAAATGATTTCTTTGAATAGCTTACTGATTTGCATTTTTTAGATGTTTTATTGTTTAATATCAATTTTTGTTTTGATATAGCCATTAGTAGAAAGTGAAAGATTTAAAAATGATTGAACTTAGGTACTATTATAAATTCTCTTCTGGTCCTAAAAGTTTCAATACATTATTTGCTGAATGGAAGAACATTAATGGAAGTGATTGCCCATTTACTATGGGGCAAGTAATTAAATTCCCAAATGCAAATTTAAGTTAGTTTTTTTCAATTTACGATTTTTTACCTTTTTTTCATGAAAGAAATACTTAATTATTTGTTTTTTCGATTTTTAATAATTTTAAATTTTTATTTGATTTGAGCTTTTCTAATCTAAAAATTTAACTAATGTTTTCCATGTTGTGTCAGAAATTTTCGATGCGATATTTTTTCAAATGAAAAATGTTTATTTCATTTAAATTTTTTTCTCCTATAATATAATCTGATTTGGTTAGCTCTACTGAAAATGCTTTTGGAATTTTTCTGCCTTGTGGATGCATTCAGGCATAAATTTATATTTAATTTTGAAGAAAGTTTCACGATTGTTCAAAAAAGGTGTTTAATTAAAATCTCTCAGGCACATTACGAATAAGCGATGTATCCTTGCGTCGTCTTATGGATATAGTACGATTGATTAAGGAGAAATCTGTTATTGTGACAATGGCTCGTTTGCACAAAAAAATTATTGAAATCGAAAAAGGATATGAATATGGTCATTTGGTAATGTATATATTTTTTCTAATTCTCTTTCTTTCACATATATGAGAATTATTTAGCTTTTCTTATTTTTAGATCGATAAAAGGTCTATTAGGAAATGTTTGAAAGCTTTAGAAAAAGTGAAATTGCTTCACGTTTTTGAAACAACAGTTCGACATGATGAGACTCAGCACAAAGTTTATTTTCATTTCTTTTTTAGTTTAATTGTATTTTTAATTAAATTAAATTATATTTTTCACAACAATTCTTATTTTTTTCATGCTTTGATCATTTGTTACCAATATTCTGTTAGTTCGATGTATCGCTTTTAAGCTTTCTAAGCCAATTTAAATGTTTTCCAAATTTTAAGGTGGTCTTTTGATTTAATAATTTATTATTAAATTATTAAAGAAATTACAAATTATAACAAATTATTAAAGAACAATCTTTTTTAAATTATCGTTGCCCATTTAAAGAATGTAATCATGGTACAGCCAGATTGTATTCTTTTCCTTCCATTTAAAATGCTACATTTGAAATTTCATTAATTTTAAAAATTTAATTTCTTTCTCTTATTGAATTTTAGATAGAGATAATATGTAGATGGGAATTCGATTCAGTAGATCATCCAGCAATCGAAAAAGCAATCGTAGAAACAATTGATGAATATAACTTTAGTGGAAGAATATTTCCTACTGGACAGTTTAAGTATGTTTAAATTTATTGATTTATTTATTTTTGCATGTGTATAGAATAGAATTTGGAATATTCTTTCTTAGGTTATTTTCACCTTTGTTAAAAACAAATGAGTTAGAAAATACATTTAGGAATGATTTTATTTAATACCATTAAGGCTTTGGTTAGTTATCATTTCAGATGCGGTAAAGATAAAATCAAGGAACTATCAGAAAATTGTAAAATAGAGAAAAACGGTTTTTCAAGTGATATGAAATTAGTTAGTTATTGTCTATTTTTGTCGTAATTGCATTTATTGATTAATTTTTTTCATATATCACTTTTGTGCTCATGAATCATAATCTGGATTTTGCGAAGCCTGAATTGGGACATATAGTGATGCAAAAAATCTGTGTTCAAAAAAAATTAAATCATACTAAGTAGACACATTTGGACTGATGATTCTTGATTGGAGATTTTGAACCTTATTGGCTTTTTAGATAAATCTACACACCACTTAGTTCCAAATTCTAAGATAAAAAAGGCTTAAATTTTTTATTACTTCTGAATAATTGGGTTTACTATTTTTTCATTTTAAAATTTCTTTTTAATTACAGGAAGAAGTTGATGAGTCCACTGATGAAATTAGTATCGAAAGAAGGCTTACTTTGTTTCGACTTAATTTGTTACGCCGAATTAAAGTATTTTCTTTGAGGATATCATTTGTTACATAAATAGAATTCACAATTTCTTCTTTAACTTTTGCATTCATTACTACTTTATTCTTTGTTAACTCTTACTATTTATAAATATTGTTCTTGTCAATTGTAATAATCAACATTTCTTTCTTCATTTTCTTCAGTTTTTGAAATTTATAGCGGGTTAACGTTAAGCATTCTCAAGTAAACGACATGCAAGAAAAGGATGCTGAAAGTCAAGAAAATCTAGAGGTGATGGATCAATTTGAAGAAGATACAATTATGACCAGTAATGAGAGAGATGGAACTTCCTCAATGGATTATGTTCCTGCTCAAAAGAAATTAAAATATGATCCTACCGTCAATTATGGACAACAAAATAAAATGATTCGTTGTTATATCCTGCATCAATTTATATGGCACTTTGTCTATGGCCTTCCTGATGGAACTCGTCCAACTATATATGAAAGGTTGATATTCTTATCAAAATCACGCTTTATTTCTGCTTCGGTTGATTCTATTTGATGCTAGAACGATCCAAACAGAGGGTAAATGAGGAAAATATACGTATAGATGCGGAGCTCCTTACATTTATTTTCTTAAAACAGTTACCTGTTTTTCTATCATGAAGTGGGAATCGAATTAGTAATGCTTGCATTTGTCGAAAGCAATATAAACATTTATATTTTTTTCATGCCTTTTTGTGCGTTAATTTATCGTTAATTTGTCAAAATCTTCAAAGAAATCGAATTGAAAATAAAATTATTTTAAGATTTCATCCGATTGAATCTGGAGAAAATAGAGATTGTACCATAATCGAAGATTGTCCTGTTTATGTAGATGATGAATCGCCCTATCGTTTTGTACCTTATCTGCCTCCTTTCAAAGGTCTACCTCGCGGATGGTTCATGTTTGAAGATTTGATGAAAATATTTCCCATTTCTTTGTTCTTCCTTATTGCCGCTCCAAAAACGAAGGTATTATGCATATTCCTGGTAAAAGAACTGTATAATTATTTAAATATCATTACTTTTCGAATAAACATTTACTTTTTTCTAAATTTCAGTTTGATGGTATAGAAAAGTATTTGGAAGATCCAGTTAAGCGTCATATGTTGATTAGTGATCTTCCAGTAGATTTGCGTCACAGAATCTTAACTAATAAACGTGCTCTGAAACAAGTCAGTTTTTTCAATCTGTTTGATGTTTGATGTCATATAATGAAAACTTTTCTATTTTTATTTTCATATTCAACTTATGCAACAGTAAATAAAATGGTCATCTTCTATATAGATCCTCATACCTTGGATTAGTAGTTTATAATCTGGAATAGAGGGTTGCGTGGAACTCTTGGAATATTAAATTGTCCGAAAATTGTGCCACCATAAAATTATAACCTCTTTGTGCTTACGGGTTCTTTGTACCAGGAAATTCATTTGAATTTGAAATTTTCAACACTATTAGTTTTGCTGGCAATTGATGATTTTCTGCGGAGAGAGATTTATAGTTTTGCTGGCAATTGATGATTTTCTACGGAGATTTAACTGCAAAGCTGTGACACGGATAGGCTCCAAAAAAAGATTTGGTTTCTGTTGGAAAACTTTTTATTTAGAGAAAAATTTTGAAAAATGAAAAATGATTTATTTAATTAACCTTCTTGTACTTGAAGAAATTATTTTTTCAAAAAAATTAAAATAATTCTGTTTTAAAAATGAACTCCTCTTCGAAGGATATTAAAAGGATTATTCTTGTGGAGATCGTCAGTGATTATATCTTTTGTTAAACCCATTTATTTTTACAGCTTTTCATAAATTTGCTTGGATATTATTGAAAAAACCTGCTAAATACCTCCTAACTGATGAGTAATTGAAGAGTATATGCTGTAAAAAATGAGTTACATGTCTTCATTATTGGAAATATACTGGAGCAAATTTATTGATTAAGTTCCATTCAGTCAGAAACGAAAAATACTGTTAACTTTTTATTTATCTGGGCTATAAAAATTTCATAAAAATTTGTTAAAATATATATTATCATCATTTATGTGAATATTTCGAATCGCGCTTAATCTTTTAATGAGAAATATTAATTTAATCTCTTAATGAAAAATTATAAAATGTTTTTTCTGCGAGATTTGACTTTTTAATGTCATATTTTAATGATGTTAAGAATATTATGATTTATAACATGTGGAAGATTAAGAAAGAACTACTGGCTTAAATCTCATGAAAATTGTCTTTTATTACTTATCATAAAATATGTCATTTTTTAGATTGAAAATCATTTGCTGAATTTATGTGGTTTTGGTCTTGTTCGTCTTGGAGAAAATCCTAATCCAAAGAAATTTCAAATGATGATTTCGGTTTCATTTTTAATTTATTTTTTTCATTTTCTCTTAATCTCCTGGTCTTTCTATTAATTAAGCAGATTTTTTTGATTTTTTATCAATATTCGATATTTTCCAGCAATTTTTCCTTGTTTTACGCAGTGGAGTTCTCTGGGATACGAGCACTTCAGCTCGTGGTTATGCTTGTGTCTCATTACCTATTGACCAATATAAACAATATATTTACGATTTTAAATCACTTGAGGTATTGTATAATTTTTTATTAAGCTCATTGATTTTAAAATTTGGTTTAGAATTATATCTTGGTTTATAATTTTGTAAAATTTTCTGCGATGTCTTTTAAATTAAGTGAAAAATTTTCTAGGATGTTCAACTTTATTGGCATCATTTGCGAATGATTGTTCAAAGCACTCCACTTGCATTCAGAATCGATGATCAATCGGTTATTTTATTTTATTGTTATCAGATTTTGTTCTGGCATTAATGAAAAATACTAATTTTTAGTTTAATACCAGTACTTTTATCCATTTCATAGATAATTTTCCGACTAAAAAAATTTTTTTTAGCAGAACGAAGATGTGGCGTTGAATAAAAATCGTGGGCTTGGAACTTATGACAAATCAAAAATAATTCAAGCAATTAATGAGAAAATAGATCTCGCGCTGCCTGTTCCACCTAATGATGGTTGTGCTGGATTTAACTCTCAGTTTTTTGTGTTCGTTTTTAGATAGCATTATTTTCAAATTTCATTATGAGAATTTCTTCCACTTCAGCATATTATTTAGCATATTATAAATACTATTTTCTTTTTTTGTTTCTTTTTTCTCTTTTTTCGTTTTCCTTTCAGTATATTAGCTGTTTTTCGGTATATTAGCTGTTTTTTAGGCAAATTGGCCCTTATATAATATTTTATTCTTTTAGCGTGTAAGCAACCGAAGATAACTGTAATTAATGACTGTTTTGGAGTTTATTTTGATGGATTATTTTTTAGAATGGGTAATTTTTAGATTTTTTAGATTCATGAATAATTTTATTCAGTTACCGATTATCCATGATTTTTAGTCATATGAAGCGACACTGGGATTTGAATCCACAACCTATAAATTTTGTGAGTTGGTTTTTACAAGGTTGGCGTCGTTCTTTCGAGAAAAATAAAAAAATCATCCAGTCAAAAGTTCAGCGTTTTCAAAAAGCATGGGATTCTCAACGCGAAATGCAGATAAAGTTTGTAGATTAATATTTATGAAAAAAAAGACGTAAGCGCTGGTAAAATTTTAATGCATTATTATATTAACTGTAGTTTTTTTATTTAGTAAATTTATGCGAAATCATTCTTGCCAGATAAATAGCAGTTTATTCTCTTATTGGCGAATCTTTGCCAATGCTTTTCGAGTTTTCTTTTTTCTTATTCTAATTCGCTTCCATCGCCATATTGCTTGTTCGCCAACTGTTGGACTAAATTTTAAAAATTTTCTTATATTGCTATATTTCTATATTAATGATTACTATAATTATTAATATCATTATTAATATAAATTATTCTCAGTGATAAATACGTGGAATCACGACCACATTCAATTAAAATGAGGACTTTGTCCAAAAAGATGCGACGGTCTTTAAGTGCTTTATCAGCCGATAATCCTGCTTTAAGAAGATCATTTAAGCGTAAACGTAAACCTGATCATATTGATTTGATCGCAGAAGAACGAAAGACTCATATGCGCACCCGTTTTTCTGCTAGAGAACGTCATATGGTAAGAGTTTAAAAAATGACTATTGTTCTCTTACTTCGTTTTTTTCTTTTTTCTTAATTGTGGCAATAATTACTGCTCCACTGAAATAATATAATTCATATATCGTAAAAAAAATATTTTGCAGCTTTTGATCATTAGAGCTGTCGGATTTTTCTTGAATCCTGTTTACCGATTTTGGTTGGATCCTAGAGTTATAAGAGATATAATGCATCAATATGTACCGGTATGTTTGGATTAAAATTGCTGAAAATTATTGATTAGACTGTTCATGTGTTTTTTTGTTGCTTTGCAGGAATCTCAGAATAAGACAGTTCAAAGTTTAATTTCGGCTAGTGTTCGAGATATTGTTAAGCAAGGCAAGATGACATATCTAAAAAGATTAGTGAAAAGCCTCACATCTTCTCCAGTTTGTTTTATTTTTAATTCGATCAAATTTTTAAGCTTCGTAATAGCAAAGGATAAAGGTTTTAAGATGTGATATTTCATTTCATTAATTATATTACACAGTGTTTGTAGGAAATGAGGCAAATTCGCTTCCAACTTGCTCTTAATCCTCCGAATACAAATGAAAAAAAGCGAGAATTTTTTATAGTTGCATTTAATACCGCTATGCGACATTTACACAGGTGAGTAAAAATTCTTTGAATACTTTGAATGTTTTAAAAAATTCTTCTCTTTATAATTTTTTGCATGAACATTTAATTCATTATTGTTCGGATAGAATTCAACAATAAAGCAAGCAACAAATTAATGAACTACTGGAAATTATCATTCAGGAGATAAAAAAAACAAAAACAGATTTTATGACGTGGGATATTCTGCTATTGTTACCATTGTTTCGCTTGCTCCACTGGCTGTAAGAATATAACGAGGCCTTTTTCGATTTCCCATCGATAATAATAACAGACGTTATCCCTTTTTTCATCATCGAAGTCCATATATTCTGGTTTCCCCATACGTACAAATTCTGGGCACGAAAAACTGTCCTAACTAGCGATGTCCTTTGTTAATACAGGTGGTGTGAGTTTGTGCGAAGGTGGATGGATGCAAGATGCAGTTATGTGAGATTTTATTGGCTCGCCGAATCCGTAAAATCTTATGCATGAGTGGTCAAAGAAGGATTATTTTTTAATACTCCAATCTTATTAGCCATATCTCACAACCATATAGCAAGATCGAGCGAATTACTTCTATATAGATCTGTCTATCGTTTTATGGCAGGTCCATAAAGATTTCTTCAACTGGAATAACGCAATTTTTGCTGCCATTATCCCGGTTGTAATTTTGTTTTTCGCATGGCCGTTTGATAGATCCAAGAGTAGATCCAAAATACTTAAAGGTGAGTTGATTAAAAGTACATGTTATCAGCTTCTATTTTGTAACACGAAAAGACTTTCATTTTATTTATATAAACTCTGAATTTGATTTTTCACTGCGATGTCGACATGTTGTTTAGTAATATTTACATTTCATCGTAACAAAAAGGACCATATCATCAGTGTATGCGATCAGTGTTCTGGACCCATTTATATATCTTTTGAGTGCCAACATGCAATGTCCATAATTTACTCTATCGCATAGTTGAATATTGTAGGGGGTAGCCTTAATGGACACCAGTTCTTATTTCGAAAGATTCTGTCGATTCCCCATTTACAGAGATCTGTGGCGATGTAGTTGATAAAATGCCTTAATAATATTCTCTGGAATATTCCATGTTCTTTAAATTGAATGAAAGGCAACTAGAATTGAAACATGTGACGGGGCGGGGTTGCTGATATTTGAAGCGATGTTTCAGCGCCCTTCTTAGCAAGGATATTTGTACAACACAACCACTTCCAATCTGGTTCCAGCTTGGTTATGATGTATCCCACTTCCACTGGTTTATTCAGTGGGAAGGAAGCTAAAATTTTTCCAAATGTCAGGCTGATTTCTTGACAATTATTTGATTTGCTATCATCTTTATTGGGAATTGGTGGATGCTTTATTCCAGTCATTTGGTATTATTTTTTTATTCCAAACCAGAGTATAGAGAGTTTGTTAACGGTGTTATGAAAGATGGCGGGCAATATTTGAAGAATCAGGCGCGATTTCTGTCCGCCATATTGATGTTTGTAATTCTTCGAAACATTTGGTAGTGAGAATCTCCTCACATTTCTGCTTTCTGCTTTTTAGGACAATTAGATTGTTTCATCCCGTACCCAATTAGCGCAGTTCCTACTAATATATATTCTAGTATGGAAGTGGCTTTTTTCAGAGGCATGCCTTTAGTTGCGACGAGTATTGGGTTGTCCCAGTGATGTCGCTGATTTATTAAGGTACTTCAATAACTCGATTTAAAACTTTCTCACTGTCCTGAACGTTTAGTAGAAGGGTCTTGGGCGAGGTTGTATTTGTAAATTCTCAGTTTTATTTAAATCTCGGCTCGAACCATTCAGCGCCCTGATAGGAATGGCTAAACTCTTTAGCTATTGAACTCTTCCAGTGGTGATTGACTAATCAATCTGGTTGCGATGTTGGCTAACCGAGGAGCTACATGTGACTAGATGTTTTTTACGATACCGGAAGCATGTATTAGTCATAAAAAGTTAATGTTTTGCAAGATGAAAAAGGCACCGGACCTCGATGCCATATTTGCCATTTACCGAGTACGTGTATTGATGCATTCCATTCTCTATCGATTATCATCGGTTCGACAGATATATTGTTAGCTGAAGTTATCTTATAGGACTTCAAGAAACCTATCCTCGCATAAAGTTGGGGTGATGACTGATATATTGTAGAACTTTCCTTTGAAGGAAGCTTAGAAGCGACCATACGGCCAAAGCGAAACATAAATACTTTTATATATTAAATGATCTTATAAAACGGATTCTTTGGAGGAAATGAAAACTACAATAAAGTTTCTGGAGTTGTAGCTTTCTTATCGCTTATTGCAAACATTATTAATGTTTAATTGTCGTTGTTTTTTAAATTTACAAAATCTTATATTACAATTCATAATTAAAATAAGGTGGATTTGAAGACCCCTGTAAGGTCTCCTTAAATCACTTCCAGGTCGTAATTCATTTTTATTTTAGAGATTCACATAATGTTTGTAGTGCTAAGGATACTGATGATGATTTCAATATTCATATGTCGAAAAATAACATTAAAATCACAACAGAAATTGAGCAAAATTCGATATATCCAGCTAGATCTGTGAAACCAAATGACCTCAGTCATCTTCAGCACTGTGTTGCTTACAATATAGTTGTGGTAGTTTTTTCTTTTTGTTCTTTATTTTTTACCTGTTTTTTCGGTATATTTTATTATAACATATTCTTTATTCCTTATTATATTTTTTTTATTATTACATTAGCTTTTCAGTCAACTTTATTGCAACAAAAGAATTTAAATAATCTAAAGACTGAAGCCACTGTCGAGCAGATTGCTACGGATGTTCTTTCCTGTTTACTAGAGAGAATGCGGATGGACGGTCTCATATCACGTACTCGTTTATGTAATGATGAAGATGTAACTGTTGCTTGGACTTGTCAGACATCTGTATCGCATTAGTATGTTTTTTATTTTTTTATTGTTGCCTTCAGGAAATCCTAATGTTAACTTAATTTTATATATAGAATGTATTAAAAATAAATTTATTTGTTTCAATTTTTACAGTTTCCGTCATTTTTTTAATCACCGTTTTCATCAAGAAATAGTGGAACAGATGGATCAAGTTTATCATAATATTGACAGTGGAGAAAAAATTGAAGAAGATTCAGCAGGAGCCGCTGCTGCTTATGCTAGCTGTTTTTATAAAAATGTCAGTAATTCCTTCATGCTATTTGCGAAAACCAGCTTAAACAAGTAATTTTCAGGGGTCATTTGAATTTTTCGTGGGGAAAGATGTTTTGGACGTTTTCGAAAGTACATCTGTTGAAGTGGGTTTTCTCTATTCAGATAAAGTATCTTATTTTGTATCACTCATTATTAATTAATTTATTTTTGTTATCACATTTATTTAAAAAATTGGTCAAGTAGTTAACCAAATTTTTAAAATTAACGTCATATAATACTGAAAAAAAGAGTAGAATGGCATAATAGCTTGTTGCTGTCACTTCTAGCGCTGTTCTGAGGTTTCACTGCCGGCAGGAGTAAACCTATTAGATCTTTCAGAAGATCCGATATAATGATATTGGGACCTTACTTCTATCACTAATTGGCAAATTGTCTGATCCGACAAGCGTGACCAGAAATAATGAGCGCTCTTAGATAGCAAAAATAAGAAAAATTAAAAAATAGCAAAAATAAATAACATTAAAATGGGCACACATTTCGCAGAAATCGAGATTTTATTTTGTCACCTGCATAAACTGATCTTTTTATTTCTTAATAATTCTCTCGATATCATCGTTTTTTTTTATAATATATTTACATTTTATATCTAGAAACATATATAAAAAAAATGCAAACATAGATGCATAGATTATCATTATCATCAGATATTTTTTTGCAGCAGATTAATATCAATTTGGCGCTTTAGAATAAGTTTATTCATTAGATCATTTCAGCAGCTGCGTAGCGGAACAAAGCAGTTGAGATATTTGGAGTCAGCAGATCTGAAACTTGAAAAAATAACCGTCAAACCATTCGTAAGTGTGGAGAATGATGATATGCCAATGCTTCGAAATGTGATCGTAGAATTGAAAAGGCTTATTCCTATTAAATTGTTTAAAAAGAAATGCTTCCATGATTTTCTTCTGGATTACTCAGTGGAGCAACGACGTATATTGCGGAACATATACAAACAAATTGAAGAAAGTCATATGGTTGGATCCGCTATTGATGAAATAGTTGTGGTACTGCGCTTTTGTTTCTCAGTCTTATTTCTCATTTTTATCTATTATTTATTTGGATATTAATTCTATAAAACCTCAAATATTTTTCGATGAGAACAGAGTCTGAATAATTTTGACTGAGGTTAAATACTGAAATAAAATTATTCTTACGTAATAACTAATTTTTTTTAAACATCAATAAATTACATAAATTCTAGAACACAAATGAAAGTGATAAATCGAAAGTATACTGGGCGCTGGACGAATTGGAAAATGCGACCCAAATCATACGAGTGGGTATCGATTGTATAAGATTTGTGTTAGATATATTTAGTGAAAGCTGGATTGTTTACAGCGGTGATTTCGCATTTTTTCCTGCACCATGGTCTACTTCTTCTGGAGACGTAGACGTTTCCACGGTTAGGTTAGCTTCTCTATCTATCAAAGCTATCAATTATTCGATCTTAATCTATCAATTATTTCTCATGTAATATCTGGTCACTTTATAGCCTGTACATTGTATGATATTATTGATTATATATAAATATGCAATCGAAATATTATAGCTAACGCTGGCAAGCAAAAGACTTGCAAATTCTCAATAAATGATTAAAAATTTAAGAAAAAGTTAAAGAAGTTGTAAATGTATGGTACACATTGAATTTCTCACAGATCCGGGAGGGGGAGGAGAATTTTCGCTAACTTGAAAGTCCACAACATGAAATTGCAATTTTCCTGGCAATTTAAATCCTCTTATGTTTAAGATGGATGGCTGAAGGAATTCTTTGTTCAATTGTTAATCGCCCAGGTATCGCAATGAATGATCTCAAATTGAAGTATTCCTTTGCTTTACAACCTCGATTTTTCATGGATTTAATCAAACTACTTGAAAGGTTTGGATGCATTGTATTAAAGCAAATCAGATCGATACCAGCTAATCTTAATTCACCTTTCCTTGATGAAGGTATTTTGCATTTATTTTTTAAGATAATTTTTCTTATTTTTTATTGTTTTTTACAATTGTTTTATAATTTCTCAAAGCGATTATTCTAAAATTATTTTTTAGAAAAATTTGAATTTTTTATTATAGTCAAAACAAATTTTAAAATGGTAGTAAATTCAAAATAGAATTCAAAATTCAATTCAAAATAGCTACTTAAGAAATGCAAAGTATTCGCAAATTTAAGCTTAATTTTACTTCGATTTATATTTCAAACATCTGAGTTACAGATGCTGATGAACTTGTAAATTATATTATACCTGTCGAATATGCTTTAGAACGTTTTTGTCGGATTTTTAGTTCAGTTAAAATAGCGGAAATTGTTGCTGCAAACGAGTTCGAATGTGCTTGAAGATTTCGTTAATTCAATATGGTTTGTTGATAAGAACTATTAATTATCAATTAAAAGAAATGGTTATTGCAACTGTCTTACAGAGAATTAATCCCAGGCTGCTTCTCTCATTTTTAAAAGAAAATATATCACTTATTAGATATCATTTATTCATCTGTAATTCCATCAATTTAAATATAATTTTTTTTAGCTGATTATTTAATATATTGAATATTGGCTTGCATCGTGATAAATTGAACTGAATGGTAAGGATTCGCACGCAATGATACAAAAAGGAAAATTTATACCATTCTTCTTAACGAGTGTTGTTTTCATAATATTTTCATAATTTTTTAAATTTGTTTTAGATTGTTATTTTTTGTTGTCTAATATGTTGGAACATAGCTTTTAGATGTGCTTGCTTCAAATTAGAATTCCCAGATCCCAGAAATCCAGAGAAGAGGTGATATAAAATTTCTTGATGGATGAAATTTTTTCGAAATTTTTTTTTCATTTATTTATAAATTTTTTTTCATTTATTTCATTTATTCCAAATTTATAGTACTAATACGTAATAAGTAATCTTTGTTGGAAATGTCAGTAGTTTTCGGACAATAAACTTGGTAGCTATAGAAATAGGTCGAAATGATGGTATAATTTTGGAATATGCGGTTCATTGAATTTAAGTTATAAACCAACATTTGAAAAGTTCTTTTATTCTTTAGTTTTAGAGAATCTTTTTTTACCAATTTATATTGTGTTAAACTTCATATTTATTGCACAGAAAAGTAAAAAATTATATAAAAAACAAATGAAATATTGCTCTTATTATTATGCTATGCGTGTATATATTTAACAAAAATAAGTACATATCATAATGAAATTCGACAAATTGAGTGAAGAATAATGATAATGAATAATCAGCCAATGTGGCATTAACCAGTTTCTAGCCAAAACAAAAAACATTTGAAAGCAGTTGTTGATCGAGATAGAATCTAACGTGACGAAGGAGAATTAAATAACCGTTTTTCATGTTTTTCAATGTCGTTGCACATAATTGCCAGGAAATGTTCCAAATTGGCCAGTCCTCAGCAATGTGCCTGTAATTGTACATTATCTTGATGTTCTCATTCTCAGTTAATTTAAGAAACGAGATTTTATTAAGGTGAAATAGACTTGTAGTTTGATTGCGTCAAATCTTGATTATTAAGTGCGAACACATTTAATAGTATAAATTTTAACCATCTCGCATTTTTCGCATTTCTGTTTATTTGTGAAGCTCGTGAATATATGAACTTAATTGCAATTTCTATATATAAATTCATCGATAATTTGCTTAAATTATTTTATATTGCTTAAAATATTTAAAAGTTTTTATATTTACAAAAGAAGTGTCATCAGTCGGATTGAATAAGCGCATCAAAAATGTGCTAGGAAAGCTATCAAAAAACTTATTATTAATTGCCAAATTACCGAATTTCGACAATGTTCATAGATGGTGGATTAGTGAATGGCGGAATTAGGGGAGAGAAATTTCGTGTTTCAGTTTATTCAATCCTATGAAAAGAATGCAAAAATTACTTAAAAAGCAATTACTCACCGATGTACCAACCATCGTCGCATTTTTCAACGACAAAAACAATGTCATTTTCTCGAAGTTCGAGTTCGTCGGCATTCATTGGTTGATAATCGTATAGAACTCGATATCTGCAATTTTTTATATCTCAGAGCATCGTTGAATTTCTATAAAATTAAATGGGAAAGATTTGTTATTTTCAAATTATAATTGCAAATTGACTGAATTTGTCAGATAAAAGAAAACCTTCGGATGTTTAACTGTTCAAAGCAAACTGTTACGATTTATTTAAATCTACTAACAAATACGACATCAAAAGTTTCCGAAGTTAAGTTAAAAGTAAGTAAGTTAATATAATTTTTATTATAGAAATTTTTATTTTTCTCTTTTTTTTGCTATTTTCTTTTTTTTTGTTTCTGTTGAAAAATGTTTTTCTGTTGATTATTCATAAAAAAATAAAAATTATGGAAATTTTTGTGAAAAAATTTTAGCTTAAAAAATTTTAAAATTATTATAATTTTTCGAATTTTCATTTCATTCTCAATTTCGAATTTTGTATAATTAATCGTATAATTAATGAAAAAAAAAGGGAAAAAACTATTTTGAAGATGATGAAATTGAAGCTGTTAATTTAAACTATTCGTTAGTTTAATTTGGCAATCATCATTGCCCACTATTTTATCTTAGAATAAATGATTAGAATTTATTTTACCGAATTAAAAAGTGCAAAACAGGTTTTCTTGGAAGAAACTCTAAAAGTACTTTTTTTCTGAATTGCTTACTATTTCCAATAATGTTCGTATAACTGCTCGGACCAAATAAATTTTATCACTAAGTCGCAAAAGTGCTCTTGACCTGCCAAGACAAACTGGATTTTTGCAAGAAAGATAGTAAAGTCATAAACCAGCGGACCGAAATGAGAGCAGTAACTCGCCGAGCCAATCTTTCCACTTCTCGGGTATTTCACGCAAAATAATCTAATTTTTATTTTCGCATATAAGTTCTTTTTTTTTGTTATTTTAAAAAGATATGAATATTGAAAAATTCATACGTTTCTGAATTTGTTGGAACAATTTGTGCATAACCAGAAAGACCTTCGTCCTTATGCCGTCTCGTCCATGCAATCACTTCGCTTTCGTGATTTTTCTTTCTTGATACTTGCACATTTTGTTCCCTAAAATTCAATGATAGTTGGCTAAGAAAAACTAAGTTTCATGAAATAACGAAAATTCATGAATAAAGAACTTGAAAAAACTTAAGAATTTTGACTAAATGAGATTTAAATGAGAAAATGCGCTGCAACAAGTATGGTGTAATCCTTAAATTAGTGGATCGTAACCCATAACCTAAGTTCATGAAACCAATATACTCGAATACTCTGTGCGACTGGCTATCAAATTTTGCAAATACGTCTCACAATGGAATTTATTTGTACTGCAGTAAGGTCGAAGTTTTTCGCTGGCTAGTTCATGATTTTTAAAAAGAATCATCGCTCTATTTAGCGATTTTACGATCAGAGAAATGTTGTGTGAAAAAATGTGTCACAAGTATTCCTAAGTTTTTTCACTGAAAGTTCATGGTGGTAGCTCATTTCTAAGGCTGATTAAATTATTTTGGAAAATAAAATTGCAGTTGCGTCAACTGCGTTTAATGTACTCTCGAGAAACTCATTCGAATGGCATTTTTATGATAGAGGTCGATAATGTTCACCAATGGATGCTAAAACCTCATCACACGAGATATGAGATGTCAGTGCAGACAGGTTCCCAGATTCATCTAAAGTAGAAATGTATTGAAAATGATAAGGAATGCATTGCGCGAGAAAAGTTAGAACCAAAGTCTTAAAGGCTTCGAACTTTTTAAGATGTTTTTCAATATTATCAAGCATTATGCACAAAAAAATTGGAAGCACTTCTATAATATATAATCTATAATACTTTTAAATAGAGATAGACAATAAGTTGCTTAGAAATAATCAAGAAAAGAAGTTCCATATTGTTGCACTTCCTCACGAACTATTAATTATATGTAATATAACGCCATTAATCTTGCCTACTTGAAATTTTGCCAGTTTTTTCAGGGACTCACTTAACATTAAAAGTAAGTTAATAAATACAAAATTTGATTCATAACTTGTTTCCAACAAATTTTCGAACACCTCGCATAATATTTGTCAATTGACAACCAAATTTTTATAAATCCATGCCAAATTTATTTGTGAGATTTTCCCGATATGAAGAATATAATTCAAAAATTGTATTATAATCGCAAAAAATTGTTTTTGAACAATTCAATTTGTTTTTTGATTAAAAATTAATAAATTCATCTCAATGAAGCGTTCGGCGGACAAAACGCAATTATTAAAACCAACTCTGCTGGACTTTCCAAGTCGGAAGTAAACGATTGTGATAATAATGATAATATGAAAATAAGGACATTTAGTTTGGACAATTTCAATTATAAGAAATGTTAAGCAATGAATAAAATAAAATGGGGCAAAAAGAAAATTTCTCCTTTACCCTGTAAAAATAATTACTAATAGGAATAAAACTTAAATAAAATATTGCTGCATGGAGAACGGTTGGCTGGTTTGTTGATTGCTTAGTGGGCTGATTGTGCGAAAAAGAAATACGAGTAGGCGAAATCATAATAGGAATATTATTTGAGTAAAGTCGCCTGGAATGGGCCAATAAGCAAAAATGAAATTTTAAAGTCGATTATGAAAGATTATTTCTTTTTTAAATATATACAAAGGAAAAATTGGAAAAAAATTTAAATTAATTCAAGTTACAGCCATATCGTAGAATATATTAAAATTTAAAGAATTTAATTTGCAGTGCAAAAGATGAAAAATCTTAATTTTAAAAAGAATTGAATTTGTTAATTTTTCGAAATTTTTCAAGTTCCCGAATCAATCTCTTTTTTAAAGCGAATTTGTTAAATATTTGTTCAATCTTGCTTAATTGCGAATTCAGTGCAGTCAAAACGAAAAAAAAGTCAATTAAATCGAAATCGCCTAAAGGAAAAATATTTAAAATATTCCACTATTCTTCTTTCTAAGCATTTTTAGGCTTCGAGGCCAAGGAATTTAAAGACAAATCAAAAACTTCGAAATACAGTATATTAGATATTTTATAAAAAATGAAATTTATATTAATTGTAATTGTATCGATTAACAAATAATTTTAAAATTGTGGCAGTTGCAAATTTTGGTTGATAATTAATTGAAGTAAGCAAGCAAAAATATTGGAAAACGGAAGCTCAGATAGTTTAAAGAAAAATGAGAAAAATCTGAAAGAAATGAGTTGGATGTAAAGAAAAAACTCTTCTTTTAGCATTATTGTCTTTGGATTTTTTCAAGTAATCTTAAAAACGAATATATTGAAAGTAAAATTTAAAATATCAATTTTGAGGATCTCTCGTCTTAAACCAAACATTCCACAGATCAAAGATTTCATAATATATATTCATTTATTTATTCATTTATTATAACGATTTCTATTTTGATTATCTAATTATTCTATTCATTATTATAATTATTATAATATATATTATTTATTACAATTATTACATTCAAATTTGAGATGTATGGTAAAATTATTAATAAAATTAAGATAAAATTAAAAATATTAATATTAAAATTAAGAGATGAATAAAATTATTAATTTTTAACTTGTTAAACCAATATAATTAGCAAAATTGAAAGAAGAAGCATAAAAAGAGAATTTTTTATTGAAGTTCTATTAATTATAGAATAATTAAATAATTAAATTAGAATAATTAAATTACCATTTAAGACTAATTTTTCAAAAAATTAAAATTAAGAAATTAACTATTTAGAAAATAATAAATTAATCAAAAAAATTTTTTTTAAAATTTAAGTCCATAATTTGGGGAAAATCCATAGAATTTAAAAAAATTAGTCAGATTTAAATATTATATAAATAAATACAAGACTAACGATGAGGGCGAAAATAGAAATTTGGGAGTTTTTGGACGATTTGGTTCATCATTTGGCCCATTCTTGTTTTGAACTATCGCTAATGAATTATCGATATCTCGAACATATGCTTTCGGAAATATACCGATTTGGCCTCTTTCATTGATTCCTTCAAGCCAATTTTCGTCAATTCTTCGTTTATATAGAATTATTTCATCCTTGAAATGAAAAAGATTTGTGATAAATATTTATCGAAAAGCATATGAAATTATAAGCTTCATTAGATGTAATTCGTGGAGGGTGAAGAGTTAAATAATTCATATTTTAGAGCACCGCTAGGATTCTATTCTCGGCAGAATAAACCTGTCTCTCAAAAAATTCGGATGACGCTGGCAACTCACCAGTACATCTATCGAATCAATTTGAATTCAATTCCATCCAATTCGAATCAACCAAGTGGCCTGCCTGGCAAAATTTGTCTGGTCCCAGCGGAGCGAGCCTAACCAGTAATGGAGAGCGCTCTTAGAAACAAATCTCATGTTATGAGGTGCACTCTTAACCAAGAAAATCAATTCTTGAGCTCATTAAAATTTATACATATCTTGAAGGATTTGCATAGCACATTTTCATACTATTGGACGACAAGTGGGAAATACCAAATTCATAAAACCTTTTTCAAAGATAATTCATTTGAATTCCTTGCGTAAAACGGGAATTGAGCAATCAGCCAAACTTTTTCATTTAAGCTATCAACCTAAATTTGCTTTCACTGAAGCAATATTTTATAATAACAGGCAAATATTTATTTTCTATTTAATCTATGAGTAAATAATAAGCATTTGAAAAACCTGAACATATGAAGAAGGGAATATGCCTATTTTTCCACTTTTTTCACCTTCCATCCAATTCGAATCAATAATTCGACGTACTCGTAGAACATCGCCACGATTAAATGAAAGTTCTCTGGAGAATTTTTCCTTTTTTAATTCATGTCTGCATAATAAATGAGACTAAAATTTCGAGCTAATTTCACATTAGTAATGTAAAATGATTTATGGCAGATTCAACAAATTTTAAACAATAAAATAAGTTAGTAAGAATAAAGTGGAATTTTTTTTACTTTGCGCCAAGTGCCTGAAACGAATATAAAGCGGTCGCAAAAATGAAAGGTAAGGAACGATTCGAATAAGAATCAGAACCGAAATCGCTCATTAGACAGCCGAGCCGATCGAAACTTTTTTGTAATGATGGAGTAGCTGATGGCCTGAATTAATTCTTTAGAGCCTGAATATCTTGAGATATTACTGTATTTCATTCTATTAACCAATCTATTTAATGCGACAGTCAATTGCAATTAGTAACTATGCAAAATTCTCTAGCGTCGGACTTCCGATTAGCCAAATGATCAGCCAAACCTTATTTGTTCACTCGAATTTCATGCGGTTATTTAAACCTTTCAAATCTTTTGAAAGAAATCATTCTATATTTTTATGTTTCAAATAGGTCGCCAGTTGAAAAATTGGTTCTTTGAAGGAAATCATTAAATACGGCATATAGCAATATCGTATATTAATACAACTAAGGTAAAATTATTTATAAAGTTAATATAACAGTTTGTGTGACGAAATGCTTAACCGAGCGTATTCAGAAAATGTCAAGCAACTGAGATTCTAAAACACATTCTCTATGAATTGACGATTCTCCGAGAAAGAAATCCATTAAAAATATTTGAGACTCACACATATCCATGTCTTCTACTCCGCTGTTCGTTTAATTCTTCAGAAAGCTTTTCTATTTTTTTTCGATTTATGATATCTTGTTTAGTTGATTTTTTGATTTCACGAGCGTCCATCGCTGTTAAATCCTTTTCTAAAGTTGGCAACATTATCATATCGCTAATTGCAGATTTAGGGAATATTTTTTTATTGGTTAAATTGATTTAATTTTGAGTTTTCTTTAAAAATAAATATATTTTACAATAACAATTAGCAGATTTTTGGTATAAAATCTTGGCGTTTTATTTAAAAAAACTGACTCTTTGAAATGCCACAATTAGATTAAATAGACAAACTAAGCCGACAATGGCACATTCATTAAAGCATTTAAAACGATAAATGAACCAATTATTCCAAATTATTTAGTTTTTTTGGTTTTAAATTATACGCTTGACCTTAATTAACCCCGGAAAAAATGATTCTTGACTTTGAGATTTTATGATTTTTCTTGTGTTTCTTTTTTTTGAAAAAATCTACGATTTGAACGCCTATAATTATTGCTCAACCAACAAATACTGAAATTGATAGAGATTAAAAAAGAGGAAATATTAATTGATTCCAATAAAACTAATCATTAAAAAGTTAAAATAGGTCGAAAAAATATTAAAAAAATGTTTGACATGAGGATTTTTTATGAGCAAAAGTTAGCAAAATTCAATTCCCTTCTTCGGTTAAAGTAAATATCAAAGTGACTCTTCGGTCAAAGTAATATTGTTGTAATATTATTTTTATTAGTACTATTATATTAATTAGTATGTAAAACATATTATATTAGTAGAAAAAAAGGATTCATTTCAAACCAATGAACGATAATTTTTGCAAATTTGTGAGCTGATCGATGAAGATTTGCAATTCATTAGTTGCTTCTTCGAGTTTTCGATGAATCGCTGCATTTTTAATATTTTTCGAAATTTGTTCTTTAAATATTTCGTTATGAATTTCATGCTTTCCCAAAGTTTTATAAAGAAATTCAATTTCACTCCACGAAATTTCATGCCGTGGACAATAGCAAAACATGCAGTTAGTACTGCTTGCTGAATGATGACATGAAGAAGAGGAGAAAACTGGAAAGTGGCATGAAGCTGATCGATAACATTTGTTTTCTAATCGATATGGTGGTATATGGAAGTGATCAGTTTTTGATTTTTCTAATGCGAATAAATTTTTAGAAGTATTTGGTGAAGCAATTATCATATTGCGATACGAACCATAAGTTGGACTTATTGTTCGTAGTTTCTGCATTGATGATAATTTGCTATGTTCATCTTTCCATTGATTAATCGTTTCTTCAACGCATTCAGATGATTCGGCATATCGACCAACACTCTTACTTCTAATAGGCCTTTGATCATTTTGCACAGATTTGGATTCTAAACGTGAAGTTGGAGTCCATGCGCCTTAAATTGATCAAATTTGACGAATATAGATGATAAAAATTATTTCTTTTAAAAAATGATAATCGACCTAGAAAAATGATAAAAATGCAATATTCTTATTCTTCAGGCAAATATTCAAGAAACAAAGTAATTTGGCCTACAATGAATTTTTACTTTTAAGGATTTTCGCAAGAGGTGCAATTTTCATAAAATTTAAATAAATTTTGGTATTAAATAGTATTTTTGTATTAAATGAAATTTTTTCAGTTTTTCCCCTTTTAATCTTCTTCTTCTAACAGCTCACTCTCACAATTACTGGTTGGACAAGGGTCTCCAGGCTATTCGGTCCGACGCCATCGCTGGCAATAATAGAAGCCATTCCTTTTTCCATTGTCTAGGTCCATATATTGCTGGTCCACCTATATATGTTCAAAATCTTTTCTGTTTCAATCCGAGTTGGTTGGACCACTTAATTTTTGAACCCAACCGTCATAAGGTTCAGCAAGTGATATTATGAAATGTTCCTCTTTTATTATAAAAATTCAAACAAAAAAAATAAAAGCTAAATAATTGTTCAGCCCATGATTTTAGCACATTTGATATAATCATTCATTGTGATCCTCCTTATTCTGGTCTGGTTTACTCCGCTTTATACTTCTGGCTTTATATTGCTCTATAAGATGTAGAATGGTGCTATTAAGAAAATTAATGTAACGTCTCATTTGGAGACGAAGACATCGATGGCTGCCCAAGAGTCATACAGATTTTATGGAAAAATTTAGAATTTATGATTCTTCATGTGTTAATAAAATATGGACCAACTGACAAGGAAATCTACTGCTGCTTACATCCTACAGAAGGCTTGACTTGACAGTGATTTCTTATCCATTAAAAATAATTTCTATACCGATATTTCTACTTTAATTTTATTTTGATTTTTAAAATCTGTATTGAAGCAATAAGCAATATTTAAAATTAAACAACTTACGCCTTGCTTTATAATCTGCAAATGGCGATCTTAATTCACGCATATGATGTTTGAACACTGATTGTTCTATAAAATCACCCATTAATATTTCAAAAACATTATTGAATATGAAAAGAAAGTTAACGAAAATATTGGAACTTAAAAAAGAGAAATAAGATGAAAACAATAAAGATACTCTTAAAAATATAAATAAAGATTTTTCGAGCGATTTATGAGCGTGTAAAGTTTCTGAATTTCATTGACAACTTTATGCAAGAACTTTTGTTTTGTTTAGGGGGAGAAGAAGGACGAAGAGTGAAGTAAAATAAGGAAATCTCGAAGTATTTTAAAGTGAAAGAGAATTAAAAATAGAAAGATTTGAAATAAAATTAAATTATAGTAAAAGGCGCTTTTTGTGGAAAGAAAGTAAATGCCTGAATTAATTTTTTATGAATGCATTTGCATTGGGTAAATAAACACGTTGTTCTACTTAAAATAATTTTTTTCGTCAACAAATTTGCATGGATGATATTTGTACGCGCTAATAAATATTTGGATTAACGAATGGAAGAAATGGGTAAATGATCGAATATCACCTATTCGAAAAATTATTTTATCCAAATTAAATATAATTTTATTCGAAACCGATGATATTCTAAACAATCTAATATTTCATTTTTCATTTTTTTCCTTTTTATGAAAGAGACATTAGTTCAATTTTAAAAAACAGTTTGGTTAAGCTTATGCAGTATATTTCATGAGCAAAGCTAGAAAACTACTCTTGAAAATGAAAAATTTCTGCATGAAAATGTGAAGAATTTTAAACCAAAATATTCACTGAATAATAAAATAATGATAATAATTTTTTTATAAAATAATATAAAATAAGATAATAATAGAATAATAATAAAATAAAATAATTATAAAATAATAATTTCGCTGACTTGACCGATCTTTTTGCTTGAAAAATTTGCTCATTTGATTCGTTGAAACATGAAGGCCGAAGTGATTTTGATTATTTTTGTAATTTTTGTAATTGTTAACTGCTAACTTATATTTAACAACGAGAGATCACATAATTCAAAAAAAGAAAAAAATGCGATTGTGAAAAGTCAAAAAAATTTTTTTTAAGCTTGGAAAATTCGCTACTAGAAATATTAAATTTTTGGATAAAAAAAAATTACATTTTTATTTTTATAAAACATAGTTGAAATTTTTCAAAAGCAAGAAAAGGCAAGAAAAAATTCTTCAATATTTTAAATTTTTCAAAAAATTGTATTTTAAAAAGAAACTGGTTTCATGAATAATATTTATTTCGGACGAAATTGTTTCAAATATTTGAAATTGAATCGTTTCGTAAAGTAACTGGAAAATAAGGGAAAAACTGATAAATCTGGAGGAAAAAAAAGCAAAAATAGATAAAAATGAAAAATGAATAATAAAGATGAGAATAAGAAAAAATATATATATTTAGATTTGCGCTAATCACCTAGATTTCATTTTTGATAAGAGGATTACTACTTTCATGGGATCGAAATTAAATTCTTGTCCTCAACTGAAACAATGAAAAAAAGACCATTGCTACAAAGTAAAGCTGGTTTTCACTCAATAACGAGAAAGAAAGAAAATTACCTGCATTATCAATTCTGTGCATTTTATTATACATTCTACGGTACCACTGTGAATTACTGGTTTCATCAGAGAAAGGTTTTGTCATATTTCGAGATTTTATATCACTGTTCGATACAGAGCTATTATGTTTCGATAAATCGGAATGTATACTCGAAGTTATTGAGCTATAAGTGGTTGAGCTCGGCAAAAAAGTATTATTTGAAGAACGAAGTTCAAAAGGTGTCGAGAAGACAGGCATTTCAGGTTGTGTTGAGTCCATTGATATAGTTGATGGTGAAACGAGCACATGTCCGCTATAATAATGATCGGGTATATTGCCATTGAGAATTGGAGGGGGTTTCGCTGGTGGTATTAGATCTATTGCTGAATCGCTTTCATGAATCTTGACATTTAGTGCCTCCATATTGCCAGATGGTTTATAACTGAGCTCACTTCGTGAATTATTTTTATAAATGGAATTGTCGAAAGATCCTGTATTATTATTATCAAGTGACGACACATTAAAAACCAACTGAGGGACAGAATTATTCCTTCTCAGTAAATCTGTAGAGTTTTCCTGGAGTTGATAAGGAGCTGTGAACTGTTGCGAAGAAGAATGACTTAATTTCGGCATGCTGAAGGACACCGGGGTCACGCAAGAAATATGCCGTTGGACTGGTTCGTGTACTTGATAAGAACAATTAGTCGTTGATGCAGGTATCGTAGGTTTCGAAGGCGATAAGATCCTGGTATCAGTTTGTAAATAATTTTGATATGGTACTTGTTTCTGTTGGGATGAACCACTGGCAATCGCATTCGAAGGCATAGTACTGCATGGAGATTTTACTTCAAGTTTGCTAGCAATTTTTTGTCTGAGTGATGCAACTGATTGACGTTCAGGTACTTCGATTATGCTTTTTGTAATCGCCTCTTTGTTATTTGTTTTCAGTGGCCATTTGTCAACAACTGAATCGTTCTTTTGATGACGTATCTGGGGGACTGCAGGAACCATCTAAAAATTCTTTATTTATCATATTTATCATAATTTAATCATAATTTAAATGATTAATGAAAATTCACCGAAATCTTGACATAATATTAATTAGCAAATTTGAAAAGTTTGAGAATTATTTTGCCAATTTTCGATATGGATGAGGAAATTTACAAAAATTTATTTGAATAGACGTGCTTTATGGAATAGTTGCATTTCGATATAAAAAACTAATTTTAATAATCAACTTCAAAAATTTCTGGCCAGCAAATTGCAAATCGACGAATGCTACGATTATTGCATTAAAAATTCATACCCCAAATTTCAGAATTAAAATTGAAAAAATGGAGTACTCATAGTACAGATTATTAAAATATTTCAAAAAAATAATAAACAACTATTTATGATTTAATAATTTTTCGACAAGATTATTAATCATTTAAATAAGCTTATAAATTTATAAACTGCATAAAATTTACTTTCGGCGGTTTTGTTTGCACTGGAATATTCGACTGTGGAGAATTGTCAACATTTGAAGGTGATTTTTCTTGGAATGCAGTTTCTGCTAATCGCTCTACACTTGAGGCTGATTTTTCTGTAGTTTGTTGATGTGAAGTAAACTTCTGCTCAAATGGGTTTTCACTTTTTAAATCGCATGGTGCGCCATAAGACGTCACTGACTGGATTTCATTAGGCTCATAAACTACACTCATTAAGGTTTCTGGCTTTTTATCTGAAGTTAAATTCGTCGCTGGAATATTCTGGTAATTATTCGATCTGTTTTCGATTATTCCTGGATTAAATGCCAAGTTCTCCTCGAATAAATTCACTGATTGCTTCAACTTTTTAAAGGCATCGATTCCTTGCTGGATATATATGTCAGATATAAACATTTAAATAAGATATCATTTTATGATAAAATATAACGCATCATTGGTATCGCTTGTTTGGAATATAAAAAGAAAAGCAAAATCTAATTTATTCAATATCATATCAATTATCAAGGAAACAAATTGTGAAACTCGCATCATAAATAAAATTTTAGTGAATATTGGGATGCATTTATCGCTAATGAACTCATTAGAAAACAATCTTACATCAACAAGCAACTACCAGCAACTATTGTTACCTACCAGCCGATCCAAAAATACTACATGCTTCAAAGATAAGGAAGGAACCGGAAAAAATTTCTTTCGGAATATCTGGATTTCTAAAGCACCTGCTTATCGCACTGACCACAAATTTTCTGACATTTGGCGAAAAGAATTTGGTATTTACTTGATATAAATTTGCTTACCTCTTGAACAGATTTTTCATTCGCTAGTTGCATTTCATAAGTTGATAATGGCTGACTTTGCATTTTCTGCAAAATTTTTCAATATCGAAATCGCTTAAATTCGCAAAAAAAGAAAAATAAATTACAAAGAAAGAAGATTATAGAAAAATTTTCGAAATATTGATATTTGATTTATTTTAAAAAAAAAATAAATGAAAATCCAGAAAAAGTGAAAATTTCAGAATTTTGACAATGAAAATAATTGAAAAAGTTCAGAACAATGGAATTAATAAAAAATGGGTAGCGAAAAAAACCAATTTTAATTAAAAATATTCTTCAAATATAATTTTTTATAAAATTTTTTTTCTGAAAATATTTTCAAACATAGTTTAAAATAAAAAATGATAATTTAATTTATAAATTTTAATGGAGAAATAAAATTGAAATTTTAAATTGAAAATATTTTCAAAAAATCGATGAAAATAAGTGTCTTTAAATGGTTTGGATTTGTGGCATTTCGCTCTCTGCAAATAAACAAATTTAACAGAAACACCTCAAACAAATAAAAAGGATTTGTTTGAAAGTCAGCTGATGCCTTTGGCAATAAATATTTCATTAAAATCAAAATTTTTTATATTTTGCATAATTCTCTGGATAGATCAACGATTTCTCTTTCTTATTTCTTCAAATATGGAAACGATTGAATGCGATTTAAAAAAAAAAATTGGAAAAATTTACTCTATGATAGTTGTAAAAGTATTTTATTGCAAAAAAAGGTAGTATGAAAAGTAATGAATAATAAGAAAATTTGTAAATAGTTAGGTACGACTTTATAGTAACTAATGCTGCTTCTACTCATGGCAGAGATAAAAACTTATATTTCAAAAACTCGACTGATGCTGGCGATTTATCTATATTTTTATCACCAAATGACTCCCTGAAAAAATTTGTTCAAGCCAATTGAGTGAGCCCAATCAGAAATGATAAACGCTCTCTTAGAAAAAAAGAAAATAATCCTGGTATGGGGAATGAATAATTATATCAACTATGACTATATCATTTAGTCGAAGAATTATTTATTGACAATGCAAATCCTTTTTAAAAATTTAAAAAATAATCAACGAAAATGAGGAAGAATGACTTTAAAGAAAATAATATTAGAAATGATACAAATTCGTCGGCTTGATTTAATACATAAATTTATTATTTATTCAAGATGACTTCTTTAGAAATGAAATTATGGCCAAAAACCCAAAAATTCTAAAAGAAATTCTAACAAAACAACTGAAAAAATAGAAAGCAACTGAAAAAATAATCAGCAAGCAGAATGTGAAGAAAAACACCAGAAAAAAGCCTCAATTATGAAGGAAATAAATGATCCACTTAAATACTTCCACAGTATTTTTATTTTCTAAAAATAAGTGCCATTTCTGATTTGATTGGCCTCATTGATCACTACCGTGAGACAGCTTGGCCAGAAAATCAGTTTCAGTTGGAATAAAGGCTGGAATACAGTCAAATTCGTAGAAACCAATTTTAGTGATCGAAACCATCATTTTATTACGAAAATTTGCTTAGATTCAATATTTTGAATATTTCATATGAGTAAGATATGATAGTATCAATTATAAAAAAATAAATCATAAGTAAATCCAAAAAATTCAGCAAAGACAAGGAAAACCTCCAAATTCGATTAATCATTAAATTAAGGCCATCTACTTGGACTATTTAATATCAATAGTTCTCACCTATCAAAATACATTGAATAACTCTCCAGCATTACTTTATAAATTATAAATAATTGGCTAGCCTCAATGTGAATCTTAATTGTTCGGCTTCAAATGAGTAAATATTCGATATTTGTCAGTAGCAATCAAAACAAAAGGGCAAAAAGAAAAAAGCACTAAAAGGAAAAAAAAACCTGTGTTAAGGTTGAATCAGTGAAAGTTGTGTGGTAAGACATATGGTCCGAGATTTGAGTAGTTTTCGATCGGACCTCATCTAGAAAACAATTCTTTAAACATTACACAAATTTACAAATGAAGAAAAATCTTCCTCATATTCTTTTAAGATAATTAATCTTCACATTTTAAGCTTTTTAATGATTTATTTCTATTTTTACCTATGTATTCATCTTAGCTATTCAGTTAGCTATTCAAATTGCAAGAGGAAAGACGATTTAAAAGATTTTCTTCTTAAATTATCATTTTTTCTTTGGTTACTTGTATGATATTCATTCGCCATAGGAATGATACAAATGGCCTCAAACACCACTCAAGATTTAAAAGATTTCGCTTAATTTATTAAATTTTAAAATATATGGCACCTGCAAAATGTTGTTAGCTGTATGATTGTAATGATTTAGATTAAGTGAAGAAAATTCTTAAACTGTTTAAATGGAACAAAAACAAAATAATTCATATTATCAGAAAGATAACGCTGCTTTCAGAAATTGCAATTCATAAAGTACCATGAGGTCCATCATTAGCTTTTGGATCCTCGATCAAACTGAAATTTGTTTTAAGATTTTTAAAGTGATTTTCCTTAAAAAATTAGAAATTTGCTAAATTAAATATGCAATTTTCGGTTGGATCTATTAATCATTAAGGCTGAATTTTTAAAATAGAATGCACATAAGTTTTCAAATTCCACTTTCGATGAGATTTATTTATTCTTATCAAAGGACCGAAATCCACTGCCTCAAATGCATTAGTATGCTGCTGCCTCAACAAGCTTCCTATCATGACCGAATAATTAACATTCATCAAAACACAATTGAATAAAGCGCACTAACGTTGGAGAAGAGTTTCCGCTAATTTCGTCAGTCGTCGTAGTTCCAGCAAAATCCTCTCCAACTGAGTCGTAACCGGAAATCACTGTATTTTGATCGCTTTGAATTGCTAATGATCCACCCATCTCTATTTTTCGATTTAATAAATGATCCATTTGCGATGGTTGTCGTTGAGTTACGCTGTTTGCTATCATCTCAAAAAATTTTTTCTTGTCTCGAGTCGAACCGCAATGTCCTCCTTTAAGTTAAAAAAAAAGAACGAAATTTGTAAAGATTATTAAAGCTAAAAGTCGAATAAAACAACATCATATTGAAAAACTGACAAATGTTTAATCGCACTTAAACGAAAGAATCAATATTTTCTTTGCAAAAAATCCTAAAATTCCGAAATTTTCAGATATTTTTTTAAAAATCGATTCCCGAAAATCGAAAGAACAAAAGGAAAACAAACCGTTATAATTCTTAGCATCCATTAGTTTGAGATTATTTTCCGATGAGAAAAATGATTTTTCTAGTGAATTCTTAAGAGATGGAATACTATTTCTCAATTTGGAATTCGATTCTCGATTAATTGGTTCGAATCTCATAGAATAAGATGGATAAATTGCTGTTACTATCGGTGTTGCTGCTGTTGTTGCTAATGCTGCAGCTGTTGCAGCTGCATTTGAATGTTCTTCTTGTCGTATAGCAGTTATTGAATGTTCTTTTAGTGATGGCGATTCTAATTCAACGAATGGTATATTCTCACATTTTGATGGCGATTTTGATTCAGCAGCTGCTGTCGACTTCATAACTGTTGATGATAAAATATTTAAAAAGTTTCACGAATTTTTGAATTTTTATCTAATTTTTAGTTTTTGATAAAATTAATATCCCATGTTTAATGATATAAAAAATAATGCAAATTTAATAGGATTTTTACACATTAATCTAAGATTCTTTTACAATAAAACGCACAAAAATATTTTTTTTGATGGATAGTTTATCCAAATAATTTATTTTTAAGCGTTATTTATCATTATAATGTATAATTTATATAATAAAACATACAATTTAGAAAAAATGAATGAATTTATATCAAAAATTGAAGCGTGAAGAATGTATATAACAGAAGACAGAATCACTTGAACAAATAATAAAATTTTTGCAAAAACCAGTTATATTTCTCAATAAAATAATGAAAAAAATGCTGCTGCTTATCTCGAGGTGGAACTAAAAAAAAGAATTGCTAAATTTAAGAGGGTAAAATATTTTCGATCTGGAATTTTGTTCCTTTAACAAATTAAATTAGATCGTTTCTTCTACAAATCACCTCGGAAGAGGACAAACATTTCGATTTCTATAACTTTAGGATTTCTGGGAATCCACTAGTTCCAACTTACCCTACCGCAGATCAATGCGTAATCAAACAAGTTAAAAATGGTGCAAATGGTGCTTCGATTCAAAAAATTTGGCGAAACTGTTGATTGGAAATTTTGATAAATAAAAGAACTGAGAAATTCACGATTGCTGTGATTGAAAAGCAAAAAAGCCAAAAAAATTTATAGTTGAAGCGCTTCCTTTTTCTAATCAATGTATTTATTTAAAAAGCACATTTTTTATTTTTATGTATTCATATTCATCAGTATAAATAAAGTAGAAAAAATGCACTATAAATATATAAACCAAATAATCCCAAATAATTTTGGGAATAATCCACTCGGCTCTTGGTCTCGTTTCTGGGTGGTAGTACAGGGGTTCCACTCACACGAGAAATAGACTTTTTTCAAATAATCTATTCCTATTCCTTGTTCTTTTATCACCAAATGATTCTAGCAAAATTTATTTGGCATGAAATGTGCCATACCGGAAATAGTAAGCGCATTCAGAATACAAAACTTATAGCAATTCGAGGAATTTTTTCCACAGGAAAATAGATAATTGCGGTTTAAAGTGTAATATTAATTATTCTAAGATATCTATTTATTTAAATAAAAGTCGAAAATTATCGGAAATGGCAAAAAAAAGTAAATATTTATTGTTTGTGGTGAAATTTAAGCAAAAATAAATCCGAGGCAATTCTAAAAATTAAATTTTTTTTCAAAAAGTTGGGAAAATATTTAAAATTAGTGGAAAAATTTTGTAAAAAGTAAAATAAATTAATGCAACGAATGAAAAATCGAAGTAAAAATATATTTATTTAAAAAAAATGCATATTAAAAAAAGAATAAAAAAATTTTGCTAAGCCAAACTCTTTAAGTAATTTCTAACAAAATTACTATTATTACAATTTGTTGGCAAAAATGACCAAATATTTAATTAATTGAAATAAAATATTTAAAATATTTTAATTTTTTGCAGAATAGTGATGCTACTGCTTTTCCTACTTTTCATCTTTCTTTCCATCCTCAACTAAATAATAAGAATAAAAATTTTAAAATTACTTTAAAATTCATAATTTTATCAGAAATATGTGAAAATCTTCAGTGGAATTCCAGTTTATATAAATATATATATATATATATATATATATATATATAAAATTATATATATATAATATATATATATATATAAAATTCATTATTTAAACCAAATAGCTAGAATTGTTTACAGGAATATTTTGTTTAGTATATAGCTTAGACCAGAAATTCCTTAAAAAGTCATAGAAGATAATAAGGCGAAGATCATGCATCACTTCTCCATCCAGATAAAGAAATAAGACCAATCGACCAGATTTTATGATAATGCACAAGAACTAGAAATTAACATTTGTGATAGCAATACCAAGTGATATGAATCTTAGGAAGTAGAAATATGGAAAGGTAAGGAAATGCCAGGATTTAGAAAAAGATGGAAAAGGAAGGCTAAAAGTGATAATAGGAACACACGAGCTGTAGCCTCTAAACTGGGAAAGTTGCTTCACCAAATTCCATGAATAATAATGTCGGAAATCTCTAAAAAACTGTTACAACTACAAGACGCTGCACAGAACCCTCAAGTTCTCAAGCTTCTGGTAGAGGACTCTAGATTGTGGATGGCTCACTACCCACAGGAGGTGAGAAAGTTTTAAAAAAAAACAAATAAATTATAACAACATATATTAATTGGGATAACTGTTGAGTAATTGCTGTCGCAAAATGCTCTTTGCTGAAACGATCGCATTCGAGCTCCGTGGAATCAGCTAAACATTCATAGATACAAAAATTATTTTGAGAGGAACCTATACCATTTACATGGCCTTCATTTCAGTCCTTTGCCATTATCTTCTCAATTATTATTTCTGCTTTGACTATTTTGAAAAATTACTCCATTTTCTAATGAACATTAGGTGATAAAAAGTACGAATGAGCCGCCAGAACCACGAAGGATCATTGATTTTACTTATTTCAAAATTTGAGAAGTGAAAGAACCATCGTAATAATACAGTGGTGATGGCAGACATATTTGTATGCTAAGATATGCTTAGATATTGGTTATAAAAATTTATAACTTTTATATTGTCTATAAAACTCCTCAATTTACATACTATTTGATTTATAGGAATTTTACATCAGAATTATTACTGCGAATATTTGCAACATTTTGGAAATTTTATTTTTTTTCAATGAATTTATATTGCAAACATCTTAGATTATCATCATTTATATTTTCACACATTAAGAAAATGATTTAGGAACGTTAAGAAAGTGAAAGTGATTCCTGAAACAAAAGTTATGATTCTGATAAGATAAGATAGTCTACAGAATTAGATATTTTATAACAGAAAATGAATATTGACTATTTCATATATTAGAAAAAAAAGTAGCAAAACTTAAATAAATTTTAAGGAAAAGATTTTTAAGATATGAATAATAGAGCTTTTTAGATATGAATAGTAGAAAAAAACAGCAACAGTATGTATGAAAATTTTTTTCTCAAAATCTATGGAAAATGCAGTTCACTGAAGTTTCACGACTACCACTGATAAATACATGCGTAGTTCTCTATTTCTAATAATTTCTAATAAAAAAAGGCATTTTTCCCAAGCAAGTTTTCTCTAGAAAATTGGTAGTATTTTAAGAGATTACACGAATTAAAGAAAAATCCCATGCGATAATAAATTTTCGGGTCAGAAATATTATTAAACAATAAGCCTGGTAGTTTTTATATTATTAATAAGAACAATATTTAAACCGTACGAAATTATTGTTGACCAACGCCAGTTTTTAGTTTTTCATTACGAATAAAGGAACATAAGCTAACATAGTTTATATAATATATTAGCTCACACTAAACGCAGCGACAAAAAATTTGCTGAAACCGCTAAATTTCGTCCATCTAAACCATTTTCCTTTCGTTTGTTTCAGATAATAAGGTGAGACCCTTTCATTATGCAAATCGTTTACTTTTAAGATGATTTTTGATGATACGAAGAAGAAGCTGCCAGTGAATTTAATATTAATATTTATTAACCAACTGCAATCGAGAATTAGTTTAATTTTATAAGATTCTATGGAAATTTAAAACAAAAATTAGCAAAAAATAGAAAAAATTATTTTTCAGTTCAAATCTGTATAATATGAGAAATTAACTAAATTTAAAATAAATAAATTTATCTAAAAACATTGTGGAAAAGTAAAACAGCCAATCTTTGCCAATTGCTTTATGAAAATTTTTAAACAAATGAATGAAGTGGCAACAACGAGCATTTAAAAGGACAAACTACGCAATAAATTATAAATCATATGGTGAAAAGTTGATTCTATGAAATATTTATAATAAACAAAATACTACAAGAAGCTTAAGGCGTTTAGAGGTGTTAAGTGATATAATGTGAAAGTGATATAAAGTGATATAATGTAGAATTTATAAATAAAACAAAATAATCAAAATAATCGCATTTGCAATAAGCGAAAATAAGCGAAAAAACACCTGCAGAATCACTGATAAAGATGAGTAAAAGTATTAAAGGATGGAAGCATCTTGCAATAACCACTAGAATAACAAAAAAAAATAGAACGAAAATACAGTAATAATAAATAAATAAATTTTAAAACATTATTAGATTGGAATATCATGAAAATGAAACAAAAATCGAGCAGAATTTTATGCTAGATTAATGAAATAAATGATTTGACATAAATGATTAAATGACAAACAAAACCAAAGCAATACCATTTCCAAATTGACCAGCATTTTTCAAAGTCGCATTTTATAGTCAAATCGATCACTAAACGAAATCGATAATAGTGATAACCAATTAATAGAAAATATAAAAGAGGCAACAAAACTTTTAAGAAATTATTTTCATTAGATGAAACCATCCAGAGGATAGAATGGCTTATTGCGTTTTCTTATATTCAGCAATGAATCTATTGAAATGATAAATTTAGTTAAAACTTATTTCCTATTCATTGAACCACTTAACATATGCTATTCGGCTGGAGATATCCATTTCAAACTTAGAAGTAAAATGGCTCAATGGACTGTTGCACATTTCCGAGCGTCGAAGTTCTAATCACTGCAATAGTAAACCTGTCCAAAAATCATGGAAATGCTGGCGGCTTAACACTATATGCATTTCTATTACACTCTTAGTCGTGTAGCTGAGCGAGTGAGTGCTCTTTAAAGAAAAATCTATTTCAGACTAAATGTGCATAGCTGTTTTGATAGTTCCAAAGGCAACAAATTAGATTAATATCTATAATCCTAATAATATATAATCCTATGATAGAATAATCCTAAATATATTTTTCCGAAACAATTCTTGAAACATTCGAATACAAATTTCTTCTAAGATTAAAAAAAATCAATTTGCTAAGCGCCTATAATCATAATCTATAGCCAAAAAGCAGAAAATTCAGTGATAAAAATTTTAGTAATTAGCACCATAATCAGCAGGTGCGTTACGACTGATAATCCTAAATTAATTAAATAAAATAAAAACCATAACTTACATAACAAACTTACATAACTTACATAACAAAAAACGTAATCACTAAATCTTTACATCAATTCGTCAAATAAATTAACCAATTTTTATAATTTTTGCTTTTACTTACTGCGGAAAACATATATGTAAATTTTATACATTATTTAATTTATTAATCATGAAAAGACAAACGAAGTTGTCGTTGCATGCAAAATTGTTGCAGCCAAATCAGAAATTGAAGCCAACAGTAACCACTCTGCTACGAAATATTACACTTTCCTAATAAAATTTTCAGCTATGAAAATATCAAAAAATTGCGACTTTAGTAACTTGGAGAGTTCGTAAAGTCACATTGAAACTTGGTAATATTTAATTGGTATTTTTTAAAAACATCTTTTCGAAGATTATTTTAGATATTAAAATTGGTGAAATATTTTTTATTTTTTTCTCTATTTTATACAAAAATTTTCAAAAAATCATATTTGCTTTTTCTTCGCAAATTTTCAGTTTTAAAACTGAATTTAATATTTAAAGACAATTTTATTTAAAAATTGAATAATTACTTATATCAATTATTGTATAAATGGCTGAATTAGGCAGTTTAACAGAATAATTGGCTGTGATTTAGGTAAAAATGAGAAATTATTTGCAGCTGATCTAGGATCACCCCGATCCACACATTGGTAGGAATTTTCTTACGTAATAGTAAGATTGCGGAACGATGGACAGAAAAAGCAAAAAAAAAGTGCTTTACGAAAAAGGTATAAAGGATTAAATTAAGATATAGTTAAGGTTTTTAAAAAATCGATAGTGAAAAAAATAAAATAATCCTCGGTAGTTCCAGAGGTACTAAGGTTTTAAAATTCTTTAAGTTCTTCTTTGCCTCAGCTTGAAATACCTTGACGCCCTTTAATCGTTCAATGTAAGATAATCGAAAGGTTTTGAAATGTCAATTTCATTCTGTGGAGAAGCCAAAATACATCTTCCTTCTCTTTCCTTGCATTTGCATTGCAGTTTATATTTTTGGTGGTTGTCGAAAAAAAAATTTCACAAATTTCTCCACAAGATTTTTTGCACTGTCGCAAGCATCCATAAATTTTTTAACTTTTTTTCCGCATTACATTTTCTGATTTGTGAACATCTAAAGAATAATTACATAAAATTTCACCAATAAAAGTTTCAAAGTTTTAAGAAAAAATTTTTACCAAATTTATATTAAAATTATTTGTTATAAAAAGAGTTATTTTTGAGAATTTTAGGAATTTTAGGTGTAAAATAAGAATAACGAATTTCAGGATTTATAAAGGTTCAGGTATTTGAAAAATGTTCATCGGATTCGCCGATTTTTTTTCTTTGATTGAATTGCCGCTTTAGTTGTTCCTCGTCGTTGAATTCTTCGCTTCTAATGCATTTGTTTTGTTCACATCATATCGAAGAAATTTCAGTATTTGAGGTAAAACTTTCATATCGCAAGAAGAATATTGCTTTAAAATCGATATTGCTAAGCGATTTCCGTTCGCTGTGTTTACTTCTCGTTATTTTCCTTGTTCTCAGTGTTTTTGAAAATTAGAAGCATAAAATTGGGGAAATAGAAATGCAATAAAAAAACTAATAGAATAAATGAGAAACCGAAAAAAGGACTTCTATCTTTGAGAAATAATAGGGCAAGTGGAAAAAAAGAAAAAAATTAGAAGCAAAAAATTTTATTAAACAAAATATATAAACGAAAACTAAAGGAAGTGCAATCACTTTCGGTGAATTTTTTTATTATTCTTCGCTATTTTTTGCAGATCATTTGTTTCTTTTTATCTCAGTTCTCAGTTTTATCTCAATTCAGCGATAATTTATCTCAGTTTTAATGAGATTTTCATACAATAAGTTTTCCTTTTCAATATATTTTTTATCACTTTTTATATTTATTTATTTTATATTTCTATTTTTATATTTTTATATTTATTTAACATATCGCTAATATAAATATATTTTTGAATGCGCTTGTAGTGATAAGTCGATAATAAGTATTGTTCTTTAGAAATTTCTACACACTTTCCACACTTCCACACTTGTGTTTAGCTCTCCCGCAAGCGTATTTAGAAGGTTTTTGGCATTATTGCCTTCTGAATATCGACTATCTTCCAAACTACTAGAAATTTGAAAAGCAATATTCCATGAAGAGAATGTTTTGAAACTCAGGATGAATTACTGAATTCAGAATTAATTTAATTTTATTTACACTGTTGAATCCATTTAGCTAAAGAATTTACGAAATCACTCCTCCAAAATATACTATTTTTATATTATAATTAATTAATTTATTTTAGTACCATTAGCAGTGCTATTTATTTTCAGCATTTAGTAATCTTCTAAAGAAATCATAATAATGGCTCGGCCTACTGAAAATCTACCGAAACTTGCGAAGAAAAAAATGCGGCCATAATTCAGTAAGATTGTAAAACTAACGAAAATAAGAACGAGGTAGCACAGTCTTGAGAGTGGCAGTTAATCCTAATTCAATTATTATTTTTCCATGCCTCGGGAAGTTAGTTTCGGACGCCATCCATAACCTTTCTACCAGTAACATTTTTGTTAAAGTAGCTTAAAGAGTTTTACCGTATTAATTTTATAGAACAAAATACAATATAAAAGAAATATTCTTTAATTTCTTAATATTTTTAATGAATATCGCATCGTTTTAATTAAAATTTTTCATTCTTCATTTTTATGATCCCATATTTCTCTTTCATTAGTGACATATGCCGGGATCATCTGACATATTTCTCAGTAATGATCAGTAAATTAAATACCATATTGGTTCAATCATCCCAAAAAATATATTACACAGTTTATTAAACATTTGCACGAATTACTTATCGAACCAATATCATATCATTCGCAATGTTGTTTATAAATTTTATATGAAAATTTATAATTTTTTAAACCGAACATAAATTAAATAAAATAAATAAAATTAAATTAAATAAAATAAAAATCATTACTTTAAAATATAGTTGCGTAAGAATTAAGAAACTATAAAAAATTATAAATAATAATTGAATAGCTTAATTGTATGAGGCTTATGGGGATTCCTATGTTTAAATTTTAATAATTTTCCTTGAAGGGATTTCATTCTGGTCCATTTTTCCTGGTATAATTGCTTTCTTGATATGATGCGTTGAACAATTATTTATAACTTTTTTTGCATAATTTTTATTAGTTCGCATTTACGATGATCAAGTGGATTACAATATGCGTCAAACTTCTCTATGGCCTTTTTTCTATATTTTTTAGCATTTAGTTGAGCTTTTTAAATTTGTTCCCTTCAGTTTATTGGAAAACAGTTGCAATCAATAATCAACAAACATAAGTCACATAGAAATTATAAACACAATGGCAAGAATGTGGATCAAGGAGCATTTCGAAACTTCCGCTTCACTTTTATATTTCCTACTGGCATTCTACTTACGTTCTTTGGAAATGCTCTTTTTCTGGGGGTTTTCGTCACAAAAAATATGCTGTTTAGCACAAAAGAAATTGTCTCACCTTTGAATATGAAAATTTTAGGAGTTCTGGAGAGTTAGGAATTCACGAGAATTTTATGACAGCTGGAAATTTTGTTCATCATTTTATTCAAAATTTTTTTGCGAAATAATAAAGCATTAATAGTTAGAAATAGCAGACATGCAAATTTTGGTTATATTTAGAAATTAATAAAATGGAAATCTACAGCTAATCATTCGTGATATCGCCAAACAGCGAACGCAGATCACCACTACTGGAGCACTTCCGCCCCACTTCCTCTTCCTCTTTTGCCCACGGAACTTTTATTCATTGAACGTATCTTATTAATAAGTTTTCAGAATTTTAGAAAATAAAAAAGAATAAATTTGGCTTAATTATTTTAAGATAAGCTTTTTTTTTAAGTCGATATTTCTTTTTATTTGCTCATTTAATTGTTTTCCATCCTATCCTTTTACTTATTTTTGACAATTCCAAGCCTGACAAAATCCAAGTGGCTGCTGGGGACGCAGTAATTCTGTTCTTAAATATCCTTAAAACGTTTACTTCGTTGGCGTTCCGATCCTCCACGTAACATTCTAATCCCGATGCTGCATAATAAATTCAAGCTTTTTCGACATTCAAATGGAAATTTGCGGATTTAAATTAAATTACCGCTTCAAAAGAAGAAATTATCACACATAGGTCTTAGAAAAGCGTAACTTCAATCCATTATCTAAGAAGCATCAAAATTATGTTGGAGCCAATATAAAGATTTTAGTTTAAAATAGCCGAATTAAATGAATGAATACGAACGCTCGTATATGTTCGATTTTCTTTTTTAAACTAAAGATTTTTAAGATAAGACTTGGAGTTTATTATTTTCATAGTTCGAACTTAATCACTCGCTTTTATCACTTATTATTGTATTTTTTATCATTTATTGCAATGAATAAGAGTATTGGGTTTTCTAAATTTCGTTTAAATTTCTACTTTTCTACTTTTGTTTAAGTTTAGTTTATGTTGACATTATTAAATGTTTTGTGTAAAAAATTCTTTCGTTGCCTCTGTTTTGCTCTGCTAATTTTCTGGAACTTTTTAAATTTCCAAGCAGTAAACTATCTCCTTATTTAAATTTTCAAATAAAAATATGTATGCAAAATCACATAAAATTAACTAAAAAATAAAACAATAAATTTGGCTTAATAATTTTAAGATAAGCTTTATTTTAAGTTCTATTTTTCTATTTTTTTATTTATTTCAGGAGAATTTTGTGACAGCTGGAAATTTCGCTCATCATTCTCACTAAAGTTTTGTTGCGAAGTAATACAGCATTACTATTTAGAAGTCGCAGGCAATCAAATGTAAATTTTGGTTATATTTAGAAAGTTAACAATGCCAATCCGCAGCTAAACATTCGTAGTACCGCAAAACGGCGACCGCAAATCGCCACTACTGGAGTCGACCCACTTCCTCTTTTACCAACGGAACTTTTACTTTCTTCATTGAGTCGTCATATGCTTTCTTCCTACTAACATTGGTTGGCAACTATGTAATAATGTAACTTTCTTTTTTTTTCATTCATTTCCGCCTCTTTCTTCATACTCCGTTAGCTCTTTTTTCTACATATCTTTAAAGTTACATTATTGAGCTTTTTAAATTTGTTCCCACTGCTTCAATTTATTCGAAAACAATTGCAGACAACCGACAAACATAATGGAAATTAAAGACAGCCATTAAAAATTTTCACTTATAGTCACGTTACGGTAATTTTTCTACTCTACTTTTTATTTAATACGTACAATAATAAACAAGTTTTAGCTACAGCATCTTATACAGTTGCACTCGTACATATCCAGTTTATCGCCTTATTGATGTAGCAAACATCGCAAGTTCTGATATACATATAAAGCAAGAAATATAATGATATAGCGATGGGAAAAAGTGTGAAAATCAAGAACATTGGATGATTATCGATAAAAATACCATCACAAGAATTAGCAAGATTTTTCAAAATTTTTTTGCTTCAGTAATCAATATACAAGTCAACATTTTACATGGTTTTCAAGCTCGAAAAAATGAAAGCATAGTTAATTCAGTGAAAAAATTTACTGCCAATTTCATTGGCTCAAAAGCATCCTCTTAAAAAACATCCTTTATTTATATTCACTTATAAAAATCAGTGCTGAATTATCAATACCGAAATTTTCATATTTTGAAAAGTTTGTGATTTAATAATTGTATTACGAGAACTGCTCTGGACTGTCTCCAGTATCTCCATGCGAAAATTCAATTCATGGCTCGTTTTGGCAGGTTTTACGCAACAGACGTCAGTCTCTTTTGCTTATTAAGAAGGAAAGAGCGAAGACATAACCTTCGAAAATAAATATATTAAAATAAATATAATATAAATATGTAATATATTGGTTAAGTTAGAGGCATATGACTATAAAAGTCTTTAAATTTTCTAATTTGAATATATAATATTCGTTGAAAATAAAAAATGCTGAGATAATCCGCAAATTTTTCACGTTCTTATTGCGAATTATAAATATATCCGATGATTCAAATGAGAATTAATTTGAACCATTTTTTTGGAACTCTTGAATTAAACGAGTCGATTTGAATTGATCTTTAGGTGAAATCAATTTTTCATGCCAATATTTCTTTCATGCCAATATTCTACCAATCACGAGCGCTTTACATGAGTAAATTTCTCGACAATCGGAATAGGCTGTGAGAGGTATTCTTTCGAGGAATAATTGCCTTTTTCTTCAAAATATAATGAATTGGTGACGAAGCCACGCGTTTTACACTCAAATATAATTTTATAGCATACTTTTGACCAATAATTTAATCTCAAACGATTTTATTAAATGATGAGAAACCATGGACAAGTTTACTATTAGATGCTGACCGATGTGATGCCACATAAGAGCGTAAATCGTTTTACGCCCATTACAACCAACTCGAAACAAATTTCTGGCAGGAAAGTAAGCAAAGTTTATCTAACACATAACTGTAAACTAAAGTGATCAATAACAAGCTTGATTAATGCACATAAAGTAACTAATTAAGAGTCATCAACTCGATGGAAATTTAGAATTTATTACGTGGAGATGTTTAATATGGAATGAACATAAGAAAAGTTTTAATGATAAAAAGTTTTAACGACATCTTTTCTTTTTTAAACCTAAAAATAGTCAAAGAAATAAAAGAACAGATTGTTCTGTTCATCACTCGTTTCATTCATTTTACAGTCCGTTTTAACAATCTATGTTAGAGAAGCTTGAAACTTCAATAGATGAAAGCAAAATGAAAACATAAAAAAACCAGATGATACCAACATAAAGAATGTTCGGTGCAAAAGTGTTTCGAAATTCGAAATTTTATAAAAAACTGATAACGTTACTACACAACTTATGCATTAAATCAATTCCAGATAAGCGATACATGGAATGAATTCTTAGATTAAATGCTCCTTAAACAATAACATTAACAATATTACTTCTACAAAACATCGATCAACAACAGTTTCTACTACAATAAGTAATTTTCTTGCTAAAAATTTTATGCATATGGCATAAAAGAATTAGCACAACTTTATGTGATAGAATTGCACTTCTATGCAAGGTGAATATTTTTGCCTATTAGTTTATATAATTATTGAGAATTCGCGCTAACTAGCGAAGCTATTGATAAAATCCATTGATCATTGATATCTTAATCACGATAGTCAAATAAAATTTTTATTCATTTGAAAAGAAAATTTTATTCCATAGTTTTGTTTTTATCATGCAATATTTCACCTCGATTTCTATCGATAACTGCATTTAACTGAAGCACGAGCGTTGCAATGCGTCTAATTGTTTCTCTTCCAATAGCTCGCATCCTTATAAATGATGCTGGATCCACTGGCTCCAAAAGAAAGGCTAAATAGGTTTGATTTGACATTCAAGAATAGCAGAAGTTATTTTAAGCACAGTACCGCTGAGCCGCCGTTGTTTAATGTCTTTCATAGCTCTCATTCCAAGCCTTAACTGATCATCTTAACTCTTTCTTTTTATTACTTTTATTCTATGCGTTTAATTTCAATTTTAATTTTTAATTTTAATCTTCTTTTCTTTAAATTTCTTTGCGATTCGCTATTTTCTTGTATATTCCTTTATATTTCATCATTTCTTAATTAATTCATCTTTTGTTTTTCATGAAAGCGCTATTTTAATTCGTTTGTGCTAATGTCTCGACAATTTGGCGAAATAATTGTCGGTTTATTGAATAATTTGCTTCTATTTTTATTTTTGAGCAATAATCCAAATTATTCTAAAACAATATAAAAACAATATAATTTGAAATATATAAAATATTATTTAAATTATTTAAAATATTTAAAATATTTTATTGTAGATTTTCTACATTAATTAATTAACTAATGCTTTAATTTTTCTAAAATTGTTTCCATATAAAAACAAATTTCTTTTAAATAAAAGTTAAAATTCATATTTTGAATGAATTATTTTTAAACTCACTCATTAATGCAATATCAAAGCTTATTGTTGTCGTTGCCATAAATTTCGTTTTTGCATACCATATTTAGATTCATTAGATAGATTACAATAAAGACCTTATATTATTTGCTTGAAACAGCATGGCGACAGATGCCATGTGCTATTAATGACAAAAAAAAATTAGTGAGCGATGAAAAGAAATTACTGAGCGATATATGGTACAAAAGGAACAAAAGCTAACAATGTGAGAAGAAATAATGCAATAAAAATTAATTCCAGAATAATTCGAGTCGAACTGAATGAATGTTTTATTGACACATAGTCGCATGATGAAACATTTCAATTTACCCTTATAATGTTAATTTTTTAAATAATATTGTGCTTGATATTATTTAATCTTTTTTACAAATAGCTAAGCATGATGCATAAACTAAACCAGCCATTCGGATGCTTATTGCAATAATTAATAGCGAATAAATAAGCACTGCGATCTTAGCTTAGCTTTTTGCATTTAGGTTTTAATGATTTTAGTCCATTGGATCTTGTTGGGATGAAATTCAACCTAAAGAACTTGACTTATAGAATTTTAATTTAAATTCGATAATTGGCAAATATGGCATCGGAGCCCAGTGCGCCAGTGGAGAACGCCTTCTTCATCTGCCGAACAGCATGAATAGTACATGCTTTCGACATCGAAGAAAACATCTAGCCATGTGGAACTTTCCGAATGACCAACATTCCAATCAGATTGAATATATATTAGTTGATAGTCGTTCTTATTAAAACACTGAAACTGGTTACCACCACGGATCAGACCATTTTATGGTTCGAGCCAAGATTCGTCTAAAAATGATAAGCCGTAAACAACTTAAGATCTTTCATCTATCTTAAATAAAATGGTCCAAGAACAATAAAGCGCATTTCAAACCGTATTATCGAAATACTTCAGTGAAATGAGCGTCAGTGACATCTCTGGAAGAAAAATGAATACTGGTTCCAATTAAAGGCATGCTTACAAAAATCAGCCACTTCCACATTAAGGTTTACTAGGAAGTACGCTAGTTGGGTGTCGGAAGCAATTGTCCAACTACCTTTAAAAGCGCCAAAGCCCGAATTTCAGAAAATCCTGACTATCGGGTGCTTTGATGAATTACAACGACAGCAGCACGGTGGAACAGAAATCGCTATTGGAGCGATATGGCCTTGAGAATGGAGACGACAGCTCCGATAGGTGATAATAGGAAATCATTTCGCTTTCTTCACAAAGCAACTATAACTCGAGAAAGGGTTAATGAAATGATATAGGTTATTAATGGGACACCTGTTAAGACTATTAAAGATCGGATTAAGATGGAATGAATTATTAGAGACCAAACTTAACCACGTTGCGCCATGCGTTGATATAACTAATTCGTTTGTCAAGCCTTACGTTTGCAACTGTGAAAACCGCCGACAAAAGAAAAAATAATCTCTATAATCTGTAAGGCCAATACAACTCCCTGAGAAGATGGTCTTTGAGCCAGTCTTTTCAGATATTGTCCATCATCGTTCATAATTCATCTTCAATAAATGCATACTCTGGAACGGCAAAGGGAAATAATGCCAGAAGATTGGAGCAAAGCAGTTCTACTTCCAATTCTTGAATTCTTATTCTGTGAAAGATAACAGGACATACTGCGACAATTATCGAAGAATTAGCCTACTGGATATCTCCAGAAAAATTTTCCCTTCTCTTCTTCTAAATAGACTCATGGCAACACGAAATAGCAGAATAGCAGAGATGCGCCCTAACCAAGCTGGATTCAGACCGAGGCATGGTTGTATTGACCAGATATTTATTCTAAGAATAATGGAATACCGTTTCAAATATCAGCAATCTACTGTTACTTGCTTTATCGATTTTGCGTCTGCCTTCGATTCGACTGATAGATCAGCTTTCTGAATAGTGATAGAATATGATGGTGTCCCAACGAAGATCATTCAGCTCATAAAGGCATTTCATCAACATACCCCAGAGCATACTCTGTGTATATGGAGAAATAGGAACTGGTGTCCATCAGGGGTATATCTTAATATTCGATACGCGGTGGGCTAAATAATGGGCATTCCTAGTCGGCACTCAAGAAATGTCAGTCCAGAGTCTAGCATCACAGATCTAAGCTAATGATGTGGTCCATTTTGCCGATAGTTATAAGGAAATGGCAATAATATTAAAATGTGTCAACAACTGCAGCGAGAAATTGAATTCAAAATCACTGTAGATAAAACGAAATTGTCTTTTATATATTTTATGTATAAGATGCTGGTACTTATTTTTATTAATTCATTACCAGCTGAAGAAGTGCCTGATTTTAAATGTCTTACATCGAAATAATATTGTAACTCAGTTAATAACGGTCAGAAATAGGTTTTTCCGGTTAATGAAATCTTTATAAAACCAAAATCACCAGAAAGACAAAAATCCGCATCCATATTGCTTGATCTTACTATATGGTTGCAAAATATGGCGAGTGAAAGACATTAAGAATATTTGACCACTCATGACTAAGATACATTTTTAATGATCTGTCGAATGGATAAAATGGCACATGATTCTACTATCCATCTTCGTTCAAATACCATTTGCATTAATAATACCATAATAAAGCGTAGCCTTCGCTGATTAGGATACATTCTTCGTCGTCTATCACAAGAAATGACACACATTTCGTTATTTGCTAAATCCTGTGTCGCGTAGCGTCAAAAACGAGATGGCTAATCAAGACCTGGAGTGATATAGTCAGGAAAGATTTTTGAACGTATAGGTGGACCAGCAATATATAGACTGAGACGGTGGAAAAAAGAATGGTTTTTATTAGTGTTAGCGATGGCGCAGGACCGAGCAGCTGGAGACATCTTACTCGTAGCCAACTGAGCCAGCCTAACTAGTGATGGTGAGAGCTGTTAGAAAAAGAAGATGAATAAAGAGATTAAGGAGATCGGTTCAAATTTATATGCAATATTTATTTATTTATTTATGGAAAACCAACCAAATAGGGCGACAAAAGCCATGCACTTGAATTAATAACAACAGGTAAAATTACAAATAATAATGATTAATGATAAAAAAAGAAAAAAATATGACAAAAATAAACAATTTAAAGAAGAATTTACAAAATAATATAATATAGTACAATTCGAAATATTATATATAACCGGATGGTAAAATCGAGAATTTTCACTTCCTGCATAATGTGAACTTTTTAAACAATATCATAGATAATATTATCTAATCTTTTTTAAATAGCTAGGGACGCACAAGCTATATCGTTCGATAATTTATTCCAGTAATTAATAGTATGAATAAAGAAATCATGAGTCCTTAATTTAGTTTTACAAGTAATTATAGCCAATTAGTCCTTGTTCGATTCAAATTTAGCGTAAAATTATAGTATTTTCAACAATCTAATTTAGCATAACCATACACAATCTTATAAACATAAATTAAATCTTGTTTAATTCGATGAAATGAGGGAGAATCCAGGTTGTATTGTAAAAGTTTTCTTTTATCATTAAAATTGCAATTAGAAGAGAGGCGTATAAAATATTTTTGGAGTCCTTCAATTATTTTACTTGATATGTGATATCTCGGAGAGTAACATGTATTATTTTAGTCAAGAAGCGGCTTTGGTGATATCATTTATATATAATAAAGAAAGCAATAGCATAGTGTAATTACCTTGGGGAACCATATTTAACAGGGTGTTATATCAGAAAGAATGTTGTTGACACATAGCCTGGTCTTTTATGCAATATGGCACCAAGTGTATATCAAGTCCCCTGTAATGCCATAACTATTAAGAATGATCAACAACACTTCAATATCAGTATCAAAAACTTATGGGAATCAGTATCAAAAACTTTAGGGAAATTCTAGGTAAAAAAACTTATACTGTTTTTCCATTATCTATTTATGCTAACTAATTGGAAAAATTTGTCAATATTTGTGAAGAAGTTTTGTTTTAAAGAGTCTTCACCATTACTGGTTATACTCGCTCCACTGGCTTGTCGCACTGGGATACCAGAGAATATACCAGAGAGTCCCTTGGCGATATAAAGATATACAGATGAGTCGCCAGCACCACTCCGATTTTTATGCAAGTTTACTCGTGTGGGATATCGAACTTCAATATCAGCGCTCCCAATTGTGCAACAAGCCACCGAGCCATTCTATCCTCAAAAAGATTTGCAAAAAAGTAGATTTTTACAAAATCCATGCTACTAGGATGACATGAAATTAGGCATCAAAATAAGTAAGCAATTTATTGCAAATCAACCTTTCCAATACCTTGCTACCAACGCATGTTAGGCTAATAGGTCTGTAATTAGAAAGGTCATAGGTGCTTCCTTTTTTATAAATGGGAATTATATAAGACAATTTCCAAATTTTGGGATTAAGGCCAGATTTTATAATATCCTTATAAATTAAAAATAGGGGAAGACTTAGAGAGACTGCACATTTTTTATGAATTATTTGTAGAAAATTGACGGCATCAGCTGAAATGGACGGCTATTAAGTCTATTTAAGGCATCATGCAATCCACTAACGTTATTTCTACTTCAGAGAGAGAAATGAAATAAATTCGATTTACTTTAAACAAGAAGCATGAGTATTATCGTCAACAAATACACTAGAAAAGTATTGATTAAATACACTCAAAATATCTATATCAGGAATGATCAGATTATCATTATGTTACAGAAATATTTGTTTGCGTGGGTATGCGAAATTTTCTTTTAATGTAAGTCTAGAAAGAATTTCTACTGACATTCAAAAGTCAGTTAGTTGCACTTCTTTATTTGAAAAGTAGTTACGAATGGCACTTTTTAAGCATTCCTTATATGCAGAGAGGTCATTTGGCTACACATTTGAGATGAAAGGATAATAAATATCCTGTCATATAACCAGATGAGAATTCTATCGAGGTCATCTTATAGTGGAGACAAATTATTCGATGTATCATGAAGATAAAAAATTTTAAAATAAAAATAAAAAAATAGTCATCATACAGTCGTACAGATAAATGGTAGAGTTTAATAAAGCTTTGGTGATTCATTTTCATATTCAGTAAGAAAAGTAATGGTGCGCTACAACTAACTGAGTTGATTAAAGCCAAGTCTGACTGAGCCTGACAAGTTTGAAATAAAATCATCGATATGAACAACTTGGTACTTCTCTTTTAAGTAATCTAACATCCAGTTATTTAAGCCGCCTGTAATGCCACAAAGATTAGTGATAGCTAACTATTTATTGTAGGGAGCTCTGTCAAATGCTTTGGCCAAATACAAGTAGGCAATTAATCCTATTTTTCTATTATCAACTGATACTGAAAATTTTTGTAAAAATGATTTACTACCATTCCAGTAAAATATAGAATTAGCATGTGCGCACTCCCTGCTAGTTTATTGCTAGTTTATTGATGAGTACTGACCTAGCCAATATCACTATTTCGACTAATCTCTAATACGATTTTTTAGCGAATTCAATTTTTAATATATGCTAATGAGCTTCGTAGGTTTAAGGTAGTCTAAAAGATGTTATTTTCTAATTTTTTCCGCTGGGAATATCTTTTCCCTTTTTATATTGAATCCGATAATTTGCTTATCTTGATTTGCCATGTCGATTTCGCATTGTCGACTAGAAGGCGAACAAAGCGAAGTTGTGATCGCTACAGCAATATTAGCATCTCACATATTATTTGCAGCATGGCAAACAGACAACGTCTTTTCCTAATGATTTTCTTCATTCCCTCTAACATTTTATAGTTTTGACATTGCACCAGTGAGATTCCTCATAAAATAATATACTGAAGGATTTACCACAGCTGTCTTTTAAATTTCCGTATTATATTTATTCAAAGTGACTATGATCACCGAAATAGTAGCAGTGAGTAAATTGATCCTCTTCTTGGTTCATAATTGAGTTGATTTTATCGTACTGTGGCATTGTATAGCCTCTCGGTTCCTTTATATATAAGTCCAGAATTTCTCTCAGTTTCGATAGATTCTTTTATTATTGCACCATGTTTGGTGGAAGTCTATTAATTGAAAAATCGAGGGATGATTGATATCTTCGCAAGCCATGTCGATTTTTCTGACAGTGTACAGGATTTCGGAAGGCATTCTTCTAATAGAAGGTTGTGATAAAAATTCTGCATGAATTTGGCTCAGGATAATATCCCAAACGGTGGGATAAAATGAGATTCAAACTCATTGTGGATTCTCCATTATTTCCATCGTTTTACCTAAAACTTATTTGATCCATCGGTTGATCTTGCTGGGTCACACATTAGAATCTTAAATAATTTTATTTGTCAATCATAGTTAAATTTTTATTAACCGCAGAAGTTAATACATAGTTAAAATCATTCTAGATACTCTCCAGAAATTGGCTCAAAGCTCAAAACAAGACAGATTCAGTCTAAACGATAATTATTCTGAAATGTGTGATGTTCTCTTGATTTGGCCCCATATCATTGGAAGATAATGTGTTGAGATATTTTATATTTTCCAGTAACCTTCCTAAATCACAATGCATCCTTTGAAAATAGGTTGTATTAGATCATCCATTTTCTTCGAATCGTTTTATTATATTTGTCTTCAATTTTTCTTTCTTTCTTCCTTAGTAAAACAGATTAAATTCAAACTCATTGTGAATTCTCCATTACTTCCATCGTTTTACCTAACCTAACCTCGAATATTTAAGGTTGATAAAATTTATTGGCATAATAGTGTTGAGGATTTCGTCAAAAACCTCTTAATTCCGTTGATAATTCTTTTGCTTTCATTTTTAGAGGCTTATTAACTGAACTTAACGACATTATTTTGGAGATTTAGTGGTTGGCAAAACTGCAGCAATTTCTGCATAGCGTGAGCACCAAGTAATATTTGACTCGAAATATTTAGCGGAAATATGAATATTCTAATAAATTTCAATAAATTTTTGTTGCACATAGCCCAAGGTACTTAAGAAAAAAATCTATTTTTGCAGTTAGAAGAGTGAAGAGAAGAGTGAAGATGAAGTGTGACAAAATATATAGGAAATAATATGCTAATGAAGGAATTTTAACGATTTTTTATTTTACAAGCAAAAATTTTTACTATGGTGATTATCGTCGATTTGCTTTTGACCAATATTATTAGGAAATTTCCGACTATTCTTTGAAAGCTTTCTATCAAGTTCCATTTAGTTTAGTTCACTTTATTTTAGCTTCACATTGATTAATTATAATGCTTCTCATTTGAATAGCTTTTGGCTCTTGAGGTGCTATAAATTTTGTAAAGCGTATGGGAATTCTGAAATTGAATATTTTTAGTATGGAAATTCATGGCCGAATATTTATATTTTATTTTTCATTTCTCCTTTTTAAATTTGTTGTATTGCATTTGAAAAAAATTTCCTAAGAAATCTAAATCATTATATTCTTTTAGATTCATTTACAATAGGAAAATCGAGCTTGTTTCAGACAAACTATATCATAACATTTGTATTATCAAGTCAATTTGCATAGTGATCCCTCACATTGCAACCATTTCTCTTTCTTGTATACTTTTATCAAATTTTTGCATAAAATCCATTTTTATTATAATTTTCTTAAAATATTCTACTGAAAATTTCCAAGATTTCGCTGTTTTCCAATATTTCCAATGAAATTCAATGAACTTTTGATTTCCATTAATTTAAAAAATTCTCGCATTCCCCATGAAATTAAAGATTTAAAGATTTAGCTTTAGATTTAGATAGGGTAAAGATTTATTTGCGACGATTTCTTTCGATAGATTAATGGATTTATTCTTTCTTATAAAAAATCAAATAACGATTTTCAAAGTTTTACTTAACAAAATTTATTAGAATTTTTTTTTTCATCTTTTCAATTAGAATTAATTAAAGATCTTTTAAAGAATATCGAAAGTTTATTTGGTAAAAAAAAGCTTAAAGTTTTATTTTAAATTAAGTTTTATTTTATTTTAAATTTTTTATATTAAATTAGATGCGATGAAAAGAGGATAAACGTGTCGAACGCTATGGAGTCATTCATCGTTTCCTGTTTGGTTGGAACCAAAGTTAAAGTTTATGGAAAACAAGGAACTAGTGGAAGCATATATGCTTCCCCGGTGTTTTAATCCTCTGGACGAATCCAGTATAATCGGAATATGAATCGAATATGATGCTTGATCGTAAAGCTTATTGCAACTCAACGCAATGCTCCAAAAATCACTATATTTCGTCCAAACGCTTTCAACAAATTCTCTGTATGGATGATCATAGATGAATTAAAATTGATTCGAACTTTTAAACATAGATGCATAAAATTAGAATTGAAATAATCGAGATTTTGCACCAATTTTTTGAGACAACAGCAATGAGAAATGGTAAGGCATGTTAAAGCTAAAAGAAGCATTTCAAAAGCATGGTTCCTGGATGAATTTTTCTTATTCAAATCAATAATTAAATCCAACCTAACAAATTCATTTTGCTCTTTATTATTTTAATATTCTTTTATGGTTCTCATCTAATTCTTCTTTTTTTAATTTGGACCTCTCATAGCACTCGCCAACTCTGGTTTAACTATCTCACTGGCCAAAATGATGAGGACTTCATCGGAGAATACGTTAGGCAAAGAATTACAAATGGATTATAGATTGACTGCTAGAAAGGTTAATGGAATCAATATTGACGAATTTTCCACAATATCCTTCGCTATCAAAAGTGGTGTTGAAGGACATGTGGAGCAGATGATGCCGCGTCGAGACCGTGTCACACTAGCTTGAATCGGAACGATTAAATTAGTTCTCGTGCCTCAACATGAACATTTATTTCTTTTGTCTTACTTATGAGGATCTTGTTTCTGTCAAAATTTTTCAATGGCTTTGTGGCTATTTATATTCTCTGTTCGTTCTTTTGTATCCTCAATAGTTGTTGCCACATTTGTGGGAATGGTCAACGTGCGAATGCTAAGAAGAATTTATACAATAAAATTTTCAATTTCAATTCTGTACTGCAAAAATTCTAAAAACAAAAAAGCTGTTAAATATCTTTTTGTAAAAAGGTTAAAGGCATAAAACACAAATTGTGCCAATAGTATAGTTTTCGGTGATAGCCTTCCGTACACATTCCGCCATTCTACCAAAGATGCGTCCGCTCCGCAAGCTAACAGAACATGATGTATGCGCCACTATGATGAGCCATAACCATGAACTTTATGTGCACGATAACAATTTGGGAGATTGGGGAAATACACCAAAATAATATTCCCTTCTTTTTCTATTCTCACCATCACTAGTTAGATTGACTCCACTGGTTATAAGGGTGAGGCTTTTCCAAGCTGTTTGATTGGATAACATCGTAGTAGAAAATAATTTTTTTTCCATCGTCTAACTCAATATATAGCTAGTCCATTATTCCCCAAAAAATCTTTCTTGACTGTATCAGTCCAGGTCTTGATTGGTCCTCAACGCTTTTGGCACCATACATCACAGGCAAATATGTGTCAACTCCTGTGGTAGACGACGGAGAATGTATGAAATATGTCCTAAGCAGCGAAGGCAACGTCTGTAATAACATTATTAATATGAGTGATGTTTGAGCGAAGATGGATGTGATATCATATCCGCTCGACGGATCCGTAATATGTACCTTAGAGTGGTCGAAGGCCGATAAATATTCTTCTTAATATCCTCCTCTCTCATTGGCTATGTCTCGCAACTATATAGTAAGATCGAGTAAGAGCTATGACGTCGAGTTTAGTTTTGATAGTGATTTCGACTCCATAAAGATTTCGCTAACCAGAAGAAGATATTATTTTTTACAATAGATGATTTGGCTTTTAAATAGTTACAAATTTAGTGAAGATTTAAAAAATAAAAATAAAATGTAAAATTTCTTTATAATTTGTTTATAAAACAAAAAATTAAAAAAATATGAAATATAAAACTAAAAAAACTTTTATAAACACTTCTACCTATGTTTTAAATTTCTATGATTTAAACACACCTAAAAACAAATAAGTAGAACATTAAAATAAAAGACGAAAAACAAATTGCGGAACAATAAGCAATGCCCATTGCTATGGTACTCAGTAATTCAATTTTTGCGGATTTGCTGAAAACTAAAATACGCATTGCATGAGTCTATGAATTGCGTCGTGAAACATTTTGCTAACGAAAATATTCTCGTTCAAACACGAAATTTTACGACACTAAAACAATGGTAAAATTCTCGGAAACAGCATAGCAAGAATTAACATAACCGAAAGAGTAAATTGAAAATTGAAGAAATTAACCTTAAAATCCAATAAAATTTATCGCCACCAAGGCGGTTTCCATTCGCCAATAAGTGCATTTATCCTTAAAGAGATGAAGCTCCAGTCGACTAATCATGGATTTAGTAACCAATGGGACTTGTTGACTTGTTTGCTAGAACAAGAAAAATTTCATGAATGAATTTATGATGGATGAATTTAATCGCAAAAATGCGCTTTACGAGAAGATCCACCATCCATCCATTCACTAACCAAAAAATAGTGGCTTCCGATTTCACAATTTCACAATAATTCGAAAAATAAAATGATAAAAAATAAAAAATAAGTATTGCCCTATATCGCTTCGTACGAAGAGAATCTGAAACTAAGTTTGAAAAAACCGAATGTTTGCGCAGACATAGAGCTACAAAGAATTATTCGTAATAATTCTTAATTAAGCAATTAGTAATTATTCTTGATTAGTAATTAAGCAATTCCGTTATGTTCCAATGAATTTGGATCGCTAATAGTATTAGCGAACTCAATAAGAAAATAAAGCTATAATGTGTTAGAAATGTGGCACCATTTAAAAAAAAAGTTGAATTCTACACTCAGGAGAGAAATATTAAATCAAAGATAAGTAATTTTAAAAAAATTTAGACTATTACAGGACTACTTTTAATGAATCCCACAGGGCACGCAGATGTTTCTTTCCTTTTGGATAATATTAAACTCCATTTCTACAACGATATAAATTTGTTAAGAACAAATGCCTCACTCTGTTAAATATTAAATTTGTTGCGAGAGTTTGGCTAGGTGGTATGATTCTATGAGTAGCAATTACGAATTTTCTCATTGGGTTATAAGATTTTCTCATTATTGAAAAAATCTAAAATAGTAAAGAGTACAGTTGAATGTGGGTTTTGCTAGAAATAAGGCCAAGCATTGTGGATCCGACCTTTTTGACAGGATTTTATCTACAATATAATATATTAACAAGGGCGATGCTTAAATATTTACCTGCATTGATTTTCCTATGTGAATCCAGCATCCAGTTCGTTTATTCAAGAGAGCAATTTCACTTTTAATGGAAAATTAATGAATGTTTAAGCCATTTCCAATTTCCATTGCAGGTGCACTCCTTTAAAGGTGAAGAATTTTTTCCAATTTTTATTAAAGAAAATTGTTGTTTATTGTTTTGAGAAAATTGTTCAAAATATTGTATTAATAATAAATTTCTTATATTATTATTATATACAATAACATTTAAATTAAATTAAATTAATGATATTTAAATTTCAATATACTATTTTTCATTATTTTTTCACTATTTCCGTCAAAAATCTTTCATCAATTTTTTTTTAAATGGCAAATATTTTATAATTGAAATGCTTCTTGAACATTAAATCTAATTCAGATTTTATATTCTCATTAGGCCTTTCATCAAAACAATACGTGATTGCCGGAAATACTTGGAAATATTAATTGTCTTCAATTAATTATAAAGATATCTTATTTGTTATTGCCAGTTTTTTTTTCCGTTCCTTCTTGTCTCTTTCATTAACGAAATTATACACTTTACAGTAGCAAAAGGCTAAAATAGTTTACTAATTAAGCGAAATTACTAATTTTTACTAATTTACTAATTTTAAGTGAATCGGAAAAGATTGGCTAATTTTTTTTCCTTTCTCTTCTTTCCATTCCAATTTGAAAGTTTTCTGCAAGCTTTCTGCAAGAAGGACCTTAGCACCTCACAAGTATTGCTCAGGGATCTCTTAAAAGCGATGAGTTGAAGTAATCTAAGTCGAATAGGTTGAATAATTGTTCGCTGACAACTATAGAATGGTAGAAGACTGTAGTAAACCATCTGACGTCAAATTCGATTTCAGTTTTAACAATCCATAATTTCAGTGAAAATTTTATGGAATATGATAACTGATGATTTAACTGTTTGCTGTTTTATTGGACTGGTAATATTTTCTCGATTTTCTCAAGAATTTTTGTAAAATTTTTTTAAAATATCACGTAAATATTACATCTTTAATATTATTATAAATATATAATTACAGCATAGATAATAAAATAAAAGCAGATAAATTAAGTATGTGAGTTTCAGATTTGTATTTTTGGGCTGGCGACAAATGCTGGTTTAGTATATTTGACAAGGAAATCACGAATAATAAAAAATCCTTATGGAAAACTCTGTGCTGTTATTGGTACCATAAATAGCACTTTTACGGTTATAATGTCCACTTATATGATCATAATCATTTCTGTGTAAAGACATTTATAGTTTTAAATTTCACAATTATACCGAAAAATCTTTATTCCTTCACTTTCTATGCGATATAAATATATGAAAACCATAGAAAATTAATGGAACCAAAAAAACCACCATTATTCTCACAAAAATCAGAAAATCTTAAATATGCAAGAATTTAATTAAATTTCTTTTGTTTGGAAAAGCAACATTCACATGAAAATTTTCATGAATTTGCAAGAAAACCCACAAAAAACATATAATTTGGTATTTCAGTGATTTTTCAATTATAGGCAGCTATCTCCAGGCGATGCCCACAATATTTTTGGCCAATTAATTAACAGTATTTATTGTACAAGCGTATTTTTGCACCTTCTCAATAGCATCAATCGATTTTTTTCTGTAATATTACCATTAAAATTCACAAATTGCTTTGGTGGCAAAAAAAACATTATTGTGGCGGTTCTATTTCTCATAGTTTCAGTTGTCTTCTGGTGTGGTACTTACCTATCATGTACGTCCAGTCAGTTTCGACTTTCTTTTTTAATCTATTTGTTTTATGAGTAAATTACTATTGTGAGCTGACAGGAAAAGAGAAATTTTTTTAACTTCTAGACCTAATAAGTTTGCTTAGCAGCGCTTCTGTTTTCTCACTTGGCTTATCATCACTTTGGGACAAAATTAGCCTTGCCACTAAAAATCAATCATAACTTCAATAGGGGAAGCTGTGCTGGGTCAACAAGTAAAGGCGATATCCGAGTAGCGTTGAAGGCGCAGGTCCCCATTTCCACAGATTTACCGAGGCACCCCAATAACCAAATTTTAGTAAAAAAAAATTTCCATTAGCTGGAAGAACACCATTCTCAACATTTATATTTTTTGAATATATAATATATTATAAATTTTAAATATATAAATGGGGAAAGATAGCATGCTGATTGTTCCTCATTTTGTCCGGAATTTAGCCTACAAGTTTTTTTAAGAAATTGGCGAGGCATTGGAGACGAATCATTTGCATTCCCATGTAGAAGTGGCGCTACGGCAAAAATATACTATCGTTTGCACTGCTAGTGACTAGTGATCTAACTAGAAATTGTGAGTGCCAACCATTTTTTCTACTTGTCAAAAGAATTTTTTAAAATTTTCAAGGATCCTTTCAGATCCAGGATGTTCATATATATTTGACATAACATTATATTCTTGGCGTTATCTGGAAACAAAATGTGGAAAATTTTTGGAATGCTTTGAGTTCTATTTCCATATATTTTTATTCATAGCGATCGCTTTGCTTGATATCGTAACATATCGCAAACTTTTACAGATTAAACAGGTTATTTAAGTGCTGTTCAAATAATTCAAAATTCAAAATCAGAGAAGTAGCGAATATGCTTTCATATATGCTCTCACATATGCCTTGAAAATTTCGTCGATTTCGTGCTTATAACTGGAATGATTAATCTATCTTTTTACTTCAAAATTTTCCAAATTTCAGAAAAACAGGACACAACCAAACAATGTTTATGCATCAAAATTGCGTACTGAAATAATTTGCTTTTCCCAAGTAAGGCCAAATTACCAACAAAACAGCAACGTGTAACATTTTAAAAGCCTAAGCTGAAAAATAGTGAAATGATATGAATGAGCCAAATAATGAAGCATTGATCGTATTAAATTCCAAATTTGGTCTTTTAAGACTCACATTTTGAAGAATGATTAGTTATTCTTGGTCTTGATTTTAAGCCAGCTGAATATCATAACTGCAAGCCTTCCTAAAACATGGCTAATTAGTTATTAAGTTAAATAATCGAAAATGATTTTAGAATTGCTTATGTATATCGGTTCATATCATTCTTTTCATGATTGCTCTTTTTATATCACCATTTTGCACTACGAAATGGTCGATTTTTATTACTTACACCTTCACCTGGTTGTTTTCTCATTTTATCGATGGGTAAAACTCATTCTTTTTCTTCATTTTTCCGTTATTTTTAACAGCAGGTCGAAAACATATTGATTATAGACGACATCTATCCAATCGCAAAACTTAGTGGTTCATGATAATCGCCCACATGTTGCATAAAATTTGCTTGTTCTCATTTCTGTGAATAACATGAGAATCTGCTTTTTAGAAAAATTATCCGAATTCCGAAGAGATTCAGAATTTTAATCTCTTTTTTCGTTCTTCAAATTCTTCTCTATGAGATGGCACAGCATTCTAAGTCTTTATATCTCGATAATTTGAATGTTCTTTAATGAAAAAAGCTTTGCATTATTTCAGGTTGATAATTGTAGTTATTCAGTGGAATGTCCTACGTGGACGAAGAGCTACTGTTATGGTGAGAACTATGGTGAAATAATCAGTGTGGACCAATCAGTACTGCAAAGCGAAAAATATTGAACGAAATTTTTTTGGGAATATGGAATTTACAACGTAGCATATCAGAAAAATTCTTTATGCTAGGATGTATAAAATATGTTTGGCCATCACTAATTGAAAAATTTGCTCTTATAAATAGTTCAATAAAAGATATTAATTTCCAAGTGTGATATGCTTGCTTATATCATTTAAGGATTCTTTTCGTTCAATCGTGGTCATACTTTATTGAATTTTACATATTCCATGCAATTTACCGTTATTACTACCTTACGATTATTTACAATAAGCCTAGATTTCCGATTAGAACTTTTTGTTCAAAACGAATAATAGTGGAATCTTTGAGTTCATCAATTTTAGACTTTTCAAATTGACATAAAAAGTAGAAATGAAGAAATACGCCGTAATATTTATTTAATCTCTGACTTATTCTCTGAGTGAATTTGAATTAATTCGTAGTCAGCCGACGCTAAAAGTTAAGATTTTATGAAATAATTTAATTAAACTAAATGGAAAATTAAAGTTATGAATCAACGAAATCTTATTAAATAACGAACTTAAAAATAACGGAAAAAATAAAATTAATTCTGAGAGGGAGGTTTCTCACATATATGTAGATTCAATAGATTCAACAGATTTTAATTCATGAAATTCATCAAAAAATTTTTTTGTTTCAGCATGATGATCTCAAGAATTCAGTAGAATCCTCAATTTTGTTTCGATGATAGCTCATTGCCAGGGGACTTGAAAAAATGGAGAAATAAAATAAAAATATCGAAAAATCCATTTGTCTGAAATATATTCTATTTAAAATATGCTCAAAATACAAATATTTTATAAATATAAAGATTTATAAAATGTTAGCAGAAATTAGCGGAAATTTTTCTAAAATTTAGAAGAAAATCTAAGTAATAATTGACAAATCCTTATTATCATCATTTTTTAATTCTTAAATATTTTTTCTCGAAATTTCTAAACACCTCTTGATAAGGATATTGCTAATATTTCTGCATAGAACTATAAGGATGTTTCGAGTGTCATATGAGCTTGCTTCGAAGATTCTGTAATACTTCAGTAATCAGTGCACATATTCCAACTTTATGCAATGACCGCGGCAAGGACAAAGATAAATTCTATGCAGAAATGTTAGCAACATTCTTATAAAGAGGTGGCATTTTCACAATAGGGCGTGGGAAGAGGGAAGCTGGAATAGTAGGTTATGATATTACCACAATGAAGTCGATGCCAGTTTCCATTGGAAAAGTTCCCTGCTAGAAAGTCGTTCCTATCGGGACGCTGAAATCGGCAATATTCAGGCCATGTTACGAATCGAATCAAGATTCGTACAAGACTAACTAACAGCTTGCAGGATACGAGGCCTTGCAAAATCTTTCAACTAAAAGATCCTCAAACTAAAAGATTCTGGGGCAGTAATTGCATTTCAAACCGAATTATTTAACCACCTCACCTCAGTCAAATGAATATCAATAACTTCTCAAGAACGGCAGAGAAATACTGGTTCCAGCTAAAGGCCTATCTCCTGAAGTGAGCCATTTCATAATCGGGGGAAGACTGGAATGCGCGCGTAGGTTATAACGCCATTGCGGTGACTTCAACAATTGGCGAATATTGCATCAGAGACAGGTGCGCCAATGGGAAACGCTTTTCTGTATGAAGATAAGTAGTTTATTGGCATATATTGGTGGGCGCATATTTAACCTTCCTCAAAGGGGCTCAATTTGAATTTGCAAATTTTTTCTGAATAATTGTTATAAATTACATTTGATTTGCGAACAGTCGACTTCTTTCTATTTGTAAATTATTCTCGGTTTTCAGCTTCAATTCGATCGCTTTCATATTTTAAAAAAAGATAAAAAAATACATCGAGTGGGAAAAATTGGAAAAAATTTGAGAGGGAAAATTAGTGAAAAAAATCAGAATTTCAAAGTACAAGTGCTATATAAATGCTTTTAACAGGATTATCCAAGGGGCGCTTGTCTGCTAAAATTTGCTAAAAACGACGCTGGAGACAGAAGATCACATCTGTGACAATGGCATCATTTCATACTGAAGATGACATGACAAGGAAAAGCAATTCTAGACAGCACTGATAATAATTATCAAAACCATATAGATAAAAAAATTTGAAAAATCTGCAAAAAGCTTACAAATGAGATGGAGAACGATAGCGATGGAAAATAATAATCACGTTTGATTGGTAATCTTTGTATTTGCGAGAATTTACAGTCTTTAGGTCAAAGAGTATTCCGTCGAAAAATTTCGAATTAGGTCAAAGAGTATTCCGTCGAAAAATTTCGAACTATCTCAAGACTGTTTACGAGATTATTATCATTATTTGCCGAGAAACCGAGAAAAATTTGCATTTGCGACTTAAGGATTATTTAAATATTTAGAAGATCAAGCATAACAGTAGCGATAATATTAATTAACAAAAATAATGAAAAGTATTTTATAAGAATATTATTAAAAGATTAGAAAGTATAGTCAAAATGTATTGTGAATATAGCTGTATTGCCATCTAAAATTGAGCATAAACTAGTTGCTGCTGATGGAAAAGTCAGGATAAGGCCACTTTGATTTCTCCTTTAACAGATTATTTTGGGGGAAGCTTAGCCTGGAAAATGAACGAAATATAGTTAAAATGTCGAAAGATCCGTTCGCTTCAAACATTTTCAGATGGAAATATTTAATTTTAGATCATTAATGTAAAGAGTTTATTATACTTTTCCAAATTATTCCATCTTGTTCTTATTTTTCTTATTATTTTTATTACTTATTCTTATTATTTTTTATCATTAATGTTCTTTTTTGATTAAATTTTTCATAATCTACTAGCGAAATTTTTTCTCGAAATTTGTCAACGATAAGTGAAGTTTTAAGATAGCTATAATTGTCAACTGTGGAGAAAATCAAAATCAAAATTAACATCCGATAATCAAATAAGGCAGAATTTTCCATAAATTGCGGCAGAAGACCGCTTTTGAAAGATTTTTTTTCTTCACTAGCAGTTATAATGATATATACATACTTTACTTTTTTCAGCGAATTACTGTATATTTTAAGCCTAAGTCCAAATCCGATTTTTAGTATGAATCAGAATAGAGACACTGCTGAGACATAATTTTCCAAATAAATTGTTTATTTTTCATTTAGAGTTGTCTAAAAGCTAACTGAGTAAGGAGGACGCATATTACTGGGAAGGTTCCAATAACCAGTAGTGCTAATGTGAATCTGCAACTTCTGTCTTCAATGGGCTCTAATCAAATCCAATCATTTCTAAATTATCTCTTGAGAACCACGAATTAAACCGAATCTATCGAACAATCCTTTTTATTTTTTTATTATTGAGTTTGATACAATCGTTAGTAAAAACATCGTTAGTAAGAACGAAAACAGCCAATTAGTCCAATGTAATTTAAAAGAAATTTTGATGAATATATCAATAAAGATTAAGAAAAATTTTATGAAAAAAAATTATCTGTCGTATGATTGAGAAAAGACTTAAATGTTATCTCAAGTGAGATTAGGATAGGCAATAATGTTCCCATTTTGGAGCGCGAATGCTTAATTGACTATAAAGGGAGGGGGAACCTATTTCTAGTAGAAAAAAAAATATTTTCCCAAAAATCTTTCTAGCACTGGTGACCTTTCCATACTTCTGTAGGCCTTTCGATCACCCAGAATTTCTAGGATTCTTTGACCATGGAATAAGCCTTTGATTTTTTTGAAATAAAGATTAATAAGTATTTGTTGTCTCTCTTTTGCTTTGAAGCTTAGAAAAATTATTTTTAGCTATATTCATTGTATTCAATTCCAGGTCATTCCCACTGTTTTTGATATTTTTTGGATGGTCAGTGGATTTAAACTGGGAAAATGTTGGATATTCAATAAGCAGGCTATTTATTGCTACTAGTGATGGCGTCGGACCGGGCAGCTTGGAGATGTCTTATTCTTTAGCCAGCGGAGTTAACCTAACTGGCAGTGGTGAGAGCTGTTGTCTCATTGGTGCTTTAAATGGAGAAGAATTCAATAAGCAGGGAAATAAAATTAATGAGAAAATTAAAAAAACACTTTAATATTGAAAAGAATTTGATGCAACAAATAAAAAGCTAGAAATTAGAACAAAGGAAACATTATTTAACATATCAAAACTGGCGTATAACACGAAAGGTCACTTATGAAAAAAATGATTTTTAACGAAGTCTAAAAGCTAAAAGCTACTATTTTATTTAATTCAGCGAAAACAGCAAATCACTAAAGAAGAATTTGACGATATTTTTTTGGAATGGTGGAACCTTTGCTGCATATAAAACGATATGGCGCACCACTTACTTCACAATTTAGTTATCTTCATTTCACTGCGATTTGCTCGTGTTAGGGGGTTTTTTTCAATACATTTTCCATGGCTTACTGCATATTTATCACTCACGCAAATGCATTTTTGAATGCATTTGTGCGATAATAATTTGCCGAGTATCCATAAAATGTTTTAGGAATAGTTTTAAATTCCATAATGGTTCCACATATCTGATGAATTTTGGCGCAACTAAAATCAATAAATTTTTTCCATAATTGCATTCTGAACTTCTGCAACTATCTACACCACTAGCAAATTGAAAAACAATTTCCAATAAAGACAAGTTTGCAAAGAAAAGTTTGTTTAGATTGAATTAATAATATTTATTTTAATTTATTTTAATTTAAAAGCATTTAAATATGCGATTTCCTTAATCAATCCACCAAAAATGCAGCATTCAACATTTTGCAAGGTTCAGCGAGCCGAAATTTCGCAAAAAAGAAAAATATGGAAAAGATTATAAAACTTACTAAAATAAGAATCACAGAGCAAGTTGGCGTTGCTATGAAACTGGCAACTGATCCTGATTCGATTATTATTTATGCTTGTCGGGCAACTAATTTTGGATACACAGTTGTTAAAGTAAATTAAAATTTTGCCGTAATAATTTTATAGAATGAATTACTGTAGAAGAATGATATTTATTTCTGGTGAATCCAATTATTTGATGTATGCTTCATCTTAAAGCACCAGCTAAGAAAGTTTACTGCACGTAATTGGATAGACATCATCCAAGACCAAAGCGGAATTTGTGTAAGCTAATAATTCATTGGTGCTTTAAATTATAGCAGTTTTTGAAGTTACATCTCATATTTCTCCTTTTCTATTTTGTTCACCTCATATTTTCTTTTCCATTTTCAGTAATTATCATTATAATTATCATTTATAATTATTTTATTTATTATTATTTGTTTTTTTAGTTATTATTTGTTTGTGAATTTTATGACTTCCCTTTTTTTTGCATTTTGGCATTAAAAGCATTTTATTGGAGTTTTTAGCGATTCGATTTAGTCTTTATAAATTGAGATTTTTTTACAAAATTCTTATATTTTTTCATATATTATGAAATTTTAAAATTTTTTTTGAAATTTTATTTTGCTGCTTCATGATTTGTGATCAAATGTTTTGAATATTTATAAATTTTCATTTTCATATGCTTCAATTTTTCGCTCATTGATGCAATTATAATATTCGACTTACAGACTGTGGAAGTCATTATGCGATTAATTCTCGATTTATTGACGGCGCTTCTTAACTGCATTGTATGCTGAAAATATAGACTTCTCGCTGCAATGAAAAATTCCGGCCGTTCAAGCGAAAAGTGCATTAAAAATTTGAATTTATATCCAAAATAAAATATGTGAAAATCTCCAACCAAATTGCAACACAATAATAAAAGCAAACACATGTTTATTGGAGTTACTGAAAATTTGTTAAAATGTCTGAAGGACATAACAGCTATTTTATAGTGGCCCTGTTCTGGAATGATCCCAATTTACAACCGAATCTAACTAATATTCAAGCCATCTTTCTAGAAGGAAAAGACTATAAGACTATATATTTGTAAAAACTAATGCTAATGATATGAAGTTACTGGCCATTGATAACAAAAAATGTAATCAGATGTATATTTTTCGTTTTAATACCTATTTTATCAAATAATATTGAATCGCTTGACAATCGAATACAGTGGAGAGCTCAAATTTATTTTGTAAAACGCATTCGTAAACATATCTATATGTGAAATATTATCTGGGATGTTAGATGTCTCTTGCCGACCTTAACTACGGAAAAAGGAGAAAAATTGATGCAAATATTAAGAAATAAGAAAGAAAAAGCTTTAAATTATTGAAATGTCTTTTCCGTAGAATCCATGCAGAATCTAAACAGGGAAAGTCATATTAATTAGCAATAATTATTTATTAATATATTTATATTAATATATACTATTTTTATTAATATATTAAACAATCAAAACTAAATTTTCCTGAACTAGTATTCTCCAAATGTTGTAGAGAGAAATACGCAAATTAAAAAACACAATAGCAAGGATGGTAGTTTATTCTTGGGCCGGAAGTATTAATAAAAATGGATTATATTGATGGTATTTAAAATAAGCAAAATTTTGTCAACCGATGCTATTTTTGGCTTTTCTTTACGAATAGAAATTAATAAGCTAATATTTGTATAATTCCACTTCATACTGAATACAACGAAAATACAACGAAAATTTACTAAAATCACTAATTTTCCACACCATTTCTTCTTTCCTCAAACCTCTTTGTTAATTATTAACTATTATTTTTAATTATTACTAAAGATCTTTTAGCATTTCATTTAAAGTGCTTTTGCATAGGGAAACGAATCAATTTTTATTGATGCAATGGTTCTAATTATGTTTAAATAAAAATAATTAGAAAAAATTTTCAATTCAAAACGCTTATAAAATGAGAAAACAAAAAACAATTTAAAGCAAATAATTTCATTAAAAAATACCGCAGATAAAAGCCTTTTCATCGACTAAATGTTTTTTGAAAATTTTTAAAGGAATGAACCAATCGAAACCACTAAATATTTAAACGGATGAACTAGGCAATAAATTTCAAATGATATAGCGAATAGTTGATTATTTGATTTCAAACGTTTTGTAACAAATACGACATTGCAAGAAGTTTGGCAAAAAAATGTTCATATTATATTATCACCAAAGCCTAAGCTTCATTCAACGCAAATACAAGCCAGCATCCAATCTCTATTTATTTCATGCAAAAAAAGATTCGATCAGCTCTTTGATTAGATTAATTCTTGTCATTGAAGGTAGAAACTGAGAGGTGACAACTCCCACTGGTCATAACACTGGTCTCCCTATACGTTCTTTCCTGACTGCATCAGTCTCGATCTTGATTGCCTCTCCTCGCTTTTGACACCACCTATCACACAGTTTAGCAAGTAAAAAAATTATTTATTTATTTATTGAAAACCATCCAAGCAGGGCGTAAACGCCATGTGCTTGTATTAATAAGAACAGCTAAAATAACAAACAATAAGAATTAATGACATAAACAAAATACAATAATAATAAAATAAACAATTTAAAGATGGAATAAAGAGGAAATTACAAGATAATATAATATAGTATAATTCGAAATAACTATAATCGGATGTTGAAAATCGAGATTTCACACTTCCTGCATGATGTGAACTTTTTAAATAATATCATAAATGATATTATCCAATCTTTTTTAAAGATAGCTAAGGGTGGCGAAGCTATATCGTTCGGAAATTTATTCCAGTAATTAATAGTATGAATAAAGAAATCATGAATCTTTAATTTAATTTTACAAGTAGGCTTTAGTAATTTTAGCCAATTAGTCCTTGTTCGACTGAAATTTAGCGTAAAATTATAGTATTTTGAACAATCTAGTTAAATAATCTAGTTTAACATAACCATACACAATCTTATAGACATAAATCTTGTTTAATAGAGAAAAAGTAGTTCCTATCAGAACGTTGAAATCGGCAATATTCAGGCCATGTTACGAATCGAATCAAGATTCGTACAAGACTAACTAACAGCTTGCAGGATACGAGGCCTTGCAAAATCTTTCAACTAAAAGATCCTCAAACTAAAAGATTCTGGGGCAGTAATTGCATTTCAAACCGAATTATTTAACCACCTCACCTCAGTCAAATGAATATCAATAATTTCTCAAGAACGGCAGAGGAATACTGGTTCTAACTAAAGGCACGTCTCTTGAAGTGAACCATTTCATAATCGGGAGAAGACTGGAATGCGCGCGTAGGTCATAACGTCGCTGCGATGACCTCGACAATGGGCAAATATGGCATCGGAGAGCAGTGTGCCAATAGGGAACATCTTCTTCGTTATGCCGAAGAGCTTGAACTTTTTGTTACTAAAATTTGCTTCCGGCATTGTAGAAAACATCTCATCATTCCTCGGATTTTCTGGGATTCCCCGGATAGCCAACACTTCAACCAGATTGATTATATTTTAGTCACTTCGTCGCTGAAAAGTTCTCCACCAGATAGTCGTATAGCAACGCTGAAACAACGCTGAAACGGGCAATCTTCATGGACCTGACCATGTTATGGTTCGAACCAAGATCCGCATAAAATAACCCGCAAAATCAACATCTCCCAAGGTTCTTCAACTATCTCAAATTAAAAACTCGGGGGCAGTTGGCGCATTTCAATGATGCAAATATCAATGATTTTTCTGAAACGGTTTACTGGTCCAAATAAAGGAATGCCTCCGAAAGTCAGCCACTTTCACGCTACGGCATACTAGTAGGAGGTGTGCTAGTTGGATATCGGAAGCAATTGTCCGATTGTCTGAATTGCCAATGCGCTAATGTCAGGTGATTCTGACTATCTGACTTCGAAGATTTGCTATGAAAGCAGCACAGTGGGAAATCACTATTGGAGTGACATAATCTCAAGAATGGAGATGGCGGCTCAATTAGACAATAATAGGGAACTATTCCGCCTTTTTCATAAGGCAACTATAATTAGAGGAACGATCAGTGAAATGGTAAGGGACAGCGATGGCGTGCCAGTAAAGAGTATTAAGAACTGCCTCATAAGATGGAAAGAATTCTTTGATGCCAAATTTAACCATGAAGCGTCATCGCCCCTATTACCCCTGATATAACTGAATACGCTGAACTATATAGCTTGCGGTTGCTACCCACCAAGAGAAGAAGAAATAATTTCCGTTATTCATAAACTTAAGCTCAATAAGACTCTGGGGAAAGATGATCTTCGGGCTGCACTCTTTAAATATCATCCATCGTTCTTCATAACAAACCTTCAACAAATGTACTCTCTGGTATGGGAAAAAGAAATATTACCAGATGATTGGAGCAAAGCAATTCTGCTCCCAATTCTCAAGAAAGGTGATAGGACATGTTGCGACAATTATCGAGGAATCAGCCTACTGACGTCTCAGTAAAAATTTTCGCTTTCCTTCTGGTAGGTAAACTCATGGCAACATGATATAGCAGAATGCGCCCTGTCCAAACTTTGGATTCAGACCGAAACGCGATTTTACTCACCAGATATTTAAGCCAGGAAGAGTACTGGAATGCCCTTTCAAATATCAGCAATCTACCGTCACTGGCTTTATCGATTTTGCAGCTGCCTTCGATTTGAATGATATACAGCAGCGCTATGGAACGTAACTGAATGTAACGGTGTCGCAAGTTGGCTTATAAAGGCATTTTATCAACATATACTGGCACAGGTCTATATGTATGGGAGACTGACAGAAATAAGGACTAGTGTCCATCAGGGCTGCGTCCTTTCTCTCGTAATATTCAACTATGACTGGATAATGGGCATCGTTTTTCCGCACTCAAAAGGTGTGCAAATCAGTCCAGAGCATAGCATCACAGATCTTGAATACGCTGATGATGTAATCCTTTTTGCTGAGAATTATAATAGAATGCAAATAATGTTAAACAATGTATCAGCAAAAATATAGAGAATTGGACTCAAAATCAATGTAAATAAAGCGAAAGTGTTTGCTTCCTATATACTGGATGCTGATAAAGTACCTATTTTTATCAATTCATTGCCTGGCTTTAAATATCTTGTATCCACTTCAACCCTAAATGGTCAGACAAAGGACGAAATTGCAATTCGATAGCGACAGAGACAAATGTGCTTTTTCCGACTGATGAAACCTTTATGGAACCTTCGTGAAATCACCATAAGACGAAAGATCATGTCCTTATAGCGGCAATTCGCTCAATATTGCTATGTGGTTGCGAAGTTTGGCCAACGGGAGTAGAAGATATTAAGTGACCATTTGACCACTTATGTCAACAAAGGTCAACGAGGAACTTAAGAATAATATCAATAATTTGAAAGCCTCGTCTTTGGATGGCAACTTTGAACCTCCAAAAATCTCAACTGAACAAATATTGCAAACTATTGATGAATATTTTGAAAAAAAAGAAAAAGAACCATGTCTATTTGGCATAAATGTTCCGGAGAAATTTGTTGATGATGAGACTGCTACTGCCGATAGGGAAGTATCTTAACAGAGAATATTGTAGCTGCCGCTGGGATCCAGACTGATTACATTAAGGAAGTCCGTCGACATGGAGGAAAGGGGTCAGGCAGGCCACGAGTACTTAAGATTCGATTTAAAGATAAGTACATGGCTATCCTCTTGAATCCCTGCGTAATAAGAACGTGCGCTCGATTGTTCCCCACTGAAGTTTTTTGAGGAAGGATCTAACGAAAAGAGAACTATTACTAGACAAACAGTTTCGAAAAGAATATTATATGCGAAATCAGAATCTCAATTTGAAAAAGTATGATACCAGAAATCTTTAGATAGTGGAACTAAGGCAGCCTCGCCAATGGTTTGAAACGACGAACAATTTTTCGATTCAAACTTTTTCTCATCAGTCTGCAGCAGCCTTGTACAACTTGCCAAGCAAGGCTAATAAAACAGGAAATAATTTTTCTTTGTATATATTTGATGCAAGAAGTTTTAAATATAAAAACTTTATGATTTACAGCTCTTAACAATCGGTAACTCAAATAGCATTTGCTGTATTAATGAAACGTGGTTAGATGACTCTACTGATAATCGGGAACTAAACTTTGATGGCTTTATAGTATCATGCAAGGACAATAAATAGTCCAAATACTCGCGGAGGTGGGTTTATCACGCTTATTCCTGATTATAAATTTAACTTTTGATGATTATGTTTGTTCATCTTGAATCCCTGTTTACTTGGTCCGCATTACAGCGGACCGATATCACTTGGTGTCAGATTGCATAAAAAACCAGGCTATATGTGTCAACAACATTCTTTCTGTTAAATCTGGTGTTCCCCAAGGTAGTTGCACTGTGCCATTGCTTTCTCTATTATACATAAAGGATATCACAAAAGTGGTATTACCATTCGTCTTTATGCTGACGATTGTAAAATTTATTATTCTTATGATGGAACAAGTAGTCTATCTCCACTGCAAGAAGATCTCAACAGAATATGACGGTTAAATTACCCTTTCTTTTCAACGTGTAGCGATCTTCATGTTAATTTTAAAGGAATCGATTTTCCTAATCTTTTTATTAATGTTAATATAATCAGAAGAGCTTCCGATCATGGATGAAAATCTCGATTTCGAACCATCATTGCAGAACTATGGTAAAGAAATCCTCAAAGATAAATTTGTTACTATGTTAAATTTTATTTTATCGTATTTATTATATTAAATTTTACAAATACTATATTTTATTTTTCGTTCGTTTAAGAACAAAACTGGCGGTTTTCTTATTATTTCTTATTAAAATGTGCAAAGCGTTTGTTCGGCCATTTCAATAACACTACATGTTACTACAATACTAAATGTTACTCCCCGAGATATCACATGTCAAGTAAAATAATTAAGGGACTCCAAAAATATTTTATACGCCTCTCTCCTAATTGCAGTTTTAATAATAAAAGAAAATTTACAATATAACCTGGATTCTCCCTCAGTTCATCTTCCCTGACATCAATTTCATTGTGGTAATATCATAACCTACTATTCCAGCTTCCCTCTTCCCACGCCCTATTGTGAAAATGCCACCTCTTTATAAGAATGTTGCTAACATTTCTGCATAGAACTTATCTTTGTCCTTGCCGCGGTCATTGCATAAAGTTGGAATATGTGCACTGATTACTGAAGTATTACAGAATCTTCGAAGCAAGCTCATATGACACTCGAAACATCCTTATAGTTCTATGCAGAAATATTAGCAATATCCTTATCAAGAGGTGTTTAGAAATTTCGAGAAAAAATATTTAAGAATTAAAAAATGATGATAATAAGGATTTGTCAATTATTACTTAGATTTTCTTCTAAATTTTAGAAAAATTTCCGCTAATTTCTGCTAACATTTTATAAATCTTTATATTTATAAAATATTTGTATTTTGAGCATATTTTAAATAGAATATATTTCAGACAAATGGATTTTTCGATATTTTTATTTTATTTCTCCATTTTTTCAAGTCCCCTGGCAATGAGCTATCATCGAAACAAAATTGAGGATTCTACTGAATTCTTGAGATCATCATGCTGAAACAAAAAAATTTTTTGATGAATTTCATGAATTAAAATCTGTTGAATCTATTGAATCTACATATATGTGAGAAACCTCCCTCTCAGAATTAATTTTATTTTTTCCGTTATTTTTAAGTTCGTTATTTAATAAGATTTCGTTGATTCATAACTTTAATTTTCCATTTAGTTTAATTAAATTATTTCATAAAATCTTAACTTTTAGCGTCGGCTGACTACGAATTAATTCAAATTCACTCAGAGAATAAGTCAGAGATTAAATAAATATTACGGCGTATTTCTTCATTTCTACTTTTTATGTCAATTTGAAAAGTCTAAAATTGATGAACTCAAAGATTCCACTATTATTCGTTTTGAACAAAAAGTTCTAATCGGAAATCTAGGCTTATTGTAAATAATCGTAAGGTAGTAATAACGGTAAATTGCATGGAATATGTAAAATTCAATAAAGTATGACCACGATTGAACGAAAAGAATCCTTAAATGATATAAGCAAGCATATCACACTTGGAAATTAATATCTTTTATTGAACTATTTATAAGAGCAAATTTTTCAATTAGTGATGGCCAAACATATTTTATACATCCTAGCATAAAGAATTTTTCTGATATGCTACGTTGTAAATTCCATATTCCCAAAAAAATTTCGTTCAATATTTTTCGCTTTGCAGTACTGATTGGTCCACACTGATTATTTCACCATAGTTCTCACCATAACAGTAGCTCTTCGTCCACGTAGGACATTCCACTGAATAACTACAATTATCAACCTGAAATAATGCAAAGCTTTTTTCATTAAAGAACATTCAAATTATCGAGATATAAAGACTTAGAATGCTGTGCCATCTCATAGAGAAGAATTTGAAGAACGAAAAAAGAGATTAAAATTCTGAATCTCTTCGGAATTCGGATAATTTTTCTAAAAAGCAGATTCTCATGTTATTCACAGAAATGAGAACAAGCAAATTTTATGCAACATGTGGGCGATTATCATGAACCACTAAGTTTTGCGATTGGATAGATGTCGTCTATAATCAATATGTTTTCGACCTGCTGTTAAAAATAACGGAAAAATGAAGAAAAAGAATGAGTTTTACCCATCGATAAAATGAGAAAACAACCAGGTGAAGGTGTAAGTAATAAAAATCGACCATTTCGTAGTGCAAAATGGTGATATAAAAAGAGCAATCATGAAAAGAATGATATGAACCGATATACATAAGCAATTCTAAAATCATTTTCGATTATTTAACTTAATAACTAATTAGCCATGTTTTAGGAAGGCTTGCAGTTATGATATTCAGCTGGCTTAAAATCAAGACCAAGAATAACTAATCATTCTTCAAAATGTGAGTCTTAAAAGACCAAATTTGGAATTTAATACGATCAATGCTTCATTATTTGGCTCATTCATATCATTTCACTATTTTTCAGCTTAGGCTTTTAAAATGTTACACGTTGCTGTTTTGTTGGTAATTTGGCCTTACTTGGGAAAAGCAAATTATTTCAGTACGCAATTTTGATGCATAAACATTGTTTGGTTGTGTCCTGTTTTTCTGAAATTTGGAAAATTTTGAAGTAAAAAGATAGATTAATCATTCCAGTTATAAGCACGAAATCGACGAAATTTTCAAGGCATATGTGAGAGCATATATGAAAGCATATTCGCTACTTCTCTGATTTTGAATTTTGAATTATTTGAACAGCACTTAAATAACCTGTTTAATCTGTAAAAGTTTGCGATATGTTACGATATCAAGCAAAGCGATCGCTATGAATAAAAATATATGGAAATAGAACTCAAAGCATTCCAAAAATTTTCCACATTTTGTTTCCAGATAACGCCAAGAATATAATGTTATGTCAAATATATATGAACATCCTGGATCTGAAAGGATCCTTGAAAATTTTAAAAAATTCTTTTGACAAGTAGAAAAAATGGTTGGCACTCACAATTTCTAGTTAGATCACTAGTCACTAGCAGTGCAAACGATAGTATATTTTTGCCGTAGCGCCACTTCTACATGGGAATGCAAATGATTCGTCTCCAATGCCTCGCCAATTTCTTAAAAAAACTTGTAGGCTAAATTCCGGACAAAATGAGGAACAATCAGCATGCTATCTTTCCCCATTTATATATTTAAAATTTATAATATATTATATATTCAAAAAATATAAATGTTGAGAATGGTGTTCTTCCAGCTAATGGAAATTTTTTTTTACTAAAATTTGGTTATTGGGGTGCCTCGGTAAATCTGTGGAAATGGGGACCTGCGCCTTCAACGCTACTCGGATATCGCCTTTACTTGTTGACCCAGCACAGCTTCCCCTATTGAAGTTATGATTGATTTTTAGTGGCAAGGCTAATTTTGTCCCAAAGTGATGATAAGCCAAGTGAGAAAACAGAAGCGCTGCTAAGCAAACTTATTAGGTCTAGAAGTTAAAAAAATTTCTCTTTTCCTGTCAGCTCACAATAGTAATTTACTCATAAAACAAATAGATTAAAAAAGAAAGTCGAAACTGACTGGACGTACATGATAGGTAAGTACCACACCAGAAGACAACTGAAACTATGAGAAATAGAACCGCCACAATAATGTTTTTTTTGCCACCAAAGCAATTTGTGAATTTTAATGGTAATATTACAGAAAAAAATCGATTGATGCTATTGAGAAGGTGCAAAAATACGCTTGTACAATAAATACTGTTAATTAATTGGCCAAAAATATTGTGGGCATCGCCTGGAGATAGCTGCCTATAATTGAAAAATCACTGAAATACCAAATTATATGTTTTTTGTGGGTTTTCTTGCAAATTCATGAAAATTTTCATGTGAATGTTGCTTTTCCAAACAAAAGAAATTTAATTAAATTCTTGCATATTTAAGATTTTCTGATTTTTGTGAGAATAATGGTGGTTTTTTTGGTTCCATTAATTTTCTATGGTTTTCATATATTTATATCGCATAGAAAGTGAAGGAATAAAGATTTTTCGGTATAATTGTGAAATTTAAAACTATAAATGTCTTTACACAGAAATGATTATGATCATATAAGTGGACATTATAACCGTAAAAGTGCTATTTATGGTACCAATAACAGCACAGAGTTTTCCATAAGGATTTTTTATTATTCGTGATTTCCTTGTCAAATATACTAAACCAGCATTTGTCGCCAGCCCAAAAATACAAATCTGAAACTCACATACTTAATTTATCTGCTTTTATTTTATTATCTATGCTGTAATTATATATTTATAATAATATTAAAGATGTAATATTTACGTGATATTTTAAAAAAATTTTACAAAAATTCTTGAGAAAATCGAGAAAATATTACCAGTCCAATAAAACAGCAAACAGTTAAATCATCAGTTATCATATTCCATAAAATTTTCACTGAAATTATGGATTGTTAAAACTGAAATCGAATTTGACGTCAGATGGTTTACTACAGTCTTCTACCATTCTATAGTTGTCAGCGAACAATTATTCAACCTATTCGACTTAGATTACTTCAACTCATCGCTTTTAAGAGATCCCTGAGCAATACTTGTGAGGTGCTAAGGTCCTTCTTGCAGAAAGCTTGCAGAAAACTTTCAAATTGGAATGGAAAGAAGAGAAAGGAAAAAAATTAGCCAATCTTTGGAATTTTCAATTAACTGGCTATTGAAAATGAGTTAAGTAAAATGATTTATTAGTTTTTCATCTTGCTATCTTGAATAAATGTACTGAAACGAGCCCTGGGATGCGTTAAATAACTAAATACTTTTTCATGTCGCAAAATTATCCGTCGATTTTTCATGTCGATTTTTTATTCCATTAATATCGTCGTTTAATTTTTGATTAATATTGACTTCCTTTCCCCATTTCCTTGTCAAATATACTAAACCGACGTTAGTCGCCAGTCCAAATTTATAAATCTGAAACACTTTGTCCTGTAAGACTTTGCATTTTACAAATTATTGGAGTGAACTCAGATATATACATTTATATATATATATGTATATATATGTACTATATATATACTATGACTTTGAAATACTATGGCTTCGAAATTATAAAAAATTTTTGAAGTTAGTGATTGCCATATAATGAAGAAGAAATATTCGAATGATATTTTATAACAATGAAAATTTTAATTAACAACTGATGGTTTTAACAGGATTTTTCAGAAATTCTTCAAAAGATTCTGAGAGTTTTACCAGTGCAATGATAAGGCAAACAATTAAACCATCAGTTTTTAGCAAGGAAATTTTCAGTAGAAAAGCTGGTGGAATATGAAATTGCTTTCTGAATTAAACAAAACAAAATGACATTTTTGTGGATTCGTATCCTATGGTTAACAATAAATTATTCTGCTAGTAAACGATAAATGGGTAATCATTTTATCTAATCGATTTGAAGCACATAATGATACTTTAAAGATTTTATAAGAAATATTAAAGCCTTCGAAGTTGGAATAGAAAAAAGTTTCGAAAAACTGGGATGTTTTTTCAAAATTTTCAACCAATTATAATGTGGAACTGAAAGGATCATTTATTAAATTCCCACTAAAAATAAAATTATTATAATGTGATATGGTGAATTAATCATTTCTGTAAACTCAAAACGAATAATTAATTTTCATATCACAAATTTGCTCAACTTTCTGTCTATCTGTTTATTTCCATCCTTTAATTTTTGATTTATCACTATCATTGCTTTTATACGATGTGCGATAAACCCAGTAAATTTTTTTTTGAAATTCTTGTCTAAAAATTTTTTAAAATCTGTGAATGATTTATAAAAAATTTCTCCACAAAAAATCGCGAACTAGCATTGTCCAATAACAAAGTTTATGGTTTCTGTTAATTAAAAAAGTGGGACAAAATAACATAGTAGGAAATTTGCTGTCATTCCCCCTTCTTTCCTATAAGAAAATACAAATCTGTGATAAAAAGAGTTATTGGTTAAGATTTATTATAAAGAAACTTGGCTGAAAAAATACCTGCACAATTTAAAGAAGCTATTTTTTATTTATTTATTACCGTTCTATTTTCTTTGCAGGTCTGGTTTTGCAGGTATTTTTTTTGTAGGTGCAGGTTTTGTAGGTTTCTAGACTCATTATTATTTCAGTCAATGCAATGCAATAAAGTAGAAAAAAAATTGGGCGAGATGAAGTAAATAAAAATGAAAAGATAAAATAATTACGATAAAAAAAAACTATATAAAATGTAATAAAATACTTTTATAAACATTTTTTTAATTAATTAAGCAATTATTTCGAACAATTTCTTTAGGACAATAAATTAGAATAAATTTCTCAAATGAGAAATTTCTCCTCGTCCATTCTAATGCACTATTTATGTTTCATTGGCTGTACGGATAAGGCATCTCGGCCATTGTTTGATATAGGAAAAGCAGTACAGGCGTGGGTAGCGAGGTTATCCAAGTCCCACCCTCACTTCGGTTTTACTATAGATTAAATTCTCAAATATTGCAAAAAACAAATTGAATCCATGACGCGCGACCTTAGTCGAGATATGGCGATACTAACTGCATTTATCATTATTTCGAATAATTCGATAATTCGAATATCACCGAGTGAAATTCACATTTTATAAATAGGTGTAGATGCACAGCTTTTAAAAAATTTACAAAATGCATTTAAAAATTTATAATTTATATAAAAATAGATGAATATTTTTTAAAATATTAAGTATTTGCCTAAGGAATTCACTCGAAATAATACCGTTTTAAAAATTTATTATTTCATCTTTGGGATTATCCATTTGATTTTTGTTCTTCTCCCTAGGCAACTCCAATTTTTTTATAATTTTTATAATTTTTTTTTAACATTTATAATGTTTATAATGTTATTGTCCTTTATTGTCCTATTGAATTTTCTATTCAAATTTATCAACTGTTATGCGAAATATATTAAAATACGGTAACTATTTGTTTTCAAAATTTCTTTTAATTTTATGATATTATTTAATGTTTTACACAATTTAAATACAAAACATTGCTTTATTCATCCAATATTTCATGTAAAGAAATTCTTATTAAACAAAGAAAAATGGGTAAAATTTGATTATATCGAGAAATTAAAAAATTCTTAAGAGACAAAACTATATCTCATTGACTGACTCAATAAAGAATTGCTTTTATCGGAAATATCTGTGGACCTAATTGCTCATAACTATCGGATTTATTAACTTTTGATGTGCGAGCCATTACTGATTTCATTTTCAACAACAAGAACTGCTCTCATCAAAGAGCGGAGCAAAAAAATTCATTTGATAGAAATATTGATATCATAAATTATGAAAAAATTTGAAATAGCACATTTTCTAACAAAAGAACTCTCAGAAAAAATTTTCGAAAACACATATTACTTTCAAATTTAAAACTGCATCGGATTTTTTAGCCATATCAATAGGCTATTACGTCTAACTGTTGCTCTTTTTCTTCTTCTAATATCTCTACCATCATTCCGCTGGCTACAACGTTAAACATCTCCGAGCTATTCGGTCCGAAGAATGACACTAATGGAAGCCATTCTTTTTTCCAATGTTTAACTCCATATATCGCTGGTCCACTCATACGTTCAAAATCTTTCAAAATCTTTGTCTGTTTATTTATACAGAAAGTACTTTATCGAGTTCAACGATTCCTGCTTCCAGTATATACTCTTCGTAAAGTTTCTTCGGGAATCCGCTTCACATTTGTATAGCCTATATAGACTTTAAACTCTCTGCTCTGAGATATTTTTTAACTGACAAAGTTAAAAATGTTCTCCTTGTGTATATGTTCTCCGGCCAGCGTTATTCTTATAAAGATAAATCGCATTGCTTCAAAGAATGAATCTTCAAACTTGGATAAAACTGTTTATTTAACATATACACAAGAATATAAGAAAAGGAGAAATTTAAAACAACAAATATAACACTATGACACTGATGTGCATGTTCATGAAATATGCATGTTCTCGAATGATAAATCTTTGGTAGATGGATAAAGCACTTAGCACCATGCGACGAGAAATGTCGACAAAAACATCCACTCCAATGCTTCCCAGAACCCCAGCCCATTTTCCACATTACCTCTCTCCAGCTTCTACCTTCCCTTTCTCCAAAACAAACCCAAAATGGCCATAAACGGTTATAATCTTAGCAGGTTATAATCGTTTTGAGGTGGATGGAATTCTTGAATCTTCATTGTGCCTCATACTTATGATACTCTATTATTATTCTGCGATATTATCCAATATCTTTTCCAATTTCTATCTCCCTTACATTTTTAATGCTCTTGCTGGAAAAGAGATTTGCAGCAGGCGCGACGCGGATTATCTGTTCATATTTCCAGTTATCTTCGCTATTCGGCGATCATTCCAGAACTAATTGGATCACCTCACTTTTGACGTCATCCGTCACAAGGTTCAGCAAGTATCGAAATACGTGTCAACTCCGGTGGTGGACGATGAAAAACGTGCCATCTTTACCAGCGAAGACAGCGTTTTGTGATGATACTGTTAATGCAAGTGGTATTTAAGCAAGAGTGGATGCAATCCTATGCGATTTTATTCGCTCTGTCCACCCATAAGATAGATCTGAGATATGAATGGACAAAGGCTTTTCAAAATCCTCCACTTTCAGTGGCAAGACCTTAGAATAATAGCAGCCACATAGCAAGATCGAGCAAACTGAGGCTACATACACGCGAGCTTCTTTTTTTAGTGATTATTTCATGACGAATCTATGAAGATATTATTAATCGGATGAAAGCATTTCTGGCTGCCATAATTCGGACTGTAATTTCGTCTTTTGCATGGCCATTTGGGATTATTGTGGATACAAGGTATTTAAAGTCCAGCACTTCCTTACCAGGCAATGAATTGATGAAAATAAATACTTGATCAGCATCTTCTATATAAGACGAAAAAACTTTCGTTTTATTTACATTGATTTTGAATCCAATTCTCGCTGCAGTTGCTGATAATTATTTAGCATATTTGCATATCGTCATAACTATCAGCAAAAAGGAATATATCATCAGCGTATTCAAAATCTGTTACACTATGCTCTGCACCTATTTATACATCTCTTGAGTGCTGACAAGCAATGCCTATTATCCAGTCCATCGCATAGTTGAGTATTGTAGGAGAAAGAATGCATCCCTTGATGGGCACCAGTTCTTATTTCAAAAGGGTCTGTATTTCCTCATATCCATATACAAAGACCTTTGCCGATATACGGTGATAAAATGCCTTTACGTGGCGAACGATCTTCTCTGGAGCACTGTCGCATTCCATCACCTTCAAAACACTGTGAATCGAAGGCAGTTTGCAAAATCGATAAAAGATGTGACGATGGGTTGCTGGTATTTGAAGCAATGTCCTTAGCATAAATATTTAGTCAGGACAATCACCTCTCTGTCTTAATCCAGCTTAAACCCATTCTGCAATATCGTGTTATCATGAGTCCATTTAGCAGAAGGAAAGCAAAAATTTCAGGAAATACCTAGGCTGATTCCTCGGTAATTATAGCAGTATGTCCTGTCATCTTTCTTAGAATTGAAAGCGTGATTGCTTTGCTCCAGTCTTCTGGTATTATTTCCTTTTGCCATACCAAAGAATCTATTTATTGAAGGTGAATTATGATGGACAAAATTTAAAGAGCTCGGCTCGAAGCCATGTTCTCCAAAAGTTTTATTGCCTTAAGTTTTTGGATGGCAGAGGTTATTTCCTCTTTGGTAGTTGCAAACTAGTTCGATGAGCGATTCAGCTATTTTCGGAGCAGTAGTTAGCGCAGTAGATAGCGCATTAATTTTGGCCTCAAAGAATTCCTCACATCTTAAGAGCTGTCTTTAATATTTTAAATAGGCACATCATTACTATCCCGTACCATTTCGCTGATCGTTCCCTGAGTAACAGTTACTTTGTGAAGAAGGCGGAATAGTTTCTTAGTATCGCCTAATCGAACTGCTATCTCCTTTCTCAAATCTATGTTGTTCCAATATCTATTTCTCGCCGTAGTTCACCGCAGTTTTTGCAATTCTTCGAAACCTCCAATAGTAATGATAACATGCAAGTTTGGTAATTATTACGCAATTGATTATGCTTAACCTTGAAAATCAGGTATATTTTTGTTTTTGTTTGTCGTTACTAAATTTGGCGATCCAATGTTGCCTGACGAAAAAGAGATTTTATAGAGATTCGCCATCCCTCCCCCACTCCTATTATAGTAACTTATTTTTATTCAAAACCGACTTATTTGAGTAAATATATCTCCTGAAGTTTCCAATAAAAAAATTTCAACATGTCTTGGATAAAATTTCAAATTCTTTATTAATAACACTGCTTTTGCTGTTTATTTGTGAATAAAATAGATTTTTTTAAAATAAGCCTCGCAAGTTCCATGGATTTTGACAAAATTGATTCCTACAAGATTATCATATCTCTACTTGCTATGAGGGTTGCATATTTCCAGCTATAGTCAGTTGTATTGAAAAGAAGAGTATACAAATATTAAATTCTTTTTCAACTATAATAAACAGTTTTTATTTGAATAAAGTGAGAGACCTACAAGTCTCATTGAATATACGATGAAATATTAAAGATTATTAAAGTTTCATCAATAACCCGAATTTAATCGCTTTATAGCTTTCACGGTGCATAATTTGGTCGAATATTATAATTCGCATCTGTGTGCCAACTCATCTGAAAAACTGTAAAAATTTAACAAATATTATTAAGAGGAATATTACTGAGCTAATATTATTGTATTATTAATTAAATTTAAAAAATTATTAACTTTAAAAATTTCTGAATTTTAAAAAATTTGTGAAGAATACGCTAAAAACTTTATTAAAATGTTTCCAACAGAAGGCAAAAGTGAAGAGAGATTTTATTAATTGTATGGAAAATAAACAATAAACAATTAATAAATAACCTTAAATGGAAAATATAAAAATAAATTATAAGGTGAAGTGCTAGTAAAAAAGAAAAAATCATGCAGTTTTCTCCACTGCACAGGCGCGAAAAGCCTGATTTAAGTTTCTAGTGCCGAGGAATTAGTGGCTCACACAATTTCGAAGTTCTACCTTGATTATGGATATCGTTTATCAATTATAAATATATAATAAATTTACAGATGGTTCTTTCTTTAAAGCACAGATTCGAGAATACCCAGAATACTCATAAAAAATAATATCAAATATCACCATTCTATTGTACTTCGAAAGTTAACACGGAAGACTGTAAGCTGCTTTAATGACGATATTATTGGTTGAAAAGTTCTGGATAAAGACCAAAACTAGTTTCCGAAAAGCCATAAATAGTAACTGACATGGGAATACGATTCATTGCCAGTCTCGTAGCCATGCTGCCTCGTTCTGTGACTTTTATTTTAGTTGGTTTTTGTAATTCTTTTTGTGTTACGACCACAGTTTCTCTTCGTGAGGCATATTCTTGGTAGCCTGTTTTTATTAAATATTAAATGCTACTTTTTTGGAATCTAAAATTTTTAAATTAGATCAAATTCAAATATTATTAACTTTCTCATTCATTGTTAATTTCAACATTTCCTTTATTAAAGGTTACTTTTCAATTTGCTAGTGGTGTAGAGGATTGTCAAAGTTCAGAATGCAATTATGGCAAAAAAATTTTCGATTTTGGCTGTCGCAAAACTAATCAGAAATGTGGAACCAATATGGAATTTAAAACTATTTCTAAAATACGTTTTATGGATTCCTTGGCTAATTATTATTATAAATGCATCCACATATGTGTTTGCGTGAGTGATAAGTATGTCGTGAAAGGTGGACAATGTGTTGAAAAGAGAAATGTTTTATCGCAAATAAATCTCAGTGAAACGAAGGTGAACTGTTCAGTTAAGAAATTTTGTATTTGGATTCCATCATCTTTCTAAAAAAATAAAATTTGCGACATTTCCAAAATTAAGCCTATTAATCTTCTATATTTTTAGAACAACAAAAGTGATCAGCAATCGAATACATTAGAAGGAAATGATTCTACAAGTCACTGGGAAATACAAGTAATAATATAATAGAATTCCTTCGATTCGTTAATTGGTTAATTAAAGGAAATAGCAACTTTTAACATTTTAACTTATGAGATTTTTCCTAATAAAAAAATTCACTGAAACATGTGAAAAAATTTAATTGCCTTTCTTGTATGGTTTTACTATAATAAAAATTTTTTATTCAATGGAATTTCTTGCTTCTTTGCCCAATTTTATTATTTTTCAATAATAGAAGCCCTCTTTTAACTTTCTCATTAATACAAATTCCATTTGTCTGCCTTTTGCAACATTTCTATAATTAAATTCTATTAACCTTCTATATTTTTTGAACAACAAAAATGATCAGCAATCGAATACATCACAAGGAAACGGTTCTAGAAGTCGATGGGAAATACAGGTAATAATTAACAGTTTCTAAAAAAAATGAAAACTCACTGTTTCAATGGCAAATTGGTTTAAAGCAATGAATTCTATAAATCTTCTTCTTCTTCTTCTAACACCTCTCACCATTACTGGTCAGGCTGGCTCCAACGGCTACAAGGGTAAGACGCTTCCAAGCGGCGCGGTCTGATGCCATCGTCGACAATAATGGAAGCCATTCCTTTTTCCATCGTCTAAGTCCATATATTGCTGGTCCACCTATACGTTCAAAATCTTTTCTCACCTTATCAGTCCAGGTCTTGATTGGCCAAACTCCCTCTTGATGCCAACCGTTACATGGTTTAGCAAATAACGAAATATGCGTCAACTCGTGTGGTGGACGACGGAGAATGTGCCCAAACCAGCGAAGGCGGCGTTCAGTGATAACATTATTTATGCAAGTGGTATTTGAACGAAGATGGATGCGATGTAGTGAGATTTTATCCACTCGGCGAACCCGTAATATGTACCTTAGACAAGAGTGGTCAGAGGCAGATAACTTAATATCCTTCACTCTCATTGGCCATGTCTCAGAACCATATAATAAGATCGAACGAATCACGGCAATATAGATGCGGACTTTCGTTTTTATGGTGATTTCACGACGATTCCATAAAGGTTTCGTCAGCCGGAAGAACGCATTTCTAACTGCCGTGATCCGAGTTATAATATCATCTTTTGCCTGTCCATTTGGTATTAGAGTGGACCCAAGGTATTTCAACCGGCAATGAATTTACAAAAAGAGGCTTTTTATCAGCTTCTTGCACATAAGACGAAAAGACTTTCGTTTTATTTACATTGATCCTGGGTCCGATTCTTGCTGCAGTTTCTGACACGTTATTTAGTATTATTTGCATTTCGTTATAACTGTCAGCAAAAAGGACTACATCATCAGCGTATTCAAGATCTGTGATACGATGCTCTGGACTAATTCGCACACCTCTTGAGTGCCGACAAGCAGTGTCATTATCCAGTCTATCGCATAGTTGAATATTGTGGAGGAAAGGACGCAGCCCTGACGGACACCTGCTCTTATTTCGAAGGAATCTGTCAGCTCCCCATATACACAGACCTACGCCGACGTGCGCTCATAAAATGCCTTTATAAGTCTAATGATGATTTTATGATGATTTTCTCTGGAACACCATCAGCCTCCAAAGCGCCGCTCTATCAGTTGAATCAAAGGCAGCCGCAAAGTCGATAAAACACGTGACAGTGGGTTGCAAATATTTGAAGCGATGTTCCAACACCCTTCTTAACGTGAATATCTGGTCAGCACAACCGCGCCCTGGTCTGAAACCAGCTTGATTAGGGCGCATCCTGCTATCTCGTACTTCCATAAATCTGTTGAGTAGCAGGGAAGCAAAAATTTTTGCTGAGACGTCTAATAGGCTGATTCCTCGATAATTGTCGCGACATGTCCTATCACCTTTCTTGAGAATTGGGAGCAGAATTGCTTTGCTCCAATCATCTGGTAATATTTCTTTTTCCCATACTAGAGAGGGTTTTCCCATACATTTGTTGAAGGTGCGTTATGAAAGACAATGGACAGCATTTGAAAAGTCAGCCCGAAGATCATCTTCTCCTGGAGTTTTGTTGGCCTTAAGCTTATGGATAACTAAAATTATTTCTTCTTCTGTTGGAGGCTCGCAATTGCAAACGTATGCTTCGGCAAACGTATCAGCTATATCAGGAGCAACAGATGGCGCTTCATGGTTAAGTTTGGCCTTAAAGAATTCTTTCCATCTTATGAAGCGATCCTTAATACTTTTAATTAGTACGCCATTGCTGTCTCTTACCATTTCACTGATCGTTCCCCGAGTCATAGTTGCTTTATGAAGAAGGCCGAATAGTTTCCTATTGTCGCCCAATCGAGCCGCCGCTTCCATTCTTGAGGCCATGTCACTCCAATAAAGATTTCTGTTCCGCCTTGCTGCTTTCGTTGCAAATCTTCGAAGCACCCGGTAGTCAGGATCAGCTGACATTCGTGCTTTGGCAGCTTTTTCAGACAATTGGACAGTTATTTCCGATACCCAACTAGCGCACTTCCTACTAGTACGCGCTAGCGTGGAAGTGGCTGATTTTCGGAGACATTCCTTTAGTTTTCACCAGTATTCATTTGCCGTTCCAGAGAAATCATTGATATTTGTCTCATTGAGATGCTTCAATAATTCAGTTTTAAATGCGCTCACTGTACCCGAATTTTTTAATTTGAGATAGTTGAAAGAACTTGGGGGATGCTGTTTTCGGCGAGTTGTCAATTTTATGCGGATCTTGGCTCGAAGCATAACATGGTTAGATCCATGAAGATTGCCCGTTTCAGCTCCGCGATAGGAACGACTATCTAGTACGGAACTCTTCCAACGGCGATTGACTAACATATAATCAGTCTGGTTGAAGTATTGGTTGTCCGGGGAGTTCCACGTTCTAGATGTTTTTTATGATGCCGGAAGCAAGTATTAGTAACAAAAAGTTCATGCTCTTCGGCATAACGAAGAAGACGTTCCCCATTGGCACACCGATCTCCGATGCCATATTTGCCAATTGTTGAGGTCATCGCAGCTGCATTATGACCTAGACGCGAGCATTCCAGTCTCCCTCGATTATGATCATGTCATGTTTTGGTAGAGACTTTGTTAGCAGTTGAAGTTCCGCATAGAACTTGTCTTTATCACGGCCGGCAGCGTTGGAGCATAGACACTGATAACCGAGATATTGCAGAACTTATCCTTAAAACCGGCATAGGCCATACGGTCGTTTACCGGTTTCCACTCAATCAAAGCGGAATGGGCCTTGTCAGACATGACAATCGCTACGCCATTTCTTCCCGAGTTATTCAAAGCACCACAGTGACATAGCCAGTATCTCTGCTCTGAACCAGGATTAATAACTTCTCGAGACCCAAAGTGAGGAAGAATTCTATAAATCATCCAACTTTATAAGTAAAAAAACTAAAAATCTTTGTCATACATTCTCTGCTAAAATGCTTCAATTCTTCTTGAATGCAGACGTTTCGCGATCACATTTCGACAATTGATTCGAATTATTTACGAGCAAACGTCACTTTTGACAACGCAACTTACGATTTGAAATTTGCATGCTCGTTGTTGCTTGGATATAAATGTGGCATTAATATGATATTCAAAGAATTTCAACCAAGCTCTTTATCTGGAAGTTTCACCTCAATTAATGAAACTTGCTGGAAAAGATGTGAATGCGAAAATGATAAATATGTTAGAAGAGGTGAAGAATGCGTTAAAACTCAGCAAGTACCACTTAAAGCAGACAAATCAGCGGTACAAAGAGGAATTTCGGTGAGTTGCTTAAAATTCCGAAAGAATTATTCATTATTTCATGCACTGTTAAAATTTTCAAACACTTTCTGATATAATAAATTTGATTCAAATTAATTAAATCCTTTTCTCAAATTTATCCCGAATTTATTCTTCTTTTATTCACTTTAATTCACTTTAAACTTTTATTCACACAGCAAAATTCATCGATGCAATAAAAGCATTTTCTTTATTGAAGGTTATTTTTAGCTTCCTAGTGGTATAGTGGATTGCCGATATTCAGAATGTAATTATGGAGGAAAAATTGTTGATTATGGCTGCCACAGAACGAATGAGAAGTGTGGAACCAATATGGAATATAGAACTGTTTCTAAAACACTTTTTATGGATAACATAGTTGCTCGTTATAAATGCATGCAAAAATGTGTTTGCGTGGGTAATAATTATTTTTTAAAAAATGGACAATGTTTCAATTACGAAACTCTTCTATCGCATGGAAATCTCAATGAAACTAAGGTACACTATTACTAAACTAAAAAATAAATGGAATTCTAAAAATAACAACGAGTTGTAATTAAGGAAACGCCAGTTTTCGACTTTCAGCCTTTTATGATAAATTAAAAAATTGATCAGTGAATTGATCGTCTTTCCCCTGCATTTTTGATATATTAAATCATATTTTGCCTAATTTGATTTCTTACTTTAAATTTATTGCAATTAATATTTTAATAATGAAAAACTTTTTTAATATTTTCTCATTACTTCGAATTTTATCAGTTTGCTTATTGAATTGCTAACATTTCCTCAATTTAAGTACAGTAATAGTGAGAACGAGGAAAATAATCAAGAATTGAATAGAGCAGAAGGAAATCATTCTGCACGTCAAAAAGAAGCACAGGTGACAACCATGAAGATTTATCGTTTCAGAGCACCATTCTTTATAAGTTACCCTGCGTAAAACTTTAACTTCCTCACGTCCACTGCATTCAATATTTTAATCTTTCTTATTGTTAAATACAGACGACGGTTTCGATCGGCGATCGAGCTCCAGCAACTTCTGAATCGAATCTTTTGCGAGGCAGCGACGATTTTAACGACGTTTCAACGACTTATAATTTGAAATTCATATGCTCGATACTTCTTGGATATAAATGTGGCATTAATATGATATTCAAAGAAATTCAACCAAGCTCTTTATCTGAAAATTCTACCTCAAATAATGAGATTTGCTGGATTAGATGCGAATGTGAAAGTGAGAAATATACTAAAATTGGCAATGAATGCGTTGAAATTCAGCAACAAACTACGGTTAAAATAGTTGAAACCATTCGATCAGAACAAGAAAATCCAGTAAATTGGCATTTTTTTAACCTTATGAACTCTAAATAAATTTTTATTTCATTAATTTTTAAAATTTTCAGACAAACTTTTTTAAACATATTTTTTAGCGAAATCTTTTCATTTAAATGAATTTTAGGTGGTTAAAAATCATGAATTGTGCAAAGGAAGTCCATGTGTGCTTAACAAAATATTTACGGAATCTTGTAATAGTGAAAATAAATCCTGTGGAAAGAACATGAAACGTGTAATCATTTATCGATATCCATCTTTGTGGGAACCATATATCGATGGATGCAAAATGCAGTGCAAATGCAGTGAAGGATTTCAGGAAAAAGAAAAAGAAGGAACGTGCATTTTGGTTTCTTCGTAGATATGAAAAAGGCAAATTTGCCAATTTGCTTTATCTAATCCTTATTGTCAATCAAAAAGTAATCAAATACAAGATTATGCATAAAATATCATTTGTTAAATTTTCTTGTACGAACTTCGAATCAGCATCACAAATACTTCACAAAATCCTTTTTTCTCGTTTTAACTATTTATCGCCCGCTATTTTAGAAGAAAATTTGCCCAATTTTGATTCTTTTAATCGAATAAGTAATTACCACTGGTAAATGGTGACTTTAACTATGAAGCCTTTTCCTTAATATTTGTTATTTGTTCCAGTCTTCTTTCTTCTTTTTTCATGTAGTTAATGTGTGTTAGTATGTATATATGGTCTCGCTCCTCTGTTTGTCGCATTAAACAAACGTGTCAAGCTCCCTAGCGATAGAAGCACGAATGAGCATCACTGGAAAGGAATTAAGAGGTTTCCAAAAAAGAGCCAATTTGATAACTGCAGTCATGATCTTCGAAATTAGCTTACTGAGATATGATACCAAAAATTTGGTTCGAAGCCTAAAGCTCAAAAAGTATTGTATTGTACGTCTGAAAAGGCAGTGCAGCTGAATGAAGCAAAGAAAAATAAACTAGGTCGAATTTTTCAGTTCGGCCAGTTCTTATTGCCAGGAATTTTTCTAAGTATTACTAAGTATTTTCTTCTAAGTATTTTCTAAGTATTATAAGTATTACTTCGTCAAACCGATTTATTCAAATCGTTTCATTGCTGGAGGAATTTTTCATCGCAAACCGAAATATTTTTGTGAAACAAATGGAAAATAGGCAAGAAAATAATAAATTTTGCTCGCCGAGATTCACGCTTTTCCATCTTACTTATTTTTATTTATTCAATTTTCCATTTATTTTATATTCTTTTTTGATAAAATTTTTTTGAAATCTATTGGCTAAAATTTGACCATCTAAAGGAATTTTAAAAAATAGATAATAAATTTGATAGGAAGCAGTGGGTGGGTGATCATGCTCGCTTGCCACGCGTTAATCATATTAGAATAATCTCGGTCTGGCTGTTTTTTCAGGACGGTAAAAACAAAACTAATAAAAACTAATCACCGCACGAAATAATAAAAATCTTTATTCGCCACCTCAAACTTGGGTAATTAATAACCAATTAATATATGGACAGAAAAAATAATATTCGACGAGTTAAACCCAGAGATAACTATTTCAAAACAAATAAGAAATGCTTAAACAATGCAAGAGATGTTAAATAACAAATTGTGCAATATTGATTAATGATATATTGGGATCGAACTACTCGGGTCCCTTGATGGCACCAAAAGAACAGTTTTCTTGATAAGGATGTCCATTATAAATTGACCTCTATCCTTTATTGACATATATGAAGATAAGGAATTAATGAATAAATGAAGGACTTCATTTGGCGGGTCAGAGACTATTTTGAAACAATATATTTAAAATATTAGAAACACCGTATATCGCGACAAGAATATTTTTGCACATTTCTTTAGAAAGTGGAAGCATTTATTTTTTTTATTTATAAATCTACTAAAAAATCGATTAGATCCTTTTTTAAGTTATTTAAAATTGAGTGTTATTTTTGCTGTCCAATTTATCAAAAATGATTTTATGATAATTACGAGTGAAATGAGAATTCATTTTTTTGTGAAAAAAGTCTATTGTCTCTCCTCAATAGCTTTTGCCGCATCTGTGGGAATGGTCAACTAACGAGAAGAATCCGTGCAATAAAATTTTCAATTTTATGTTTACAGATAAAATTAATGTCCTGAAAATCTGCAAAATAATCCGCCTTTTCATGAAAATATTAAAGATATTTCATTAATTAAAATAAAGGATAAATAAAGAATAAAATAAAGGATAAAGGACGAGAATACACGCAGCATTGTTTGCTTCGGCTCCGTCGTGATTCGGATCATATGCAACGTAATGGAAGAAAGCCTAGTGGTGCAATGTTCTTGCGTACACGAAAATTTTCAAAAATTATCAAGCAATTTCCATAAATAACGCAATAGCTAATGAATTTAAATCGAATATTTAGTGATATTAGAAAAACAGAAATATTTCAGAAAGGAAAAATCAAAAAAATCAAAACTGAAATAAAAAGTTTTAAAAACGGGAATTACTTCCATTGAATCTCTTAGGGCACACCTATGCTTAATATTTCGTCTTTTTTTTGTAAAATTAATGCCACTGCTGTTAGACTCGCTCTGCTTGCTTGCCAAATTAGAATATATAGTCTTGGCGATAGAAATACAAGTGAGTGGTCAGCTTCAGCAGAATAATTTTAATTTTTGCGAAATTTTTAATATTGTTTAATTAGATAACTTAAGGACTATCTTGGCTTTTGTTACGAGGAAAGCGATGTTCAAGCCGTTCGAACCGTTTGGCATATGTGCTGCTTATGTTCACGTCCTTTATTAAATTATGGTAAAAAAAGCTATCTTTAACTCCCAATAAATTATCGTTAGCATTATCGCGAATAATATGCGCGATAATAGTCTTCTATTTAATGAAATAAGTTCACAAAAGAGAATTCGCTCACAAAAAATCGAAATCTTTAAATAAATAGCATTATATTATCCCTGAAAATGACCAATTGCCAGTTAGAAAACATTAATCTTAATTAAAAACATTAAAGATTAATCTCATATTAATCTTACATTATTCAGTAAATAGCAATATATCAATTAATATCCGTGGCAATGCATAAATTTATTAAGTGCTACGCCTCAGTCTATCAAATAAGAGAGCCTAAGTGGTTGGTAAGAATTTGCGAGTAGCAGATATGAAGTCATCAACTCTCATCAACTGTAAATAATAACCTAAATAATATAAAGTAATGGTTAATGGCAGTTAGCTTAATCTAATATCGTTTTGTTTTGGCTAATTGCAAGAATCATGGATCGATTTCTCGTTCAAAGGAATTAAAATGGAAATAAAGGAAATAAGAAGGTTATCAGAAAGTCCTGTTTTTTTCCATGTAAATCAATGGCCAAGCCATATTTATAGAAGCAGTGAACTGAAGAAGAAATTTTTTCCAATTTCGCTTACGAAATTTACTGCAATTTATTGTCCTATAGGGATCATTCGGAATATTATTAAAAGTAAAATTTATATGAGAATTCTCAGAAATTTCAATTTATTCCGAACAAATCCGATTTCAGTTTTAGCAGTTTTAAATTTTTCAGTGAAAATTTGATGAAATATGACAACTGATGATTTATTTATTTGCTGCATTATTGCTTTGGTAATATTATCTTGGTTTTCTGATAAATTCCTCAAACATTTTGTCGAAGCCAGCAATATATATTTAATTATTATATATTCATTTCCATTACACGACAACTTCTGACTTAATGAGCTAAGTTTTTTATGAGCCTCATAATTTCAAAAGTCGTAATCTTTCATTTAGTCCAATAATTTGCAAAATGAAAAGCCTTACATGAAAAAATTTCAGAATTGCATTTCTGGGCTGGCGATTAATGTTAGTTTAGTGTATTTGATCTGGAAATCAAGATTAATAAAAAATCCTTATGGAAAACTTTGTGCTGCTATTGGTTGCATAAATTTCAGTTCTGTGGTAACATTGCCCATGTATATGATCGTAGCTATTGCGATGTAAAGGCATTCATGGTCTTAACTTAATTATTTTGCTGAATAGGATCCATTCCGATTTCATCATGTTTCCTTTGTTTTTGCCACTTTCCGTGAGGCAAAAAGAAAACTATCAGAGAGAATTCAGTTGATGCAAAAAATCCACCATTTTTCTCTCTAAAATCAAAAAGCCTTAAATTCAAATAAAAATATAATTTATTTGGAAATACATCACGTAATACCTATTTCACTTATAGGCAGCTGTCTCCAGACGATGCCGACAATATTTTTGGCCAATTTGCGAACGCTATTTATTATACGAGCATATTTTTGCACGTTCTCAGTAGCATTAATCGGTTTTATTCCGTAATATATCCACTAAAATTCACAAATTTGTTTGGTGGTAAAAAAAACTTTATTGTAACGGTTTCAGTGTTCATCATCTCAGTTAGCTTCTGGTGTGGTACTTACCTATTATGTACGTTCAGGCTATATTTCGACTACCTTTTTTATTTCATTTTTGTTAACTATGGTTAATTGAATAAAAAAGTATTTAATTACTTCCGAATTTTTAACTACTTTGGGCTATCGCAAATATAAGGTTTTCGTCACCTTAGATTAGCTGTTGACACTTTGCATCTTAAGATCTTCATAGTTTAAGAGGGCACATTTCAGGTGCAGGATGCTCATATATATTTGATATAACATTATATTCGTGGCACTATATGGAAACAAAATGCGGAGAATTTTTGGAAAATGTTGAATTCTTTTCCCATATATTTTTTTTCATCATGATTATTTCGTTTGATATCCCCACATATCGCAAACTTTTACAGATTAAAAAGGTAAGATAATTTGAGCGCTACAAAAAATGAAATTCAGAAATTTCGATAGTATTTTTCACTCATTATGTCGGCAAGATGGTTTGAAAAGTAATTTCTGTTGACAAATAATATTTCAAAGAATGATGTTTCATTAGTCGTTGTTCCTCAATTTTGATCTATTTCATAGTAAATTTCCGTAGTTTTTGTTGGATTTTTTAGCATTTACAATTAAGACTCCTTCTCTTGCTTCAAAATTCTTAAACTTTCTTTCAGAAAAGCCGCAGAGGCCATTTGATGAATAATCATGCAGCAAATTTGCGTGTTGAAACAGTTAATTTTTTTCAAGTAAGACCAAAATGCCAACCAAATTTAATAGCTTAATAATGATAACTACAAATCGTGGTATTGCACGTAGATTTTGAAGACTGTTTGGGACTATACTCGTTTCAAACTAGTTAAACCTCATGATTGTGAGCATTTTTAAGGAACGCTTGGCTATTTAGCTAATTTAGAAAAACAATGGAAATATTCAGTAAATATTCAATAATTTTAGAATTGTTTGTGTTCTTTGGCTCGCGCTATTTTTTTCTTGATCGCTAATTTTATATCACCATTTTGCACCACAAAGTGGTCAATATTCGTCACCTATACTTTCATCTGGATGTTCTCTCATTTCATCGATGGGTAAAATTCATTTGTCATTTGTCATTTTTTTCGCGGATCGAGAGAAACAATGCTGAATGCTTGAGGACCGATTTGTACATCATAAAACTATTATTCAATTTCATAGTATTAATCGCACATAAATTTTGCCTGTTCTTATAACTGTGAATATCTTTTTGAAAAGTTTAGAAATCCGAAATTCCGAAGCGATCAAAATTTTCATCCGCTTTATCCATTTCCGCATGCTTTTTTACAATTGGAGTGCTAATTTGAGCTTGGATTAAAATTTTGGATTAATTGTGGACCATGGAAAAGGAAAACTTTCTATTTTTTCAGGTTAATAATTTTATTTGTTCAGTGGAATGTTTTACGTGGTCGAAGAGTTGCTGTTATGGTAAATACTGTACGAAAATAATCACAAGGGATCATTGTTGATATAGAATCGTTGTTGATAAAAAATGCTAAGGAAAATTTCTTGGGAATATGTTGTTTGTAACATTTTATCAGCAAGAAGAATTCTTTTTCTTAAGATCGAATAAAATAAATTTGCCAAAGTTGATGTCCATTTTTTTAAAAATTCAAAATCTTAATCAGTTAATCAGTTAAAATTTATTATCATAAAATTTATCTGTAATATGAACAGTTTCAATTAAATTAAACTAATTTATACAAATCTGTTGAAGATAAAATTAGCACTATTAAACTGAAATCTTTAAAATAAATCTTTTACTCCACATAAAATAGAATTATTTTCGGTTCAGGTTTTCACTTTTTATTAGAACATTCATTTTTTTCTTTCCAAACTTTCCTCAACTTTTACCTTTTCTATTACGTACATTTACGTTTGAATATTATTGAATTCGATTTTGTACTTTCAGAAAATAAAATGTGTAATATGCAGAATCTTCTCCATCTTCAAACAGTTCTCATCATCATTACTGGTTAGTCTGGTTGAGAAAGGTAAGGCGTAATAGAAAAGATAAAGTAAGGCGTCTCCAAGCTGTTCAATCCGACTCCATCGACAATCGAAAGTATTCCTTTCTCCATCGTCTAAGTCCATGTATTACTGATCCTCTTATATTCAAAATCTTTCCTGATCAGTTCAGATCGTGATTAGCCCAAATCACTTTTGACGTCATTTATCATAAGATTTAGCAATTAACGAAATAACGAAAAAATGTCAACTCCAGTGGTGGTCTAACAACATGCCGTATTCAGAGAAAGCGATTCTCTGATATACTAATGGTGCAGTTAATGCAGATGGTATTTCAGCGAAGATGAATGCAATCATGTGAAATTTTACTCCCTCCCTCCCTCCATCCCCTCATCCTTAGTAGATCCTTAAAATTTACCTTAGAGTGGTCAACGGAAGATAACTTTTTTAATATCTTCCACTCTCATCGACCGGGTGATGCTGGCGACTCACCTGTATTTCTATAGCCAAGGGACTCCCTGGCATATTGCCCAATTGCGACAAGCCAATGGAGTGGGTTTAACCAGTCCATCAACTTAAAAGAGATTTAAATGGAATGATTGGGTTCAAATTCGGCCGACGCATCAAGTTTCGCCAGGCCAATGTCTCCGAACGGGGAACAAAAAGAATGGAATAGACAATGTTGCTTAGTTTGATGAGTCGGATAGTTCGGAAAGAAAAAAATCTATCCCTCAAAAATACAGGTCACACTGTCGACTCACCCTAGAACTATATTTAAGGAAATTTTTTTGGTGCTGATCTGGTTGAAACTCATCCTATTTTGTCTTTTTATTCATAGTGACATTTATGGCTACCTATCGAACCTTTAGTATCTATAACTCATTAGGGTCTAACACCAACATTGTTGGAAACTGTCTAACCTCATAATTATTAAGGTAAATAATCTACTTACATTGTGTTTATTAAGTAAATTATATATATGTATAGCTTTCAATTCTATATATATTTATATATCCTCTGGGGAGCTAATGAAAGTTTGAAAAGAGTCGATGGAGCTCGAAGTGTTGATTAGTGGTTGACAGAGGTGGTTGATCGATTTTTAAAATAAAAACAAATTTATGGACACATGGAAAAAATAATACGGATTCAAATGAGTGATTTTGATTCGAAGTCATCGTTGCCGAATATAATGCTTGCATTGTTCGCCGATTAATGATACAAAATTGAGGCGCTGAGAGGGTTTTTAATGCATTTTAAAGAAATTTAAGGAGATATTTGTGCCTTCTAAGAAATAGATAGAAATAGAATTAGAACTGTTTCACAATATTTTAAAAGCGAAAGAGGGAGTATCCTCATAAAGCTAGTGAAAAGCTAACATTATCGTAATGAAAGTAGCCCTAGAACCACTTTTAAGAAATATTGTTTAAGATCGTGCTGAGAATACCGGTGAAGAAACCGGTGGTCTAGAAGATCACCGGCATCTGAATCGCTAAATAAATGAATTCTCCAATCAGTAAGGTGAGTCAACATTTGAGGATTTGGCTTTTGCGAGATTAAGCATCCTGAAGGTCGACGTTAATTACTTCAATTCCATGAATGAAAGGAAGATGGAGGAAATGGTTTTATTTTACTGTATGATGACAATTGATTTTTCAGTTCACTAGTGAAAACTATCGAAATATTTCCGTCATTCGTTCCATCATGCGTGCCAGTACATATCAAAAATGTATGAAAAAATCAAGTTTATCATTTGGGTGGAGATTGCTCTATTCACTTCATTTGTTTGCTTATAAATCAGTTCGTTAATCAATTTAGAGCAATCGAAAATAAAATTGTTGCGAAGTACTATCGTTGTTATTCGTCTCGCTTTTTCCACAAATTATATCGTTAAATTATTATCTATAAATTATGTCATCGAATTTCGCATATTTCAACGAGAATTATATGTTTGAGCACTTCGACGAGCAACAATATGACCCGCAATGGACGAAAATAAATCACTATGATACGATTTGTAATAATTCGTTTGGAAAAAACAATTGGAACATTAACGAACAAATGGAACAAACAGCGACGACCACCTCGGAAACAGTTATTTTTTTTATTTCAATTATTTTGATATAATCACTTTTGCTAATATTTCTCCTTTGTTCGAATGAGTAATAAGTAATCTTTTTGCTTCATTGGAATGTACGGTCTTCCAACTGGTTGTTCTTTAATTTTTTACATCTTTAAAAAATGAAAAATTCCGTTTTCTCTATAAAATTAATGAAGAGCTATGCTTAAAGTTCAATATTTCAGGCCTCGAAGTGTTGTGTTTGTTGAACCTAAAAGTAGTACTAACATTGATTTTGAAACCAATAATAATCGTTATAATCACTCAGATCACATTGATTATCATCAGCACACTTTGAATAATTGTTATAATTGCACAATTGCTTGCACAGATGCTCAGTCGCATTGTTTGGCAAATGTCGATGAATTTCACTTAACATATACAGACTCAAATAATTCAGAAATCCCATCGCGTGAACAAATTCTTAATGAAATTATTCAAGAATGTAGTCAAATTGAAATGCATCATAGCTTATCATCGACTGTTTCATCGCATTCTTCTTCACCACCTCCAATCACTGATAATTTTCATTTTATCACGGTTAGTTATTTCAAATTTTTCCTATATAACCTTTTTTGACCTTTTGTTTATTAGCCACAATCAGATATATCTTAAATTGCTCATCATTTTGCTTCAAAATTTATTTCTTTAATTGTTTCGCAATGGTTAAGAATGCATAAAAAAGCGCTGATAAGACTGATGTTTTCTTCAAAAAATGAATTAAATATTATCGAAGTAAAAAAGGAATTCACTTAGAAAAATTAAAATATTTTGAGTAGAAAAAATGCAAATCTGAAATATTTAATATTCATCAAAAAAATTTTAGCTAAACGAAATTAATTTCGAAAAAAATCGAAAACATAACTCGGAAAGAAAAAAAGCACAAAATCGAGTTGCCGCTTCACGTTATCGAGAAAAAAAGCGACGTTTTCGCAACGAACAAACTGATTTGATTAAGAAATACGAAACTAAAAATAAATTTTTGCGATCGAAACGCGATGACCTCCAAAAGGAGATTTATTTCATGCTTAATATTATGGAAGAATTCGGTTTCGCAGACAAAATCAATTCGTTTAAAAAATTCTCAATGAAATCGAAATTTGAGAAATGTTCACGCGATGATATTAATACGACTGATGCCGAATAATTTTTTAACATTCTGAAACTTTTGAAAATTTATAAAAAAAGGCAAAATTTTTGAAAAAAAAATCCAAATATTTTAAAAACTTTTAAAATAATAAAAATTAGTTAACTTCTATTAATTTAAAGAAATGGTTTATCTTTACAGTAATTTTAAAAATCATAAAAAACGACTGGACCTGGAACAACGATTCGTACACTCCCTTAGTTTGTTATTCTAAAATTGATTGGTCAGAATCACTGTTGGTACCATTTCATTATAGATTTGTTGTATATCGGAATTTTCGTTTGCATTCGTTTGTATCTTTAATACCTTACATTTTTCACATTTGTCAATTTACACCTTTTAATCTTATCTTTATATATATATACATATATATATATATTTATATATTATATATGTTTTATTCACCCTTTTTCTATTTTATTATATTTCTATTTTCTATAATAAATTACTGTATAAATTTTGGAATCAATGAAATTTCAAATCCTTTTCGAAAATAAAAATTTCTGAAAGATGCGAATCCTTAATTTTTTGCGCACAAAATATGCGAAAAATTCGATTTGAAAGAATTTAAGAGAATGAACACATTGAATCTGTATAAAAAACAAATTTATTAAAAAGGTTACTTGGTAAAAAACAAATAATAAAAATAAGACCACCTCTATTAAAGAAATGATTTATTTTTACGATAAAATGGGTGAAAACATGAATACACGCGCGTTATTTTGCTATTTTCCAATTAACTTCATAATTCAACCTTTCCACTTTTTAAATTTTCCTTCTGCAACAAATGCAAATCATTAAGAAGCATATTGACACAATTTCGTCCACCTATGGCACTCATCTCTATTGCACTTGCTAACCATTCTATGGCATTAACAAAGCAAATTCGATCAACTAATCGAAATCTAGGACGCAGCAATGGTGGTTTTTTGTATTCGGGATATGCGAGAAATTCGATCTGAAAGATAAATCCTTTTCTATGAACAAGAAATGGTGAAAAAATAGTCTAAATACATAATAGTAAAGTAATAATAAAGTTATTAGAAAAAATGTAATAAAAAATCATGAAAAGCTTCAAGCGAAGAAAAAAATTACAGTTTTCACATCCTTCCTTTCGCTAAATAAATCATCTAGTTGAGCTTGCGACAGAAAATTTTCAGAAAAAACTTTGAAAATTCGTTGCGGACCATCCGATGGAAAGGCTTCATCAATCTGGTAATCAACAGGAGAATTCTGACCTAAAAGAAATAAAAAAAAGAAAAAAATGGAATGGATAGTCTTCAAATCCATGAATTTTGAGTTGATTATAAAAACAAACTGATAGAATTATAAAAAAGCTGATTATTTGATACAAGAATTGAATTGGGAATATTTTCATCATTCATTGACCAGTAAGAAGATCGTATTGATCCCTAAATAAAAAACAATTGAATTATGAATAAAAGCAAATCATGAAATAATGAAGTATTACGAGAAATAATATTTACTTTTTTATAAAAAGTAAAGTGGAAATAAGAAAAAGGAAAAATAAAGAAAAAGGAAAGAAATAATAATACAAATAATAATAAAAAGGAAGGAAATAATGCAAAAAAAAGACCTCCACAAATGTAGCGATGATCTTCTTATAATGGCCATAGTAATCACGAGAAACACCTGATTAATTTAAAAAATTTATTCCATCAAATCAACGAAGATTAGCTTTTAAAAGTTTTATTTTTATTTGGATCCAAATTTTTTAAAAATTCGTATAATTAGTTAAACTAACAAAAAATCTTAATTATTAAAAAACTTGAAGGACATATAACGAACAAAACTTCATCAAAAGGAAAGAAAAACCACCTTCAATCGAAATATTTTGATGTTGATGGAGAGGTACCGCCAAAATAATATAATCATATCCTTCTTTAACGATTTTCCCATTCTTATCAAGTCCCTCAATATTATAGAGTTCACCCTCTTTAGTTACATTATTAACACTCATACTGAAAAGAAAATATATGCATTAATGTTAGCAATAAAAAACCCAAAGCAATGCCGCATATAAAAATTTTTTCTAAAAATATTAGAATTATTATATTATATATATTAGAATTCCTGAGAATTTTTTAAAAAAATTTTATCAACAATTAATTTAATGGTTTAAGAAAGAAAGAAAAAAAGCTAATTAATGTGATATAAAACTTACAAAAATATATTGCATCGTGAATCTTCGACCAACTTTTCAACTAATCCTCTGTTAGACCCATTAATTGAATATAATCCAGGAACTCCACCAGCTAGACCAACACTTCCCACGAATGCTCCTAATTCCTGAATAAATAATAATAGCAAGGCATAATACTTAAGCATGTTAAAAAAATTGTGAAGATTGATCAGTTTTGTAACTTCTTTCTTATAACAGCTTACCAATACTTGTTAGGCAAATTCCATTAGTTGGATGGATGAGAGGTTTCCAAGCCTTTAAATCCGATACTGTATCGGAAAATAATCGAACTTCTTTTTACTTCTTCTTCTTTTACAATTGTCTAAATTCCATTGGGCTACTTATGCGCCCAAAAACTTCATGTTCTTTTGATGCTATTCACGTCGTCTTTTCTTCTTCGAGTTTTGCATTTTTAAGTCCAGAATAGAGTTGAACAAAGATGGGACCGCATCCAAAGTGGAGATAAGATTGACTGAAGAGAAAAGTCGAAGATAAATAAGAACTTGAAGCCGAGGATAAAAACTGAAGTTGAGGTTGAGATGAAATCATTTGATTATCCCAGAAAAACAGCATTCGCTACTTTTCGCTATAGTCTTGTAATCTAGAAAATTTAACGCAACTATTGAAGAGAAACTTCTGATCTTTCTGACCTTTCATTTTATTAAAAAATTAATGATTTACCATCACCAAACAAGGCATTAATCGAAATCTCTGGAATTAAATAATTGTGCAGTCAACTCATCTTTAATGATCCGTGGAATTATGTTTTGGGTTGGTTTTCACGCCTCTTATCTGCTAACAAATGGTTTCCATAATCCAATTTATTGTAAATTTAAAAATTATAGAAAAAATGCAGCCGATGCCATTTGGAATTTTGAAAGGATGTTTTCCATAAATGTAGACGTACGCTGGCAAAATATAGCGTTGTTTCCCGTTTCTTCTAATTTTTCTCATCCTGACTTATCTACTGAATTGAAAGCAGCTGCAAGCTTAAAAGTAAAATGACAGTGAAATGACGATATTAGATATTTCAAGCAGTGGTGGCTAGTTTAGGGTGCATACTGCTTTAAGCCTATACATGATGAGAAAAATTAGAAGAAACAAATTTTTGATACGCCGAACATTGGTGAATCATTGCGCTAACCTTGATTGATTGTCCATAATTACAGTTTAGTGCTGCGGACGCGTATTCTGTTATAAAACTGTCGCCAAATTTATTTTGAGAAAGATATTCTTTGATTGTAATATTAACTATATTAGCCATGGTTGGTGAAATTGTCTCCACAAAACTATCTATCGAATCGAATGAGATATTTCTGCTAAAAAATAGCAAATTTTGTAACTTTCTAAATGACAAAGAAAAAAAAAATAACAAAAATATTTGCTAAAAAAACAAGAATGAGACAAACAAACCTCATAAAATCGTATATTCTTGAAAATTCTGACAAAAGAATATTGATTAAAAAATGATTTCTGATAAGATCAAAACCGTATCGACGAAAAAGACGATACATCGTGACAAGGTGCCAATTACTTTTCCGAAAAACAAATTTATTTCCATCCCAAATCCCGAACCCACGCCTATTTACAGGATGTCGCGCCTTTGAAAATCCTGAAAATTCTCATATTCCTTAAGCAATCAATTCATTTATTTAACTCGTTACAGCTTCAAAAAGTCATAATTTCCCATTTATGCGCACTCCATCATTCTACCATTCCATTCTAGAACCATTCTAAAAAAAATATTAGGAAATTTTCTGATTGTTTTAACAATTTTTTAATGAATTTAATTTAATATTCGAAGCAATCTTTTCTATAAATTTTTGCTTTTCCTAAATAAAAATAATGAACAGAATAAAAATTATAAACTATAAATTTGGTCATAATTAAACTACAAAAATAAACTATAGAAAACTTTTTATTATATTCTAAAGAATTTCTAACAAACCATATTCCTTAAGCCATTGATTCATATATTCGTTTTTAGGATGGATGATACTCGCTCCAGCTTCAAAAGATCTTAGCTTTCCATTCATACGCATCGGCACAGTTGTAATACGACCTGGAAAAATAGCAAATAACAGACTATTGACTATTAATAACTAATTTTTGCAAAATTTTGCAGTTTTAAAGTTCATGCAAAAAGAAAATAAAGGTGCATAATGAAACTAAACCTCCAATATCACTGTCAGTGAAAAGATCAATTTCAGCATCGATAATTTTAGGTAATAATTTACGTAAATAATAAAGCGATGAAGCACCACCAATTCCGCCACCGATTACTCCTAAAAAAATTTTTTTATTATTTTAGTGAAAATTCATAAATTAAATTAAAAAATGCACAAAAACAGAAATATTCCGCAAATAATATTTATTCCTTATTTTTACTTTATATTTTTTTCCTTATATAATTATTATTCGTTTTTTCTTTAAGGTTTAACTCGCTCTTCTAGCTTTTCGCACCGAAGAAATATACCAAGGAGTCCTTCGGCGACAGAAGTACAAGTGAGTCGCACCACCGGATTTTTGGATAGCTTTTCCCTTACGAGGAATCGGACCTCAGCATCGGTGCCCCAAATTGAGCAACAACCCATTGAGCCATTCTATCCTCATTAATAGTTTTTTTATGTTTTGTTCTTTGCTTTATTTGTTAAATTTGCTTTTTCTTTCTTATAAAATATTCGATCTGCTTGGAATAAAGTAATAATAATAAGTTCTATATAAATAACTGAGTGGTCAGCGTTTATTTCTGGTTTAAACTATTGGACTAACAGAGACCTAAATATCTGGGAACCACTTGGGGAGACAGAAATACAGGTGGGTAGTCAGTGCATCACTTGGAATTTTTAACGGGCTAACTCCTGTCGGAAACAAAATCCGAACTATAAATGCTTGAGGCGATAATTTAGCGACAAACATTATCTCCTAATTCGCATGTTTAAACCAGGAAAGAATTTCGCGATACTTTTGACTTAGAAGTATTTTCGACCTTTTCTTCTGCTTCGAAAAAGAAATGGTACTACGACGAGGGAAAAACAAGATTTAAATAAGAATTCTCAAATTTGTAAAATTAGAAAATGGTCGGAAAAAACTAACCTATTTTTAAACATGAAACAGTCGATAACGAAACAAAAAACGTGAGAACTGTTAGTAACGAGCTTGCCATTTGTCCTGAAATTATTCCTTCTTCAATGGGTAATTTTATCTTAAATTGTCGCTGGCAAGTACTGGCAAAGACCGCTCTAAACGATAAGCGGAAACGCTGACGTACCATGCATATTTTCTTAATGCTCCTTCTCGAAACCCCCCCGCTGCCATCGCATTTAGAGACTGTTGAAGGACTACAAAAGTGCGTCACTGAAGGTGAGAAGGCGGTTTTACCAGTTGGCTAATGCCGCGAATTACATACAGCAAAAGGGGATGAAGGCAATGCGCGGTAGCCGCGCAACGGCCCGGAAAATTGAATATTGTTTCGAAATTCGTTCCACTGTAAAAAATGATTGATAAACTAACTCGAAAATTTGATTAAGCGGAAAACTCACTCACTATTAAAGCAATTTGATGGCTACGGATTAAATATGAGGCTGTTATGTTCGATATATTTGTAGGATCACTTTATCACGAACGGAATTCTTGCATTTCAGTAGGAATTTTGTCTGTGGTGTTTGGTGAGGAAAGATTTGCACCAGTGGATCTTTAGGTGTGGTCGAATGAATCGAAAGCTTTATTTTATTTTATTTTATTTGATCTATTAATCTACGGGCCATTTTCTTTTGTTATTATTTTAGAGCAGAATTTTTGCATTCATTTTTCCATTTAATTTGTTAAATTTTCGAATATTTTTCTTGCAAAGTTTAATTTGTTAATTGACTATTCGCGTAATAAAGCGTTAATTTATTTATAAAAAATTATTTATTTTAGATTTGTCGCAGAGAAATGTTTCGGCGACAAACCATCAGTCTTGCGGTATTATTTTTTATCTAATTCAGATTCAGATTTTAATAATAAATTCGCCATTTATTTATATTTGAAATTTATTACAACGTGTTAGGTACTGATCGATTAATGTATTGCTTTAAGGCCGAGCGCTTGGCTCCGATTCCTATTCTTTGGCTTGATAAGGGTAAACTGGGCAATATAAGTGAAATCCCTATTGCAGCTGGGATCCCATCTTTACATCTATCTCCACCGACTCTCTAAGTGTCGATTATCTTATCATAATAGTTAATGGTAAGCCAGAAGTGGTGAAAATTGCTGAGAAGAGAAGCAGGTTACGATGGAGCCATTATTTAAGAGTTCTTTATTCTCATGCAAAGATTTTTCAGTTTTGTCATTTTTCAGTTTATAAAAATTAATCTCATTTCCTTCTTATTTAAGGAAAAGTAAAAAAGTAGAGATGTAAAATAAAAATAATTTAGTCGAAAACTTGCCAATGACATTTTGTTTTTGGAAATTTTTGTTTTTGAAAGTTTTTTCAGAAACATTTCGCAACAGCGACTACAGTTAATCCTAAACAAAGCATAAATATAAATTCTACTGAAAAAGTAAGTGTTCTGAGTTAGTTTTAAATTGATTTACACTTAATTTAGAAATGAAAAGATTGGGTGCAAGTTTTTAATTTTCTTAAAAAATCTTCATAGCCTTGAAAACATTTGAATGTTTGAATTTTTACGTTTATCACTGAAAAATCATTTCATAAGAGATTTCATTTTTTTTATTTTTGTTGCAAATTTTTCACAAAAAGATTTTTGCTATAAATTTTTGTTATAAATTATCAATTCTTATATTACATAATTTTACAAAAAATTTTTTTTTATTTGTTATGATTTTTTATTTATTTGTTATGATATCAAATTTCTTTGTTATTGCTTTTAAATTAACGGTTTTTGATTTGGCAGTTTTGTAAATTATTCTTTTATTATATAGAATTCGTAATTTAATTTACTCATTTTTTTCAAAAACTGGTTTTTTAAGTTATTTGCAGATTTCGAAACTACCAAATGGATTGACTGTCGCATCTGTAGATACAGGAGGAGTTATTTCGCAATTAATAATGGGTTATCGTGCGGGATCACGATACGAACAGTATGATGAAGCTGGTCTAACGCATCATTTGCGTAATGCAGTTGGTACGGATTCGGCGAATTACGAAAGCTCCTTAATGCTATGGCACTGTGGAAGCGCTGGAGCACGTTTAATTTCTTCCTTAACTCGAGATTTATTTATGGTTCAGATGTCGATCGTTCGTGATCATGCTTCAATTGGCCTTTCTCTATTGGGTGAATTGTCTCAACCAGCTTTAAAACCATGGGATATTGAAGATCGTAATGAGACTTTATTTGTCGACCTCGATTATCTCACTCCTCTGGAGAAACTAATGGAAAAACTGCATTACGTAAGATTTTTTTCTTATTTTCATTTTTATTTTTTGGAAATGAAAAGCTGATAGTTGGTAAATTAATTTTCCATGTGATATTTCTCGAATGATGTTTTTTACAATTACTTTTTGTATTATTTTAAATAATATTAATATTTCATTAAATGATAATATTTCAAATAAATGTTAATAAATATTTTATTTTAAATTCATATAAATTAGCAATTGCGTTCAGGCTGCCTATCGTGAAGGTCCTCTTGGCAACAGACTATTTGCAGAAAGAGATAGAGTTGGAAAAATCACCTTCGATCAGTTACAGAACTATGCTGTAAGTTTTAATTTATAGTAATTCATCGATAAATTATTTGCTTCCAATAGAATATTGTTCTTTCAGGCATCGCGACTTGTAAGTGGGCAAACGATTCTCTTTGGCTTTAATATAGATCACAATCAAATGCTGAAATATGCTTCTGAGCAGCTAAATATGAATGAATCGTCTGGAAAAGCTGGTGCTCCATCCCCTTATTATGGTGGAGAAATTCGTTACAAGCAAGATATACACGATGTGCATGTTGCTATTGCTGGGCAGGGGAATTCGTTGAAAGATTCCAAGGTATGTTTTAATTTAGAAAAATAAACATGGAAACATAGGAAGTCATTTTGTTATTATGGTATTGTTTCTCAGTATGAAACCATGTTAACAAATCAAAAATAATATTTTATTGCATATTTCTTTCGTATTTCTGTTGCATAATCTTTCATTTTTATAGGCACTGGCTGTTCAAGCAGTTTTTAGCGCCGCTTTAGGTCAGGGACCATCCACCAAATATTGTTGTCATTTCGGTGGTCACGGCATTGTTGCTGAAGCTGTCTTTGTAACTGCTTTTCAAATATTTATTCCACTTTATTATTAATGATTATCGTCAATTTATTTTATTTTTCGATAATTATATGAGGGATAAAATAAATAAACTCTGAAAATTTTTCATTTTCATTACTTTTTTCATTTTTGACTTTGTTTTTAGTTTTAAGGTTTTTATTTATTTATGACTTGTATTTTACGACATTAATAGAAAATGACGAATTTTTATTTTAGAAAGCTTCAAATAGTTATCCTTTCGGGATAGCAGCAATTAACGAGGTCTATTCGGACAATGGCCTGGTTGGTATTTATTTAACTTGTGATGGTGATCGTGCTGCTCCGTTAATTGATGCAGCGATAAAAGCCATTAAAAACTTTTCGATCAGTGAAGCAGAAATACGTAAAGCAAAGTGAGTAAATTTTTATAAATTTAATAAAACAAGTACAATTGAGCGTAGACTTTCACTAAGTTCACTAATCTGTAATATTCGCAATTTTGGGTATGTTAACATAAATAGAACTATTGAAATTTGTGATATTTGCAGACTATAAGCAAAAAAAAAGCTTATATAACTCATAAGGTTAATAAAATAGTCCAGAATATTATATACATTTTATACATTTCTTCTACATTTAAATTAATAGTATAATTTAAAATAGTTCTAGGCGATTAACGGACAATAACTGTTATTCACTATTTTTATTTATAATATTATAGTATTTATAATATTTTTTATTTTCTAGTTTTGAATAGAGGGAATAGTTCAAAATGTTTTTAATCGCTCAAAAAATAGGTTTTTCGAGTCGAAATAAAATGTTTCATAAATGAATCATATTGAATCAAAATTTAACAACGAATATTTAATTTTTATAAAATGTTTGAATCATATATTTTATTTTTATTTTATTTCCTGTATATTCAATATATGAACTGAATATATGTTGGATTTATAATAAATGAATTAAATGTAAATTCATATTTAGGTATGTTTAAATAATTTTTAGGTAATAGATAATTTTTAAATTTTAAATTAATATTTATTAATTTAATTATATTATTGAGTAAACAATTAATATTTCTTGATTTAAGCGATATCATTGTTAATTTTCTTCTTCTTCTAAAAGCTCTTACCATTACTGGTTAGGTTGACTCCGCGGTTTGCAAGGTTAAAACATCTCCAAAATGCTCGGTCCTACGCCATCGCTAGTGGTAATAGTAGTCATTTTTTTTTCTATCGTCTATTTCCGTATATTGCTGGTCCCCCTATACGTCCAAAATTTTTCCTGACTTTATCAGTCCAGGTTTTCATTGGCCCTCCTCACTTTCGACACCAATTATCACAGGGTTCAACAAGTAGCGAAATTCCTGCGAAATGCGTCAATTCCTGTGGTGGACGACGAAGAACATTTTCTAACCAGCTAAGGTGATGCTTTGTGATAACATTATTAATATAGCCTGGTATTTGAGCGAAGATATATGCGATTTTATCCGTTCGATGGAACCGCAACAAGTATCTTAGATATAAGTGGTCAGGCTGATAGTTTCTTAATATCTTCTATTCCCGTTGGTCATATTTCGCAGCCGTATAACAAGATCGAGCGAATTGTGGCTATAAGGACACGGACTTTTGTGTTTATGGTGATTTCGCGACGGTTGCATAAAGATAACCGGAAAAACACATTTCTGCCTGTCGTTATCCAGATTTCATCCTTTGCCTGACCATTTTGGATTAGAGTAGATCCAAGTTATTTGAAGTTGGATATTCCCTCAATCAACGATGAATTGATAAAAATAGGTATTTTATTAATATCATGTATATATTACGAAAACACTTTCATTTTAATTATATTGATTTTGAGTCCAATTCTCACTGCATTATTAATTTTAAAATTTGTTTAAAAAAAGAACTATAAGAAGGAAGCTGCACAGTTTGAATACGCCATGCATACCACATATAGTGCGCAGCGCCGACTTAGCTTTGCTTCTTTGTCCTATTGTTAAAAAACTGTTTCAAAACGTAGTTCTCCTAATGCATGTGAAAGAGAATAGGAAAAGTGATAACTTTGAAAAAGAAAGAAAAGAGGAGGAGTATGAAAGGCTTCGTAGTGGAATGTCTGCGATTGATCACCATTAGGAATAAATAAGCTGTGAAGTACCTTCAAGGAAAAAAGGCATAAAGCCGTTGGTGCCGCAGTAGCCCCTGGATAACTCTTACTAATGGGAAGTATAATTTTTATTTTATCACAAGAATTTTCGGTAATCCGCTGAACGTAATGGAACAGGAAGATGGGCAAAATATAACTAAAGGTTACAAATTTAATGTAAGCAGAGAATGTTTTGAAAACCCCAAATTTAAATGTGGTTTTGGCAATGTTAGGATTTCTGAGGAAGGAGCGGATGTCAATGAAAAAGCCGGAAAAAAATTGTCTAAAACTTAAAAAAACTGCTCTATCTTGGAAAAAGTATCGGTATCGGAGAAAGCTTTTATTATGAAAGAAAAGAAAACTCCAGAATTACACAGGAAATAATGGAATTTAACATAGAAAATTTAATAGATGGACTTTTTGATCATTGGTTAAGCTAAGAGGTAAGAGTAGGAAAGCATTTATTCATACATTGGTCACCTCACGAAACTCAAGGTTCCAGGTAGTTCTTTATAGCTTTAGTTGTTTTTATAACTTGTTCTTATAACTTTTTTTGGATGAATTTTCAGATGATTGGTACTTTTTTTCTCTTTTATTCTGTGAATTTTTGAGGTTTTATTTAAAATCACTGTTTGTAGAACAATTTGATTTTAATTTTCAGTTAAGTTTCGTAAGCTATTTTGTTATCATTTTAGTTACCAGAGTCTTTTCATTATATTTATGAAAGAATTATTCAGGGCTATCGCTACAATGAATGTATATTTTCGATCGGAAAACTCGAGTGCTGTTGCAAGAGATCGAGTTGAACAAATACTGGCTACTGGTCAAGCTACAACAATTTCAGATTTTGTTAAACTGATTGATTCTGTCACTTCAGCTGATGTTAATAAGGTTAATTTCTTTCGAATGAACTTTGATTTTTTAATAATTTAATAATGACTCATTTTTATTTCTTAGATATTTCACATTTAATTAATGTGGTACAAAATTACCATTTATTGTTATTTTTTTTCGTTTTTCGACAGCGGAAAAATTTTACAGTTGGCTAAACAAGTGAGCTCGAAACTAACGCTTGTTTCGTATGGTAATGTTTATAATGTTCCTTATTTGGACAATTTGTGATATTTAAAATGATTTGGTTTTGTTGTTTCGAAACTGCTTTTTTAGAGATTTTAAAAGTGCTTTAGCACTTCAGATTTTTATATTATTTGGTATTTAGTTTTAAATTTGTTATCTATATATATTTTAGAAAATATTGTTCATTTTCCTATAAAGGAATTTTAAAATTTGTGTTCATTTTAATAAAGCATTATGTATGCGAAGATTTTCTGTTATTTTGATAGCACTATATAAACTTAATAATATATTTAATATTTATATGATGAAATTTTAAAAAACAATGAAATAGGCTAGTAATTATTCAATAATCAACCATGACAACGAAAGTTCATGCTTAGGTAATTAAGTTGCCATAATTCTGTAAATGTTTTTATCGTTTATCGTTAAATGAAATTTTAAATGGCTTTATTATTTCCATTCATTTGATGTTTCTTCTATAGAATATAATTTCTTCGTAAATTTTTTGGATTGATGAAATGCAGCCTTATCATCAGTTTTTGGATATCACTTTCTGAAAGTAATATGCAAAAATCAAATCAGCATTTATCAAGATCCAAAGCTTGCTTTCGACACGAGTAAATTTATTGCAGCAAAGGAATTCGAGTCGGAGTGAGTCGATCTTGCGTTGCTGTATATCCCCAGGCGGGTTCGTGGTAAAAATTTCTAATTTTAGCAATAGCCAGTGCAGTAAGAAATGATGTGCATTGGCCACTTATTTAATTAATTCAGCATGTTGTGGCTTATTCATCTGTTGTAGGAAATGTTGTAAGGTTTATAAAAAAAATTTAGAATTCTATCAAAGCGTTCAATTTTCATCTTTGTGTTGGTGTTTAGTACTTGTAGATTGCGCACAGATTTTACACGATAGTTTTTTCACATTTTTGTCTACCAATATATTTCAATTTTACAGAAATTCTCTAGAAAATTAAATTTTTAAAAGAATTCATAACATTTTTAGGTTTGAAAATTTTGTTATAATTTATTTCATTCATATTCATATTCATTCATATTTGAACAATACAGCCGTATGAATGATTTACATTTTACTAAACATTTGGAGAAGTATCATTTATTATTTGAAAACAATTAAATGGGCGTTAAGCGCCATGTGCTTGCATTAATAACAACAAATAAGGTGTTTAATGAAAAATTATTGGTACAAAATACAAAAAAATTGAAGCCAACAATGCAAAGAAGAAATAAAAGGGGAATGAAAACTGAAAGAAAACTGAAAGAAAATCGCTAGACTGCATGATATGAAATTTCTAAATAAAAATATGGATGGTATTATTTCATGAATGATATTTTTTATTTTTTTACCTTTTTTTAAGGATGGTCAATTGAATACACTTATAACTACCAGCTTCGAGCCATTTTTTAGATGTCTGAAATTTCGAAAATGTCTGAAAACTTTTTCTTTCGAATTTTTCTTCAAAATTCCTGTAAATTAGTATTATTTTATATTTTGCTCAAAAATGAAAAAAATTAAAATAAGATCGAAAAGATTAGATAAGCTTTTTGAAAGTGTGATTTGATAGATAAGGAATATGCAAAAGTCTCAGCAAATTGATAAAATTTGAAAATTTCAAACGAATGAACCGACTTCGAATGCAACCGAATCTATTCTCGGGTTTTAAATAGGGCAGTTCAGAGTTTAGAGCTATTTTGGACAGAATATTTAAAGCCATTAAGTAAAGTATCCGATGATATTGATGAAATACGTAATAATATGTACTACCTCCCGCTAAAAAATTTTGCAGTAATTTTCATTTTCCTTCTGCTAAATAAATTTATGAAAAAAGAATTTTGCTAAAATATACAATTATATTTATTTTTATTGTATTTAATATTTTTTTAAAATAAATTTAATTAATTAAGAATAGTTGAAATTTTTCATGAAAATTTTGTAAAAATTTAATTTTAAAATTTAAATTTAATTTAAATTTGATAAATGCCAAATATACGATTCGCAATTGCATTTCTTCTAATTGGAAAGCGAATTTTTGCGACTTTTTTTTCATTTGTTGAATTTAGCTGTTTTTATTTTTAGTGTTAGCGAGAAGATGTGGGAAGGAAAAGATAAGATAAGTCAATTATTTTTCTCCTTCATTCTTTTGTTGTTCAAACAGTTTTTTCGTATTCGTAAAAAACTAAATAGGCGCATGGCGATTCCATTTTTCATTAAATTCACTTGCATCACTCGTAATGATTGCACAAATTTCTCAAAACTTCCTTAATTATCCAAAATTTGTTTTACAAAATTCTTCTTCCATAAGTTTATTTAATAGAAGAAAAGCGAAAATCTTCGCGATAATGCCTTAATTCCTCGATAATTTTCAATGCATTTCAGCGTAAAATTGATGAATTTGAAAAGAAATTTCCGAAATACTGTGAATTATCTCCTATCTCTTATTTTTAAAAAAATAGAATATTTATAATTTTGTCAAATTTTTTTATTTTATTGGAAATTTGTGAGAGAAATTAAGAAAAACGGTTAAGAAATGCTTGAAACTCTATTCATTAGCAGTGATACACCAAAAATTTTTAGATTTTATAGTGGTTATATTTGCTAAAACGATTATTCTGCATTAATTCTCTTTAGCAACTTTAATTATAAAAGTTGCTACAAAAAAAAAAGTAAAAATCAACCTATTTCAAAAAAATTTTCGGTCTTCTTTTTAAAAGTTGACTAAGGTAAGTGAATAATATTTTAGGCAATATTTTATTTAAAAAAATTCAGGGACAGTGAGCGCATTTCAAACTGAATTATTGAAACTCTCAATGATACAAATATTAATAACTTTTCTGGAACGGCAAATGAATACTGCTCCAAACTAAAGGAATGCCTCCGAAAGTCAGCCACTTCCGTGCTAGAGCATACTAGTATAGTAGTGTACTAGTTGGGTATCGGAAACAACTGTCTGGTTGCCAGAGCATGAATGTCAGGTGATCCTGACTACCGGATGCTTCGAAGATTTGCAACGAAAGCAGCACAGCGGGACAGAAATCACTATTGGAGTGACACTGCCTCAAGAATGGAGGCTACGGCTCGATTAGGCGATAATAGGGACCTATTCTGCCTTCTTCATAAAGCAACTATAATTAGGGGAACGAAAGTGAAATGGTAAGGGACAGCAATGGCGTGCCAGTCAAGAGTATTAAGAACTGCCTCATAAGATGGAAAGAATTCTTTGATGCCAAATTTAACCATGAAGCGTCATCGCCCCTATTACCCCTGATATAACTGATACGCTGAACTATATACGCTTGCGGTTGCTACCCAACGAGAGAAGAAGAAATAATTTCCGTTATTCATAAACTTAAGCTCAATAAGGCTCTGGGGGAAGATGATCTTCTGGCTGCACTCTTTAAATATCATCCATCGTTCTTCATAACAAACCTTCAACAAATGTACTCTCTGGTATGGGAAAAAGAAATATTTCTAGATGATTGGAGCAAAGCAATTCTGCTCCCAATTCTCAAGAAAGGTGATAGGATATGTTGCGACAATTATCGAGGAATCAGCCTCCTGACGTCTCAGTAAAAATTTTTGCTTCTCTGTTACTCAACAGACTTATGGAAATACGGGACAACAGGATGTGCCCTAATCAAGGTGATAGAAAGGCGCTTTGGAGGGTGATAGTACGCGACGGTGTTCCAGAAAAGATTATTCGACTTATAAAGGTATTTTATCAACTATATCGCCACAGGTCTGTGTAAATGGGGAATCGACACACTCCTTCGAAGTAAGAACTGGTGTTGCGTCCTTTCCCCTACAATATTCAACTATGCGATAGACTGCATAATGGGCACCGCTCGTCGGCATTCAAGGAGTGTCCAAATCAGTCCAGAGCATCATATCACAGATCTACGCTGTAGCTCGGCTGACAGTTATGACGAAATGCAAGTAATGCTAAATAATACGTCCACAACTGCAGCGAGAATGGGACTCAGGATCAATGTAAAATGAAAGCCTTTTCGTCTTATGTGCAAGAAGCTGAAAAAATACCCTTTTTTAAAAATTCATTGCCGCTCGAGAAAGTGCCTAATTTTAAATACTGTGGATCCAATAATACCAAATGGCCAGGCAAAGGGTGATATTATAGCCCGGCAGCTAGAAATACATTCTTCCGGTTGACGAAGCCTTTATGGAGTAGTCATGAAATTACCATTAAACCAAATCCCGCATCTATATAGCCGTGATTCGTTCGATCTGACTATATGGTTCTGAGACATGGCCAATGAAAGTGGAGGGTGTTAAGAAGCAATTTACCTTTGATCAGTCTTTTCTAGGGTATATTTTGCGGGTCCATCGATAAAATATCACATGATCATATCGCATCCAACTTCGTTCAAACACCACCTGTATTAATAACGTTATCACGTAACCTTCGGTGGTTATGGCACCTTCTGGTCTTCCACCAGAAGAGTTGTCGCATATTTCTTGCTAAATCGTATGATGGATGGCGTCAAAAGCGAGGTGGTCTAATCAAGACCTGGACTGATACGGTGAGAAAAGATTTTGAACGTATAGGTGGGCCAGCAATATATGGACTTAGACGATGGAAAATGGAATGGCTTCTATTACTGTCGACGATAGTATAAGACCATGCCGCTTGGAGACGTCTTACTCTTGTAGCCACTGGAGCCAACCTAACCAGTAATGGTGAGAGCTATTAGAAGAAGAAGAAAGAAGAAGAAAGGTAAGTGAAATTTAAAAATAATTTTAATGACTATAAGATTATGTAATATTTCCATAAATTTCTATATTTTCATTCCTCATTAAACATAAATTTCCATTCCTCATTAAAAATTTTCAATTAATAATTTCGAAATTTTTTTAATTGATATTTAACTATTTCATTGTTGAGGAGAACAGGGCCAAAATTTTGATTTTTTATTATCATTTATTATTTATTATATTCTAAATATTTAGATAATCTCAGATATGCAACATGAATCCATTTTTTTTATTCAAAACTTTAACAAATGATATGATATTGATATCGTATGATAATAATGATAGTGAATTAATGAAAACGGCTGAAAGAAATTTTAAATGAAGTGAAGTGATTTATTTTTCGTAGCGTTTTCTATATATCACATTGTTCTCAATTCTAATAATGATGATATTAAAAAGCAAAGAATTTTAGAAAAATATATATATATATATATATATTAATTTAACGTCAAAGTCAAATTATCAAACAAAATTTTTCTCCAAATATTTTCAAATTATTTACTATTTCATTCATATTATAAATTTTTCCTAATTTTTCTCTTTTCAACAATAAGTTGGGGTCTCTCTTTTCAATTTATTGTAGCATTTAAAGCCAATGAGTAATTTTTTAGCGTTGTTTTTTCGAAATTTTTTCTCGAACACTTAAAAATTTTCGCATTTGTTGATTCATATGCCAATTAAGTCGAATTTTTTCTAGTTCCTCAATAAATTCTTTTGGGGTAAAAATTTTTCTTTCTTCCTTTAATATATAAATATACTCTGTACTTTATTACTCAATTGCTTGCTTCATTACTTGTTGGGCAGCTTCAAGTTTCGTTAGCCAGAAGCATAAGGCATTTTCAAATCACTCGACCTGATGCCAGGATTTTCTTTAATTTTAATGTTCATTCGTCCAAGTTGAGTCGAAATTCAAATGAGTTAATGAAACATTTCTTAAAAATTCTTTAAATTTACTCCCATGCAATTTAATTTTTTAAATATATTTTGATACCCAAATCTTAATTCTTCTCAACTTTAATGAGATTAAGCAGTTTTAGGTTATTCATTAAATTTTAGCAACTTTTTTCTCGAATTTGTAGAATTATTATAAAGAATAATCGGAAATATAGTAGCATTTTTGTCATTTCTTTTCGATTTTTTATATAATTTAAAAAGCAACTTATTATTTTTATGGAAAAAATTAATTACACTATTATTAAACGAGTCGATTTTTTTATTTCTAGTGTAATTTTTAATTGATTAAAATTGTCCATCCAACAGAATGAAAAAAGTTTTAGATTGCTACTCACTGAAAACTTAATTTAACTATTACGGCTTAATATTTGCTTAAAATGAAGGATTACTGTTGGACTGGAAAAGAGGAAGGCGATTATGGGAAACCAGTTTGATAATATAATTTATAATTTATTTTCAGTAATATTAATGAGTGGTTTAACAGCTGGCTGTTGAGATTCAGGGGCTCGACTTCGGTAAACCGAATAAAGATCTGGTGATAGCGATCTGCTTACGCTATTCCATAATACTGGCTTACAATAGTAGATAAAAAAACGTGATTCTTTATATAAAGTTTAATGTTGTATTGCAAAAACTGCTCCTGCTTTTTGATCTTATATAACTTATCAACTTATTTAAACTTATTTAATCAGTACTACTGCATTCCTCACTAACTCGTGTTGTCAATAAATCTTCTTTCTCTCATTTCTGGTTTTTCACCCTTTTCTTTTCGCTTTTTAGTTAATTTAAAAAATAGAAAAAAAATGTGTAAAGTTATAAAAAGTTGTTAAAGAAAAGATATTAAAATTTTTATTAATTTCTTTTTTGCTGATTTTTGCGAAAATAATGTATCATAGTAGTATTTTTCTTCTTTTTCTAACGGTATCAAATGTTTCTAATTTGGTTGGCTTCATTAATTAGATTCTTTTCATTTTTCGCTTTCTTCTTATAGGTCTCACCATTACTGGTTCGACGAGCTCCACTGCTTACAACGTAAGATCCCATTTTCAAAGCTTTCCAAGCTATTCAATCCGACTCATTTGATCGCTAAAAACAATCATTTCATTTTTTTTCTTTTCTTTTTCCACCGTCTAATTCCTTATATCACTGTTGCGCTTATACGTTCAAAATTTTGCTCTGACTGTTCCATCAGTCCAAGGCTTGATTGGCACTCCTCGCTTTCGATGTTAATTATCACATGGTTTAGCAAGTAACGAAATATATGTAAATTCCTACGGTAGACGGCGTTGAATCAGCGAAGGTGATGTGATGCTATGTGAGATTCCACTCAACGAACGCGTAAAATTTATCTTAGACATGAGTGGTCAAGGTTAAATAACCTCTTAATATCCTCCACTCTTATCAGCCATGTCTCGCCTTGCAGCCATATAGCAAGATCGAACGAATTTCAGCTATATAGACGAAGATTTTTGTTTTTAGGATGATTTTGCTAGCCGGAATGAATTTTTAGCTACTCTTGTCCAGGTTGTAATTTCACCTTTCGCTTGCCCATTTAGGATTAATATGTATCCAAGGTACTTAAAGTCTGGCACTTCTTCAGTAGAGGGATTAATGAAAATAAGTATTTTAGCAGCTCTTGGCGAAAAGATTTCCATCATGATGAGCCTGACTTTCGCTGACTTTGTCGACATATTATTTAACTTTATTCCATCATAACTATCAACAAAAAGGATTAGTATTAAAGGTCTGTGATGCTGTTCTGGACTGGTCCTTTCGCTAGAAAACTAATTGGTCCAGGACTTGAATTTAACTTTTATTAACCGATTTACTTCCATAGGCTAAATATGGTTTTAATTTTTAATTAAATTTTTACTAAATTGTTGAACAAACAGAATGAATATAATATTTTTACTGAAAAAATTATAATCCCTTAATTCTTTTTGGCTTTTTATTGCCGCCATAATCTAATTATTCAGTTATTTGATTAATACTTTATATCTGTATTTGTGTCTGTTTTTTTAAATTTGTTCCTTTAATTAGCAAAATTTTGTTTATGGTTTAGATTTGTTATCAAATGTTTTTTAAAATGTTTGTTATTTTTAAATATTCTTGCAATCAATTGACTTAATTAAAACTTTAAATTTATTTATAATTTATAATTTCAATTCATAGACTGAAAATCATAAACAAGAAGAACTGTAAAGTTCAAAAATGAATTAAAGTGACGAAGAATGAAATCAAGAAATTTAATAATAAACGACTTGATAAACATTGATAAATGGTGGTAATTCTAATATTTCAAACGATTTTAGGAAATACATTTATAGCATAAATATAAGCATCAGTCGTGATTTTCCCAACAACTTGCAACACTAGCTTTGATCTGTACGGTAGCTTCCTGGACTAGCAAGATTTTCAATACTGGCCAATAGTGTTCCTCGGAGCAATATTCAAAATTGACTGAAGCCATTCTTTTTCTCACTTTCCATATATTCTCATATATTAGATCACTTAGGCGATTAAATGTTTGAGCAAATAATGAGATGCAATCGATTTTTATGATAAGCGATTTGATTTTGGCCTAAGATTCATACGAATTACAGGATTAATCTCAATTAGTTCAATGAACATCTGATTCAAATGAAATATTTATTATTTATTCATTATTAGTTCAAATGATTTAAGGAATTATTTGAAATTCATGAAAACCAGTGGAAAATCAGCAAAAAGTTTTTATTTATAACTGGAATGATGCCAAAATTGATAATAAATATGGTGAAAAATTTTCGCTTCTTTTTTTTAAAAAAATTGTTACGGGTGAATCGTTTGAAAAAAAAAATTAGTTTGCAAAAAAAATTTTATTGATAGATTTTGCTGATAAAGAACACCAGCGAAGTTGTATATGCAAAGTAATATATTATTTTAGTGAGGAATTTCTAAGTAACTAGCAAATACAGAAAAACTTCTCGTTGAACTGGTGTTCCATGTGTTCTATTGGTAGGATGGGTGATTTTCTCAGAGAATCAATTAGGAATACAGGTGCATTCATTGCATCACTCGGATCTTTTTACACCATGGTATAGTAATGAATATAAAAAGATTATTAGATACTACAAACTTGTAATGAACCAGAAAATAACCTACGAAAATATTTCTAAACTAATAGCTGGTGAAAGGATTTTAGCATTAAAGCATTAAAACTATTTCTAACTATTTTTTTTTCAATATAATTTTTTTTTTCTAATATGCAAACGTAGAACAAACATAAACATAAACGTAGAATTTGTACAAATGAATTTGATTGCGAACTAAATTTATCAATAAATCACCCATATAAAAAATATTTCGACAAACATCAATCAGCGCTTATTGAATTAAATTTAATGATCATCCTAAATTTCGTTGATGACTGATAAAAAAAAAGTTTTTATCAGTCATCAACGATTTATAGATGTTCGTTCGTACTAACATTGGATAAAATAAAAGAAATGCAAAAAGAAAAAGAAATTTTCTTTTCTCCTAACTTTCTACAAAAATTCTTGTTAAAGTGGTCATTGATATTTGTTAATATTTACTTATTTTTTTGCAATATAGTATTTTGTGAATAAAATGGAAAAAATTCAAATATATTGAATTTTTCCCTTCGAATTTCCAAGGTTTAAGCTAAAAAAGTTGGATGCTTAATGTTTAATGCTTAAAGTTTAATGTTTTTTTCAAATTTAATGCTTAAAAATTGAATTTTTTTCCCATTTTCTACTTCACAAATTTTATTTAAAATTTAAAATATAATTTTAAATCGTTTCTTTATTTGACTAATAAAGATTATCATGAATTGATTGATTTAGTACTATCCACTAAGTGTTAAATTTGTGAGAATTCATGAATTTCTGATAAAATTACATTTCTTGCGTAAATTAACCTATGATCTGTTAAATTTCTCGTGAAATTTTTTGTTCGATTATCAATGGAAATAAATAGAAATTGGTTCGGTCGAACTTATCTTCCTATTCATTTTAAGAGCATTTTTAGCTGATGAAAATGGAAAAGTATAAATTAGCGGCGCAAAAAGCTTTTAGTTTGTATTGGCCTAACAAATGAAGGGCATTAAGATCATAAATTCATTGTTATAATGTCACTAGATATACTTAGCATTTTCAGCCGTTTATTTTAAGAGATTAATGCTGATTTCTTTTTTTCTGCGGTGATATTAGCACCAAGGCGATATTATTCAATGGGTCCAGTTTTGATAAAATATGTAATCAAACTTATATTCATATATTATATTCATTAAGTGCGTTAAGGATTAATAAATTGCGAAAATCATTATCGACCTTGAAACTTACGTTTCTGTACTCGCGAAATTTCTAAAAAATTTTGTTTGTTACGCTATTTTTGGTTATTTGAAAAACTAATTTATCAATGTTTTCAGATCTAAACATTAAAAAAAAATAAGCATGCAAAGTTTTTCAAGAAAAATTAATCAGCAATTCGGTGTTAGTATTATAAGATTTTTTTGCACTACAGGAATCAAAAAAAATCATCAAAAAGGCGATTATCGAACAGAAATATTTTACGTGAGTTTGCAATTTTTGCAATTCATTTCTTTCTCGATAAAATAACAATATTGGGTTTGAGTGGCTTTAAGTATATTTTTGATATGCATATATATATATATATATATATTTTTGCGAATGCTTACCTAGTTTTGTATTAAAAGTGAATATTTTCCTAGGTATGAATTCTTCCTTTCTGAGAGCGCCTTATTATTTTTCATTCACTGCGCTATTTTGTCGAGCCAAATAAATTTTGCCAATTTTTAAGGCGGCATAAATATAAATAATTCACCAGCATCTTCAGATTTTTTAAAGACAAGTTTACTTTCTAGCAGCAATGAACCTTATAGCTTCGAAGCTCTGAAATGAGATCAAATGAGAACTTCCAATGAACCAATTCACTCTTCGGTTTGAATAGGAATTATAATTATGTCGGCTTATATTATAGTACAAATAAGAATTTCTGAAATTTTTGAAATTGGAAAAAAACCAAAAAATTTCATCTTTTCTTTTTTATCGCTTTTTTTTCTTGAATCCACTTAGATAATAAAATTCTGTTCCTTTTTTGAGAATTTATTTCAAAATTTCCAGCATCATGATTTAATCACAATTCTTGCAACAGAACTTCGTGCAAAACCAAAATCAACAGATCCACTTAAATTCGGACATCATTACACCGATCATATGTTTGAGGTGTTTTTTTGGAAATGCTAAATATTTCAGACAAATACTTTGTATATGCAATTTTTTCGGTTTTTGCTTGTTTAAGTCGATGAAAATTTGTTATTTTTATAAATGCTCAGGTAAATTGGCAATCAGGAAAGGGTTGGGACGCTCCGACAATATCGCCCCTTCACAATCTGTCACTGCATCCTGGTTCGAAGGTTGAATGCAATATTTTACGAATAATATTTCTATTGCTTTCGAATTTTGCATGCATTTGCACAAAATTCTTTTCTTTCAGGTGTTCCATTATGCAATTGAATTATTTGAAGGATTGAAGGCATATAAGGGTATTGATGGAAAAATTCGGTTATTTAGACCAGATATGAACATGCAGCGCATGCGACGAACAGCTGAAAGAGCATCCTTACCAGTTTGTCTTAAATTTTTTTCTATGCACCTTACGTTTTATTTTTTTACTTGATTTTTATTACACTAACTATTTTTATTTCTTATGGAAAGTGGCGTAAGTTTGTAATCGAAATTGCAAATAAGGATTTCTCCACCAACCCACTTAGCTAAGTATCTTCGATGTGATCAAATTTAACAAAAAAAGACTGAGAGACTGAGAAAGACTATTTTTTTTAGCAGATTCTTTATAGAAAGATTAGATAATTCTGAAAGAATTACTCGAGGAATCTAATTTGAAAAATGATTAAAAATTTTAATTAGATTGTTTCTCGGAAAATGAAAAAAAATTTTCGCTTCCCAAGGGTAATTTAATAGAGTGCAGCTGTGAATTGAAATTATTTTCATTGCTAATTAGGAATGATTGAAGAAGTTTTAAGTAATTTATAAGTAATTCCAACAAAATTTTGAGAATTTTTTTGAAAAAATTCTGTTAATTTTCTAGCGAATTTTTTGCAGTGCAATATTTCAAGTCATTTTTGAAGGTTCGATTATTTTTCGAAAAATTTTTTAAAATTTTTTAGATATATTATATTTTTATATATTATATTATATTTTTCAGCTTTTTTAAGGATATTTGCATAGTTTTTCTTCTTTTCTTACTATTTGCAAGTAGTTTAGTTTAGTAGTTTAAATATTATTTCCACCTTAGGATTTTTCTGGAGACGAGTTGTTGAAAATTATCAATGATTTGGTGCAAATCGAGCGTGAATGGATACCAAATTCACCTATGACTTCTTTATACATTCGACCAGCATTTATAGGAACTGATGTGAGCCCATGTTTGTCGATTTTTATAAAAGAGAAAATTAAACGAATAAAAGCAAGATTCTATGTGATATTCTTGTAATATTCTTGTATTCCTTCTTTTGCTCCATCTGCATTCATCATTTCCGCTTTAGATGGCTTTAAATTAGGCCTTTTCGCTGGAAACTTAGGAGAAGGAAATGTTGAAAAAACAAATCTGAAAGATGTTTGTAGTTCTTTAATTCTTCGATTCAAATCTATTGAAAATAAAACTGCCAAAAAATTTTAAAAAGATTCAAGTTCCATTGTTCCATAGTTTGTTATTATAGCCAACACTTGGTGTAGGCAAATCCTCATCAGCTAAATTATTCGTTCTAACAAGTCCTATCGGACAGTATTGGGACGAATCAGTGGAAGGTGAAAAAGCTGTTTCGTTGCTAGCCGACCCAGCTTATGTGCGCTCGTTTTATGGTGGTGTTGGCGCTTATAAAATGGGATGGTTAGTAGAATAATTTTAATTCAATTTCTTTTTAATGAGGGATTTTATTGTACTTTTAAGTAATTCAAATTACATAATATTTATTGTAAAAAAACTATAAAAACTAAATCAGAATATTCAAATGCCATTTAATTAAAAATTTTTTGTCAGTAATTATGCGCCAACGATTTTTGTTGCACAAATCGCGCACCAAAAACAATGCCAACAAGTTCTTTGGTTACATGGACCCAATGAAAATATCGCTGAAGTTGGTACAATGAATATTTTTGTGTTTTGGAAAAATGAACAAGGAGGTTGGAAAATTGTATTCAATTCACTTAATTGATATATATTCAGACTTATTTGCTTGCAGGTTTAAAATCTTTTTTAGATCTGAAAAATAGTGTCTCTACGATTAATTAATTAATTTTCTAAATAATACGATTGTTTGCTTAGATGAAAGCGTTCATCGTCGTTTAATATCGGATTATTTGCTTTTAATTTCATTTTTTAAATTCAGAAATGTTAAATATTGCTTGCAGAAGAAGAATTAATTACTCCTACATTGTCCGGTGAGATAATTCTTCCTGGGATTACACGTGATAGCATAATAACGCTTACCCGAGAATGGAATGAGTTCAAGGTTATTGAAAGAAATATAAGCATGGCTGAAATTCGAAAGGCAACCAAGGAGAAGAGGGTAAGAGATTAAAAACTAAACTTAACTTAAATTTAACTTTCTTTTTATAGAGCAATGAAATATGATATGATAAGAAAAATTTCGCGTTTATATAGATCAATTATCGAAAAATTTTGAAGATTCTTCAAATATTTGGATCAGGAACGGCATGTGTTGTGACACCAGTCGGACGAATTCTTTACAAGAATAATTCGACCGATACTTATGAAGAACTTTTAATACCGACATTGCAATGTAAAGCAAATGTCATGCAAAGATGTCGTGATGCTATCAGCGATATTCAAGTAAGCAAGTTTCTTGTCTTTAATTCTTTTTTAATATATTGTTTAGGATTTTCTTATTAATGTAGAAAATTTATTTGCAGTATGGAAAGCGAATTCGCTCAAAATGGGTTATGGAAGTTAAAGGTACTTCATAATAAGGTTTATACGTGGTCTCTAATGATGTTTCATATTTTTTTTCATTTGAGGCAAAAATGAAGGAAAATTTGTCAGTTATTTTAATAATTGTAATAATAAGTATATAATTATAATTATAAATGCATCATTAATGATTACAGTGAAAAAATTATATCATAAATATTGTAATAAATATCTTTCTGAATCTTATTAATTAAATTAAAATTAATTAAACTAAAAATTCGATTTTTCCTATTTATTGAGTCGTTTATAGACAAAGATTTTTGAAAATAATTGGTTTTCATTTTGTAAAAAACGATTAAAATACTAATGAACGTGCTGGTTTTTGGTTTTATAAATTTTTTTCTTTATAAATTTCAGCTAAAAAAATGCTAAACTTTTATTATGTATTATCAAAAAATATCATTTATTGTCAGTAATTCAATTAATTTATTGATTGAGTAATTAATCAAATAATAGCAATAATTAGAACAAATTCTTTAAGGCATGGAAATTTTTAAAATTGAAAAAAAAATTATTGGCATTAGTAAAACCATTAAAAATAGTAAATTTCATAAGTCCAAAAAAAGATTATTATTTTCTTCGTACATTGTGGATATTTATAGTTTGAAACTTTTTATTTGCATCGATAATTCTATGTTTCGTCAGATATTTAATCGGGTCATGCTAAATTTAAATAATTTTTAATAATAATTTCATTATTCTCATAAGAAACAACTTTTATTAATGAGAAACTGAAACCGTTCAAGCAAACAAGAAGGCTTAGTAAGATGAAATTATTATTATTATTACTTACATAAATCGCGTCAAAGTTCTCGATTCGCACTACGATCTGATTATAACGAATTAGACGTTGATGAGATGAAAAATTCAGAATAATCGGTTTGCCCTTCGATCCAATAATCGGAATTTCCTCACTTAAATCATTATCCAATAAAACCGCTGCTTTTATCTGAACAAATCATATTTTACATTCTAGCAATGAATTTCTGAGTTTTTATAGTATATTTCTTTGTGGAAGCTTTTGGAAGCTCATATAATCTTTTTCCACATTTTTCTTTTTTGCTTGCTGAAGCACATTTAAAGATGCCACTACCATCTTTCCACTTCAAATGTTCGCATTTATATATAATCACATACAACTAATCATTTACAGAAAAAATTATCAAAGAAAAAATAACAATTTTAGCGTTTTTTTTAATATTCTACCACCGAGAAAAAGTATTTCATCCGAAATATTATAGCCTTCCAAATTGTTTTTTATGCATGGAAAGTGAAAATAGCAAATTTTTGAATATAGGAACAAAACAAAGTAGAGAATCCTACCGATAAATCAGTTCATTTAAATTCGTCCCTTAGAAGTTTAATCTATTTCAGGTATTTTTCCATGATTGAATACATTTTTGAATGATTGAATACTTTAAATAATTTCATGAATGGATTTTTTAAACCATAAAAATGAATATTAGTGTTCTGAATATAAGCCACACCTGTTCTGTGAAAAGCACTGATGGAAGTTCTACTTTATTCTTTGCAGGAAACTCCAAAAAAAATACATATAGTTTTGAGCCTTTCGTATGTTTTGTCCAAGCCAAACTACTTCTAATCACATTTGAGTTCGGTAAACTAACGGTGTACCTGATGAATTGGTATATACCAGTATAAAGCTCCTTTTAAAAATTATTTGAATAATTATTATTTGATTACGAATCGTCGAATAACCAACATTTTAAAAATAGCGAAATTAAATTTTCTATATGAGTTGATTTGTTTTCTTAATTGAGTGAAAGTGAAATTTAATTTAACTGCATAAAATTTACGATAATTTCAATTAATAAATTATTTGGTCTTAAAAACAACTAATGGATAGCCAAATAGGAATTTATTTGTTAGAATACCATATATCCACTGAATCATTTTGATACATCCATGGATATGTATCAAAAATCGCATCCTTATTGCGGTTAACCCATTTGCCGAGTTCACGTAAACGATCTTCGAATATTGCAGGTATAATTCCATATTTATTTGGACCAACATTTAATAAAAAATTCCCATTACATGCGATAGTTGTTACGAGCTCTCTAATCAATTGGCTAACATTTCTTACATCTGAACTCTGAAATAATCATTATTTTATATAAATTAAAGCTTATTTGATGAATTAAATAAATTAAATTCGCGATAAACGCTTAAAATGAATATAATTTTCAAGAAACATAAAATGATTAATTGTCATTTAAAATCATTAAGATTATGGCCCCAAAATAATTTATGATAATGAAGCAGGAGAGGAAAAGGAATAAATTATTAATCCTGCAATAACTTATATTCCAAAACTAAGAAACTAAAGGACCTTTCTTTGATGAGAATATTGCTCAAAATTATCAAGTAATTCGATAATTTTCACATTAGCATCATAGGCAACTCATTTATGAAAATATTCAGTTCCAGAAAATTCAGTTTCAAAATTTTTTCGATCCATAAATAACGCAAATAAAGAGTAAAGAAAAAAACATCATTGTTCCATTTCCCACTTTATTTGTGACTTAAAAAAATTTCATTATTTCGCTTAAAACGCCTCAACTATTTAATTCAATTCAAATTAGAAACAAATCTGATCCTCTTACTTCCAAATTTTTTCGAAAACCCCAAGAATATTTGTCCAATGTCATACAGTTCTCCCATTTACGAGGTAACAGGTGACCTGTATTTGTAAAATTTATTAAATCAAAGAAAAAAACTAATATAATTTGTAAACTTGTAAAAAATGTCATATTTCATGTCTTCAAAAAATGGCAATTCGATGTAATTTTGTAGTTACAAATGGCTATGATTGCTATTATATTAGAAAATTTACCAGGATTGAAATTATCACTATAAGTTAAAAATCCACCATGATTACCCATAACACCAGTACCCCAACGATCATTTACGACCACGTTGTCCTTGATAGGGCTAAAAATTTCCTTTGCTAGTTGAGTCGATTGAGACATTTCACTTAAACGATAAGCCAGTTGGGCAGTGTTTTTTGCGTAAAAAGTGCAAACATAGAAACTATTGGAAAATAAAAAAAATAGGCGATGAAATTCGATTTTTTTTTGCAGAATACGACCCTAAACAAATGATTCCATAAGATGGTTATCGAGATTACTATAAAGTTTTTTCCATCATTTATCTTGCAAATAATTAATTAAAGACTTATCGCGCTATCTTATCCGCTATTTAAAGGGTAATTTAGGACAAGACTGAAGCGAACCTTTCATTATATAACCAAGCCAAAAATTCCTTAGATTTCCAATAATTTTCGCTCATTTCCCAGTCACCATCACTCCATATTAATTCTGGTTCATAAATGTTTACTAATTCCAACAGTTGCGGATATGAGCGCCTCTAAAAATTTCGAAAAATCTTTTAATATCCTCATTCTTAATTCTCCTAAAAACGAAATTAACCTCAACATAATCGCTTGTGTTTTTTTGCTGATCTTGAATATAATACGGGTTGAAAAATTCAAATAGAGAGAAATATAAACCAAAATGAATGCCAGCTGACGAAAACGCAGTTTTAAGTTCCCCTAAAATCTTGATATTTGGCTAACGAATAATACGAAAAAAATTTTAAAAATTTTAAAAATTTTTGTGTCAAATTATACCAAAGAGTAAGTTTTTCATTGTGAAAAAGTGCTTTTTCTTCAATTTAGGCTTTTACAGGAGTTTGAAAAATATTAATTCTTTTATCAACGCTATACTTAGAAAAACCACACTATTGTCGTATTTTTATTGTTTGTTATTTTTTCTGCTAGTTTTCAAGAAAGCTTGACTGATTATATTTTCTATTCATTAAAAAAAATTGCGAACACACCGACAATATCTTTTTTTGGACCAACGTCCACTGAATTCCAATTCCAAGATGTCTTGCTAGGCCACATTGTATATCCTTCATGGTGTTTACTCGTGAACACAAAATATCTAAGAATAAATCGAAATACATGTTGAAACTGGATTGGTAGCATTTATCTATATTTTATGAAAGATATATAAACCAAATACAAAATTTCATCTGTAAATTTTTCTCTAAAAAAGGCTGACAATTTACTTTGCGCCTGAGGCTTCGACAATCTCTCTGAATTTATTTGCATCAAAAAATTCAGCTGTGAACTGAAAATTAATGGAATTTCTAACTAGTTTATGGAGATAAAATTTAGAAATGTTCATTATATGAAATAATTTCGAGAAAATTTTAATTTATATTTCAACTTAAGGAATATAAATGAGTTAAAACGCAAAACATGCAATGGAAAAAAAATGAATTCAATGAAATCTGTGGTTTTTTTTCTTTTTTTTAAAATTTCAACAACCTCATGAGCAAAATCTGCGTAAGTCGTTTCTGGTCTATAATTTTTACGCATAAATTCTAGCACAGCCAAATTTCTTGCTGTCTTCCACTGCCACCAAAACCATTCGGATCTAGAAAGCAAATAAGCAAATAGTTCAAATCGTCATTTGCTGATAATTCATATCGAAGTCGTTAAAGATAAAATTTGGTAAAACTTTTTTTAAAATTTGAATTTTCTTTTTTAATCAATTTAATGATTCATTAAAAAGAAGTTTTCAAAAATTTATGAGAATTTTATATTTCTCGAAATTTAATGTTCTAATGAAATGTTCGATGAATACTCGAGAAAAATTTATTTCCTTGGATCCTTCGCCTCTCAATTTTCCTTAGATATTATATAAACATTTGATGTAAAATTACTTGAATGCTGGTACAGAATAAACACCCCAGTGGCAAAATATTCCAAATTTTGCTTTTTGGTACCATAGAGGTATTGGTCTCGAATCAATCGACTCCCAAGTCGGCTGAATTATCAGTAAATCCAATTTAAAAAATTAGAAATTAAATTAAAAAATCATAAATCTATGATTCTAAATAATATCCTTTCGAAGATATAATTGCGTCCTCAAAGGAAATTCATGGATAGTTAAGAGGCAATATTAAGGAAAGAATGAATATTATAGTTGGTTTTATAGTGAAATAAATTTTCTTACCTCATATTTAGCGCTTTTCAGCTTATCAGAGAATTCCGACTTAGCGCTATGAAGTAGGCTAATTAAAAAAATTATAAGAGTCAGCGACATAAACCACATTCAAGCAAATCTGTTTATCATAAACAATGAAGTGAAGCATTGATTGATAATGTACTATAAAACTATGATAAATCTTTGCCAAGCGTAAAGCAGATAACGAAATAATAGTACGAAACTGAATGAGAAATTTTGAAATATTTTAATTATTTATAATACTTCTTGAAATCTAGAATTCATCTAAAATCTGTTCGGATTTATATTTATTCCGAATTTCTAACAAATTTCTAGATTTTTTATTCAGATTTCGAATCATCTCAACGAAATATTTTGAAGAAGAGAGGGAGGAGAATTATAATGTTCATGACGCATTGGTTGTTGTTCGTTTGATAAATAACTTGCACTACTGAACAATTCTTCGAAATTGATGTTAAATCATAGAAATTGCTGTTAAATCATAGAAATTTGTGATTTATTCTGTCTTCATAAAAATTTTTTCATTGAATATTCTCCACTCTTTTTCGTAAAATGTCAAAAAAAATTATTTGAGAAAAATGGAGACAATAGAGAAAAAGTTAACTTAAATTCGAGAGGAAACGCGCAATTTTCGAAAAGCTAACCACATAAAACGATATTAAATTAGGATGAAAATAATATAATTAGGAAGAACTATTGCTCAGTGCTTGAATATTTTATGTAAATTATGCAAATCATCATAATTTTATACTGGTAGCAGTTCCTCAAATAAAAATTTCCTTAAATTATGGAAAAAAAAATCTTCCATATTTTATAATCTTTTCTTATTGCTCATTTTACATTCTCATTCTTTTTAGATTTTTTTGCTAAAACTATATATATATATTTTGCATTTTCATTGTCAAATATTTATTCTCTTATTCAAATATTTTCATCCTAACTACAAGATGAATTTATAAATGTACGTCATTAATAACTTCATGAAGAAAAGATAGAAAGAAAGTCACAAATTATATCATATCACTATGTTATCACTCATAAGAACATTTAATGGATTATCCTAATTAAATCCAAATGAAAAAGTTTCGCATCTGTTGATATTATTTTGCACCATTCCACCATATATATTTTTATTATCGCTTAATTCATTTTAAAATTCATTTTATAATACAATCACAAATGAAATTCTCTCTATGATTTTTCTTATAGATTATTTAATGCCAAATTTAACATACCGCTATTTATTATATTAATAAATAGCAAGCCTTATATGACGATAAAAACTTCGAAACATTGCTGGCTTCTTCCTATCACTGTCTATGAAACTTTTTTGTTTTGTCTTCATTTTTAAAAATCTTAATAGTAAAACCTCATATAAGAGTTATCACTGACCATTGGCTCACTCGGCTGCTTTAGTGAGTAAAGCGTAAATTTATTTATTTTCAGTACTAAAAAAACTGAAATATACTTAAATTTTAAATTTATAAAGATATTATTTATTTTATGCATATTCCAACGAATTTTTTTCAGAATCTTTCGATATATAAGAATTGTATTCTTTTTAACATTGCAATAACGACATTAACAATAGTGTTGTGTGATCATTGATCACTAATAAATTTATCACTTAAATAAAAGAAATTTTACCAAAAAAATTTTTTTTTCATTTATTGAAATGATTAAATAATATTAAGCAAAAAATTGATGGAAATTATTTACTAATTCATATCTTTATTCTTAATTTATTCATTTTTTAACTAATCGAAATTGATTAAAAACCTGATTTATGAGAAAAATTGCACAATTTTTAAAGAAAATTTTTAATTGGATTCGATTTGAATATGAATGAAACACGCAAAACAAAAAAAAGTGTCTCATTTTTTAAGTACCAACTAAAAGTAAAATTCTGGGGGGTTATAATTTAACATTTTTTTTTTGCAACTTTATAAGTCGCAAAATTTCGATAAATATTTGCATTATGCAAACAAATTTATTCAAATATTAGAAAGCTTTTGTGGGTAATGAACGGTTAAAATCTTTTTGTTAGGAAATTTCAATTAGAATAGAATTGGTAATAAACGAGCACAAATCATTTCCTCTATTGGCTGCTCATTTCTCTTTTATAATTATATTTTCGGGCAAAGTCTTTTGAATCTTTCATCATTAATTATACAATGTTAGTGATTAGAATAGTGGTGAACGATAAAAAATCTTATGCAAAGATAAGATTTATAGGGTGAAAGGAAAAAATGAAAGGACTTGAAGAAGGAAAATTTTTTTGGTTCTTTTGAATTGAATTAAATTACTGTTCGTACGTTTAGTAAACTTTAGTAAAGAAAACTTTTTTCAAGGTTAATAAGTAAGAATAGGTTTTGTAATTATTTTTTAATATTCATTCTATAATAAGAATATTTAATGCAGAATTTTGTTCATTAACTGAAATTTATGTTTGCTTATTAACAGTATCAAATTCGCCTTGTATCTGGAAGATTAATTAATTAAAGAAAAATGACCTAAATTCCTTTTTATATAAATTTGGAGAGATGATAACTATGATAAAGACGTGAAGTGAAGGAAAATTTTATATTCTGCTATATATATGCAACAAATAACTGGAAAAATAGATTAGTAAATAGATTAAATAACAAATCTTTCGAATTCGCTTATCGCGCAAAATTATGGCCACAAAAAGCAATGTTAAAAGAAATTTCACGGATATCTCTCGGATATTTTTATTCGTTGAAGCGATTTAAGTCTAAATACAATTAAGTGCGAAAAATCGAAAAATTTGCGAATAATGCTTCCTTATTAAGCTTTTCGTCATTTTCATCTTTATTCCTCTTATTCATATATATATATATATATAGGTGAATATTGCAAAAAAGTTGGCAGGAAATATAAATTGCCATATTTAAAAGGCGGAGCGATTAATTCAAATATTAAAAAGGATTAATGAGCTAGAACTTTGCTTATTAAGAGGCTAAGTGAAGGAGAATAGTTAATTTTTTTATAGCCTTAAAAGCGAAATTTATTATTTTAAAATAAATTTGTATGGGATACTACCAAAGATTTATGAGAAAGTCAAAAACTCAATAGAAGAATTGAGTTAAAAAACAAAAAAATATTGCTAACCGAACTCGAATTTCAAGTTTTCCTTCCAATATCTTTTTTTCTATCTAAAAAATTCGAATTGCTTATTGTTATCTTTTATCAGCCTTAAACCTTTGAAGGAGAAATGATAGGGGTTAGCGAAATCGCTTTTGTTTGTTGAATATTCGATTTCAAATATCGTATTTTCGTTTTTCACGCCATTCGAGAATCCCTCCTTATTTTTAACATTTTATTTGAATGAGATCATCCAACTTATCAGGTTCCATCCAAAGTAATAAGAATTTTTCCTTAGCTTTTAATTGAATTCGAATTTATTTATCGCTTTTCGATTATAAATTTGCTTTTTGCTTAGAATACTATTTTTCTTCTTTCCACTTTTCAGTTGATGAATATTGAGAAATTCTTAGCACCGTTCCTAAGGTGTTAACCTTTACTCTTAATTATATCGTTAGCTTTTTAAATTTATTTCTGTACTTATGTAGATGATAGCACAAATAAGCATGTAAAAGCACAAAATAAGATAAGATTTATGCAAATTATTCAATAAAAACTAGGAAAAGTATTGTGTGGTAAGATACTATGCTATATACTTAATTGAAATGAAAGGAAGAAATTCGTCAAATATTGCATGAAATGATTGAACAGGATGCTGTTGCTCACATTTTGGAGCAGCACACATATACAGGAGATACAGGAGACTTTCCGATTGATTCTGACAGCTCACCTATATTTCTATATATTTTCTAACATTAGGTGATCCCTTGGCAAAATTTTTCTAGTCGGAAAAAGCCAGAGGAGTAAGCCAAACCGAAAATGGATTTTAGAAGAAAAAAATTACAAATAGTACACGCTTTTTTGAAGGAAATCAGCAAAAATAATTGGCAAAACGAAATGGGCGAATGACATTTTGCTTTGATGTAGTGATGGATTTCTATGCCTCAATGAAATCATACTTCCAATAAAAATGAAATCAAAGCTGTTCTTAATAGCAATAAGCCAAGCCAAAAATAGTGAAGATTGTTTTAAAAAAAGAAGGTAAAAGCGAACCTAAGTAGTGCAAAAAAAGCTAATGATTGCATTGGCAAAGGTTATCAGTATTCACCGAAAATTTATGAATTTAATAATATTATGAAAAAAAATTTAAGAAGCTCTAAACTGTAAGGGTTCCTTAATATATTTACTTTCAAATTTCGCTTTCGCTTTCATATTCATTGCATCAACAACAGAATAAGCATTACCATGCTCACCAAATTTCCGGTGGTGACATAAAATCGTAGAGAAAATAAAATTTAAAGCGGAGAAAGAAAATCATTTTTTTATTTATAAAATGTAAATAACAAAAAACAATATTGAAGATAAATATGACTTTTTGATGATATTTTGTATTAACTTCGTTTAAAAATTCCCTGAGAAGTGCTCACCTTTTATATCAATTTTTTATTATTTCTTCAATTGATTTATTTTCCAAAAGAAAGTAAAAAAGACAAAAATAAATAAATTTATTAAATTTTCAAATTTTTTTTAGATATATAAAATGGTTTTATCACTTTTTATCTTACAAGTTTTAATCGTTTGCCTTTTGGCCGAGGAACCGTGGCATTTTTCAGCCAATGAAGACGTAATTTCATTTGATCTAAAATTATTTAAGCCGTTATTTAAAATGGCCATTAAAATTGGCTAAAATAACTTTTATGAACCACTTAAAATTTCTTCTACTGTTTTTGGTGCAAAAACCTTGCCTTTAATAGAAAGCAACAACAAGCAACAACGTTTGCTCCATATTGTAAGAAATTAGAAATACAAAACTTGTATTTAAGCGAATAGATAATTAACCGCAGAAAATAAAACTAGCGACCAAAAAATTTTTCAGAAAATTCACTATAAAATTTTGCAGAAATTTTTTATAATTTTTTTTTCTGAATAAATATTGAAATAAATTTCTTATCAGAATAGATTAAAGAAAATTATTTCAAGGAAATGAAATCAATTGATGGAATGAATGCAATAAATGATGTGAAAAACGAAGATAAACGCTTGAGTGTAAGTTAAATTTTATCGGATTCATTATTTTTTAATTTATAATTTTTATATAAATTTTTGTTTCCAAAATTCTTAGTCTTAATTTATATTTAATTCAATTTGAACCATATTTTTGCCAACTGGTAAATTAATTTTAACAATTTCTAATTTGTAAATTATTGGGCGCTTCGTTAATTTTCGTTTTGAAACCGTATTTTTTACGAATATTTTTACCAATTGGTTATTAGCAACATTGCTCTAATATAATTAATTTTTTAAAGGATTTTTGAAGAACTTCAAAAATATCTCAAAATTCAAATAAAAATTTAGCAATCTAATCTTCAAAATGATAAGAAATTGTTATTATTTTTTAATTTATAATTTTTATAAGAATTTTTGTTTCCAAAATTTTTAATCTTAATTTATATTAAAATTCATGTTTAATTCAATTTTGTAATTCAATGCGGAAAGTTTTAGTAATAGTTGAAAAGCAAAAATCGTTATTCTGACGATAAGAATAAATATTATCTCGTAATTAAATTATCAAATTAAATTTTTGTATGGATAATAATTTTTCAAAAATTGAAATTGTTTTCAGCCTCACAGATTTCACCTTGGCTTCGGCAAACGTGTTGATGCTTCAAGATTTTACATGGGCTTCGGTAAACGCTTTAATCCATACAATTATTTGACTAAATATCCCTATTATTTGCACTAATTTATCGATATGATTGAATAAAAAAAGTATCGCAAATCATTCATTCGAGACAAATTTTATAATAATGAAGCAATTCGCCAAAGTTTCGATGTTATCAAATTCTGAGCACTGTTTATTTTATTCTCTTTTAATTTAAGAGAAAACATTTTGCATTAAATAAACAAAAATTAATCAAGAAATTGAAAAAAATTATTTCAATGACTCTATACAAATCATATAGTTTTTTTTGTTATTTTGCCAATGCTCAAAGATTTTTTAGATTTCTAAACTTTTCTAATCTATCGCTATTGAAATTATCCATAAATTACTTATTTTTTCAACCAGTGAAAATTATTAAAACCATATTGGATAATTATTCGCGCTAATGCCAATAATGAGTTGTTTTTTGCCAGAAAAACCGTCCCATTAAAACCACTTACTACATTACTTTTTGGCAGATTTATGTTTATTAGAATAGTATTAATCAAGAATTATCGGCCAAAAGTAATTATCTTACTGTAAGCTGATAATTTCGTTTAAATTATATCAGTCACCACGTTTATTAAATTCGAATTATTAGAAAGAAATTAGGAAATAGATAATCTCTTTATTAATATTTTTACAAAAATTAAAATAATAATTAAGAAAAAATTTGGTTTAACGAAATCACTCATCCATAACATTGAAATAGCTTAAATATACTTAAAAAATAAATTTCAAAATTATTATTTTAGCAAAATCATTACTCTATGATATGATATTACAATGAATATTACCATTCGTAGAATTTTGTTTATTGCTTGCGGCAAACTTTTTTATAGAGCACTCACCATTGCTGATTAGGCTCGCTTCGCTGGCATATCGGATTAACCTTTACAACCTTTACACCTTTACATCGGATTAAATACACCTTTGTTTGCCGAAAAAAAGATTAAATCATAATAAATTTAATGATTTTTTATAAAATAAAAAATCGAAATTATTCGTGGTTCTTGATTTTAAAAAATGAATATTTACAGAGATTATAGCTCCATCGTAAACCAAACTTTTTCATACTTTTCTTTTCTTTCTTTAATTCGTTTTTTAATCAGTAAAGGTTAAAGGAACTAAATTTAATTCGGAACGGCAAAAACAAATGCGATAAATTTTAGTTATCTTCCAGGTTTTCAGCCTTTTTTTATGAGTGCAATCATATTTTAAGTCGAGCTTTAAAACCTAATAAAATTTGGGCACATTCTGTGGCCTTAGGCAATTTTGGTGGAAATTATTAAACGGTTAATATGACTGATAATTGGTTTAAGGCTGATAATCAAATACACAACGCTTAGTTTCGAAAACAAGAACAGTTGCCAAGTTTTTTGATTAAAATCGACTGAAAATACGTTTCTGTTTCCTCAATAAATGATAAAAATTCAAATAATATATTATATATTTTTTAATTATCATAGAAAAATAAACTACAGAAAAATAAATTGCTTTTTATTTCTTTAAAAAATCGAGCCAAAAAACCGAATTTGGAAAAATTTGCAAACAAAGAAAGACATTTAAAAATTTAAAAAAAAATGCGTTCGCAAATTGCAATCAAACTGATCATTCTTCTAAATATTAACTAAAATCCATGGTTTTCTCGAGTAGAAAGACGAGAACAACGAATTTTAAAGTTTTCATTCCAAATAAATTACTTATTTCTCGTTTAATATGATTCTACCAGCCGAGCAAACCGTTTTATTAACGAATACAGCCAGTCATATCAACGACTTACAACTATATTGATTCAATAATGTATATATCAATTTCCATATTTTTCTATTTATTTCGGCTGATATGCCAAATTTTATAATTCTCTGCATAAATTGTTGCAAATTTTACAGAAGAAATTGGTTTTTATAGGAATTTCAGTGGATTTAAAGCAAATATATTAATCGAGGATATTATAGTAGTTGATTGATATTTTATCTTTTTTACGGGAAATATTTTTTAGTGTTTTTTTTGTCGATGTAATAAGTGAAAGCTGTTGGGCTAAGATTTACATACGATTTTAAGTATTTCGATGTCTTTGAATATGTTATGGTTTTATTATTTCTGCGCTAGTTCGATTCTTATCTTGATGCAAGTAGTATTAAATGTGAGATTTGAATAATATCCATAGTTTCCGGCAAGAATCGCAGATAACGGTAATGCCCCATCTTAGTTATTAGTTAACAGTGGAATGAAGTAATCCAGAAGCGATGAGTGCTGTGAAATTTTTGCAATTATTTTTAATGGATACTTTTTTTAAACAAATCCTTTCATTCATGGTTCAAAAAATTTTGAATCTTTTATTTTTTTTGTTTCGAAATGAAATAAATCTGGAATTCCTGGAATTTGAAATTGAAATTTTCCTTTATTTCTTCAATATTTTGAATAATTCCTTTCAATATTTATTTTAATTAAGAATAGAATTTATCGAAGTATTCAAATAAATATGTAAGCATTTTGCTCCACATCAAACGATTCGTCAACTATTCTCTGACAATGAAAGCGAGAATTGATGCATATTTTCAGACAAATTTTAATTGAAAAAAAGCATTGTGAAGTCGAACATTAATCAATTTCCGCCGTTATAGAATGAATCTGACTTCATTGGGGATCTACAAATGAACAATAAATTATTAGATATTAGAACGATTCGTCTTTTTTTTCCAGAATCAACAAAAGCAATGATAAATATACACAAATTTTCAAATTTTTCAAATTTCTTTAGATTTTACCTCATAATTCATAATGAATATAATCTCATATTTTCATTGGCATATATCATCAATTTAATTTTATCAAATACATCAAAATTATATTTAAAAAATTTGAGAAAAAATTGATGAACAAGCTGCAAATTCTAAACAAATTGAAACGAATTTACAAGTTACTCGATTTTTTTTCGTAATGAACATAGGATGAATTGAAAAGATTCAAATGAAATTTATATGCAACTATATATTTTTTCTAAGCGCACTGAAACCATTGATGGTTAGGTTCGCTCCACTGGCTTGTGGAATGGGATAAGTTTTGCCAGAGAGTCACTTAATGATAGAAGTACAGGTGGATCGCCAGCACAAACCAGATTTTGAGGGGACAGGCCCACTTATCTCTAAATTGAACAGCAACTCACTTTGCCATTTTGTTTATTCTATACATAATTTTTTTATTATGAATTTTTTTAATAAAAATTTGTTCATAGGGGAGAAGATGCGCCACAAATCGCACCCTTCTTGCATTCTTTTAGTAAGCATCCTACCTTTCCTATTTTCTTTATTATTATATTCCTTTAAAACCTATAAAATTCCTTTGCACTTTTCATACTTGGCGATATCGACTTAAATCCTTTTGCTATAATTCACTTGTAAAATTCCGACCTGTCAATATTCTTTTGATCCCATAGCTCCTTAAATTATCACAATAAGTTAGTAACTTTGAAACTCGCTCTCACATTACTCCTAAATCATTACTTCTAAATTATACTTTAAATCAGCACGAAACTGGAATCACTCTTCCTTCAATACCTGCATTCAACATGAACAACCATCAACATTACTTTAGACTGCTACATTACTTTCTCTAGATATCTTCCGTTATATTTCTTTAAAATCTCAGTGATATTCACTTGGCGTTTCTCGCAATCTTTGCTGAGTTGTCCAAAAGCTCGTCCGAGTGAAATCGCTTATTTCTACCTAACTGCTCCATATTCAAATACATTTGTACTTTTGAATATTCCCTGGTAATCCCTTATATTCTCTTAATATTTATTTATTGGCTTTTTTGCTTGTTTATTTTTTTTGTCCCTCGCTAATCTGCGGTGTTTTCTTTTTCGTATTTTTTGCCTTCATTTTTCTATGAAGTTGGCCGGATTTTTTTTGAAGAGTTTATCATTTCTGGTTCTACTGGCCCCGATGGCTTAAATTTTGCCAGAACTTGAGTACAAATGGGTCGCCAGCACCACTTGGATTTCTGGACGATATGTTCCCGTCCGGAATAGAACCTTAGCACAGGTTTCAAAATAAAAGCAAAAACTCACCATTCTACTTGAATGAGTCTATTCTTTCTACAGGCATACTTACATATTATCTTATGCAACTATACATATATAAAATTTTCGCTGATTCAGGCTTTATTTTCATAATTTTCATAATTATTTCCATGCAACAAAATAATGCCATATGTTCAATATTGAACTCGACTGTGATGAAGAATGTAGTCAGAAAATGAAAAATAAATTCTTTACAATATTTTTGGTTAAAATTAATCGAAAGCGATGTTAAATAGCGAAGATCATTATGAAATTATCCAGTAACGATGTTCATTCCAAATTCCTCCAGCAATAAAGGCCGTTCACAATCTTTTCCGTACGATTCCATTGTTTTTCATATTATTCATATTATTTTAAATAATATTACTTAATAAATGCAAATTATTGATAACTTCTATCACTAAATGATTATCAAATGATTATTTAAAATTAAATTAAATTAAATTGTATTAAATAAAAATTATAATAAAAAAATAAAAATTGATTTGAATTGCTATCATATAAAAAGATCAAAAAGCTAAATCGTCTATTATGCCGCAGTTTAACGATAATGATATTTTTAAGTAATTTCTACTGAAATTTTCAAATGTTTCGGAATTAACAACTGTAAAAGTATGAACAAAAGAATAATAAAAAATTTTACAGATTTATAGATTGTATTGTCTACAGTCAAATACATGAATTGTTGAATTTTAACAATAAGGGATGGGAAGAACTTTGAGAGATTTTCTTCCGCAAGCTCGATCCTCAAAATTAAAGTTCTTTTCGTTCTTATCGAGGAACCGCCCAAAATCTCATCTTGCTAGTACTGCAGTTCGCTTGGTCAATAGTTTATTTAATGTTAGCGCTTAAAATATCGTTATAATACGAGTGAATGCAGTGGAGGCGGACATCCACATAACAATCGGCTGCATGTAATGGATATCACTTCTCAATCATCAAACGCCTTCACTTACCAGATTATTTTCTTTACTAATAAGATTTTCTAATATTCATGTGCGATTCTAATATTGTAGTTTTAGATAATAAAAGGGGAAAAAAAGATTTACATTTGTCAAAGAAGGAGTATTTGTTGTTGCCATAGTTCTACTGCGACAGCAATAACACTCGTCTTTCAAAAATCGGGACGATACTATCAATCTTTCTTTACTAAATGATTCTCCGACAAACATTTGTCTGATTCGCAAACTAGTAGAACGAATCTAACTGGGATTGGTAAATAATCCAGGAAAGAAAACAAATTGCAGCAACTAGGATTAATTATTGGAATTACCAATCTTACCAAATATTTGGTGAAGTTTTAAATTTTCGAAATTCCCAATTGTATCTTATCAATCTTATCAAAACATTGATACGATTTTGTTCTATATTTGAATTTTTTTTATTAAATTTTATTGTTCGAATGAACTATTTTTCGGTAGCAGATAAGCATATGAAACCTCTGAAATCTCTAAATGGAAGTGGTAATGGTAATAGTATTTTTCGCTGTCTTCGAATTACTATAAGCCTGTCGTTTCTTTAAAAAATTTATCATAATTTAATTTTATAATTTTCATGCGATTCCATATAATTTATATTCTATTTTTATTTATGTTTTATTTCACTTTATTTCATCAAAAAAATCTGCTAAACTAATTCATATTCAGCTGTTTCGAACGTTTTAATAAATTTCTGGATAAAAAACTCAATGAAAAAATTTTGAACAGTATTTTGCTGCAGGCATTTCCAATCGAGTAGAATCTGATAAATTATTTAAGCTTTGTTTTAATTTTGTAAATAAATATCGGGCTTAAATATAGAACTCACTATGATTTACATCTGTTTTCTGGAATTTTTTGTCAGGTGTTTTTTCGCTTACGATGATATAGAAATCATTTCATACATTTGTTAATCATGTCAACTTTGATTCCGTCAATTTATTTTTTTTTTTTAATCATTTATTCGTTACTTTAACTCATCATTTCTCCCTCCACTGAAAATGAAGTACCATCTGCTTCTCTCCTAAGTTATTGACAATAAAATTAATTGGAAGCTTCTTAAATCTTTTGAACTCTTATCCTGTTTTAAGAATTAAGAGAATTAAATAAAATCTGATCCACAATATTTAACTTTTGGTTTTTCTAACAGAGTAACCTATACGAAATTCTATAAGTTTGAATTGTGCTAGAGGAAATAAATTGAAGATATGGAAGTCTATTCATAAAACATAGGTTTCATTTTTTGATTTAACAACAACATTTACAACATTAACAAATAAATTGTCTATGGATCCAGTTTTCCATCGGTTTTATAATTAATTGTATTAAATATACATTATTACAAGTACATTACAAACATAACATATCCACTTCATGATATGGTGATTTTGTTGTGATTATTTTATGGTATGGTGATTGGTGGCTATGTGGTGACTATATAGTATGGCTAAGGAATTTAATACAAACAAATATTAATTTAAGATTTATGGGAGGATTTATATTTTGGGTATTATTGGGCATATATATTGGGCATTTGGAAATTGCTGTTGTAATAATCAACTAGGACGATTTGTACTGTACTGTACTCGTCCTACTTATTACCCATATCCGTTTATACATTATCACCATTTAATCTGATATTTTTTAGAAATTATTTCATTTTTATCGTAAAATATTTATGAACGGATGTTTTGGTTTTAAACAACCAACAAGCACTTGAGAGAAACCTCTCTTATTTTTAATTTACTGCTGTATTTCAATGCTGCAAGAAGAATTTCTTATTATAAAAAAGAACTGAATAAAATTTTTTTAGTATTATTATTTAGAATCATAAAGCTTTTCCGATGATATTATTCTCAGTAAAACGTCGATAATTGTCATATAAGAATATTCTTTTTTAGATGAAAAAATTTTCAGATAGAAAAAAATGGGTGTTCCAGAAGATCGGACTGAAACTGCTGAAGATCAAGAAAATAATGCCAAAGAAACAATGGGAAAAAATGCAACAGAGGAACAAAACGATGAAGTACTTATTAATATTGAAGACGATGGACTGACAAATAATAAAGTGGCTAATGGCGATGAAACTGAAGCCGAAAAGCAATCCTTTCGTAAGCCAAAATTCTTGGGTTTTTTTCACGATATTAATCTAAATTTACCCTTTCGATTCTAAAATTAATACTTGTGGAATCATTTTAAAAAAATATCTTTTCGAGATTACTGCGATTGAAATTTTTGTAGTCAACAATTTATTACACAATAGATCGATTGAAAAAAAATAGAACAAATAAATAGAACAAACAGAAATTTATGCTAAAATGAGGAATGCACCGTGGACATTTTCGTAAAATAAATGACATGTATGACGAAAAATATTCACTATAAATAAGCCATAAAAAAAGCCACATAAGTGGTATAATTCCAGGCCTTTAATGACAATAACAAATCCATTAAATTCATTCTCTCATTAATTGTCAAATTATCTGAACAAGAAATTCTGAATATTTATTTATTTACCTGCCGCAATATTTAAAATGACCTACTCGCCTTATGAATTTCATTCCATTTTTTTTTCATTTTTTTAATTTATAAACCTCTCAATTTTTCGAATTAGTTTTTAGTAATCAGCACAATTTAAAAAGACCATAAATGTTTAAATTATAATTCACGAAGCAAATTTTGTAGAAACTGCTGAAGCTGAAGAAGAAAAGTCGGTAGCACTAGAAGAAGACAGAACTGAAGATCAGGTATATTGCATAATTTGGTTATTTTGACAATAAACAAACTAAATCATCTCTACTCGTCGCTAACGTCCATTAAATTTTAACAATTCGTTGAAAATATAAGTAAATGGGAAAAAACACCTTAGAAATATCAAAAATCTCAACGATTCCATAAGAAATATTTAATTATCATGTCAGTTCTGATCCCATGGTCTTTTGTTTATAATTTTTCATAATTATTCTAGTAAAAATTATGAATAAACTGTTCAATTGTTCATATATCTTCCAATGTCGCATACTCAAGTTTAGAGTTTCAGTTTCCAGTTCAATATATTGATTTCAGGTACCAGATATTACTGGAACTGAAAATATCGATATTATGACTACATCAATGGATGAGATTGATGACCTTCCTGTAATTGAAGAAGAACAGGTTAAATTAGTTAGATTTTAAAAACTCTCTAATAACTTAATTTGAGAATGGGAATGAATTTGTACAATTTTAAGAAAATAGAAACGTTGGAAAGCGTTAATGAAGCAGAACAACCGATAACAGTTGAAGACTCGGAATTTGAAAAAAATTCTGGAGAAAGTCTACACGAATATGAAATGATTGAACCTGATGCCACCACTGAAGAACAAATTCCTACTGAAGAAATGCATGAGGAAGAAATATTAGTCGCAATTGAAAATGGGGAACAGAACGAATCTATTCCAGTTGAAATTATGACAGAGGAGGTCTTTACCAAAATTTTTCATTCATTAAAAATTATATATTAAGATTTACAAGACTTTCTTGAACTGTACTTTTCACAGTAAATAAGATACAAGTTTATGGAATAAAATATATTGATAATTTCGAAAATTGTCTTAAATATCCATTTAATTTTAGAACAAAGTGCAAAGCGATGTGCCAGTAGAAGTTGCTACAGCGGAAGAGCCTGAGCCTACTGAAAAAGTTGGTAAGGAACCTGAACCATTTGAACTAGAAGAACCGCTAACTCCAAAGCATCCGATTGAAATGGATATGGTTGATGATGATGAACAAAAACATGAAGGAGAAATCGAGGAGATTTTTACAGATGCAATATCGAACGAAGCGGCATCCACACCACAAACACCCATCGAAGGTAAGCCACTTGAAAAGCTTTTTTTAAAGAACGTATTGTAAAAATAATTAAATAATTTACTTCAGCTTCAGCGCGTAAAATCTCGAAAGGCAGAAAATTTAGCGAAATTTCAGGTAAAGAATTTTATGATTCATAGAAGTTAAATAATTTTACAAGAATTATTATTAATTACTAATAATTATTGCCGAACAACTTAGCGTTATCTTTAATTAATTTTTTTAAAAGTATTAGGAAAAAATTTGAAATTTGCAAAAAGCTTGAAATCTTGGTTCTGTTTATATGCCTATAATATATTCAATCGAATTACATAATTTCACTTTTTTTTGAGTTATTGAGTTATTTTGAGTTATTTCTTCTTTTTGTATTTTATATCAATGTCAATGGGGATAGAATGGCTCAATGGGTTGTTGCTCAATTGGGAGCGCCGTTGCTGAGGTTCGATTCCCCGCAGGAGTAGACCTGTACAAAAATCCGGGTGATGCTGGCATCTCATCTGTATTTCTATCGCCAAGGGACTCCCTGACATATTGCCCAATGCGACATGCCAGTGGAGCGAGTTTAACCCGTTTAACCAGTAATGGTGAGGACTCTAAAAAAAAAAAAATTTACAGGAACATATAGGTAAATAGTATAGTATAGTAATAGTATTATACTAAATAGCTCAAATAATCCAAAATCAGTTTAAAAAAATAAAAAAACTGGAAATGCACAGGCATATATCTATATTTTATATATATAATATATATGTCTCTATAATTCAGGAAGTATTCCTTCAACTCCTTTCTCTAGCGAGCAACCAACATCACCATTAAATGGCAAAAGGTTCCAATATTTTCCCTTTTAATCAACTATTCAATGTTTTACCACTTTCATTAAAACAATCTGTGACTTCTTTTTATCATGCTGTAATACTATTGCAAATTTCTGATCATTTGAATGTTTTTTTCTTTTTCCAGGAGATTAATCGGCTAAATTTCCTAAATTTTCAGCTTTGATGAAGAAAATTCGATACGCAAGTTTTCTAAAGGATTTGATGCAAATGGAACCACAGAGCGTAAAATTTCAAAAACATCAGATATTGATATGTCTCTTGAGAGAAAAATTTCGAAGAGTTTTACAGGTTCAGAAGCGGATAATGAACGCAAACTTTCGAAAGAAATGGATGAATTTTTAGAGCGCAAAATTTCTAAAACATCGGATATATCCTTAGAAAGGAAATTATCTAAGATTACAGGTTCAGAAGCAAGCAATGAACGCAAATTTTCACAAGAAAAAGATGAAAATTTAGGGCGAAAAATTTCGAAAAAGTCAGATGTCGATACATATATAGAAAAAAAATTTTCCCAAAACGCAAATATAGGAGCGGAAAGTGAACGCAAATTTTCACGAGAACAAGATATTTTAGACCGCAAAATTTCGAAAACGTCAGATATCGATACACCAATCGAAAGAAAATTCTCTAAAAATACAGAGGTAAGAGTGGATAGTGAACGGAAATTTTCACGAGAGGAAAATTTGGAGCGCAAATTGTCGAAAACTTCCGATATTTCTTCGGATATTCAACGACCGATTTCGAAAGATATGGAAATAGAAGAGCCTTTTAAGCGGAAAATATCAAAACAGTCTGAAGCTGAAGTAGCCATTGGACGAAAATCTTCGAGACAATCTGAAGCTTCAGAAGTTGAACGTAAAATTTCCAAGCTCTATGAAGCTGATTCTTCTATAGAGCGCAAATTATCAAGGGAAAATTCTGAAACTATTGAGCGTAAAGCCTCAAAAAGCTCTGATATTAACGTTGGCATTAATGGCGAGGCAATGAAACCGATAGATAATGCTGAACGCAAAATTTCGAAGGAATTAGATGGTGAACCTGTTGAAAGAAAAATTTCAAAAGAATCAGAAATTAGCAAAGGATTAAGTCGCAAAACTTCGAAAGGTTCGAGAGTAGAATCGGATGTTGAACGCAAAATTTCAAGAGGATTTGATATCGATGATGCGGCTGAGCCTATAAAAGCAAAGAAAACGATTAAAAAAAAGTTAATTTTTTTATGGAAAATTCAATATAGTGCGATTAATTTTAATAAGGTTTCATTTTTTCAATTTTCAGGGCCTTAATTTTTTTAATTTATCAAGTTTGCTATTAACCGAATATATTGTTTAAAGAAAATCAGTGCTCAGTGAAAATCCACCAGTTGAAGAAGCAGAGTTTACAGAATTAGAAGCAGCAGAGCAGCGTGGGGCTGAAGATCAACTCGAAAAGAGAGTTGATGAGATTGAAGAAGGAGATTTAGTTCCTCCTAAGGAGGAAGAACAACCACAAATAGAAGAAGTCTTAATTTTATAATTGACTTAAGTTTTTCAAAAAATAACCATTCCCAACCAAAAAAAACATTATTGACGAAGAAAATATATGTATAAATTCGATGAATCAATTCTCACATATTTTATTTCAGTTCACTGCGACCGTTGAGAGTGGAGATAGTTCTACAAAAACGAATGAAGCAGAAGAACTGGATATAACACGAAAGGAAGAACCAGAGATTGAAACTAGTGAGAATGAAGAGGATATAAAAATTGCTGAGGCTAAAGTTAGTTTATCACAGAATTGGAAAAAAATTACTACGGAATAAACCATTTTTCACACGAAAATTTAGGTTGACATGGAACAACGACGATCGCCTGCTATAACCCAAAGAAGAATTTCTTCCCCATCACCACCCTCACGAAAGGCTACTGCTACACGAGCTACACTACCCAGTGTTGTACATTATGATCAGGTTAAATTTGTACTGTAAATTTATATTCAGGTTAAATTTGTAAATTTATTCTGCAATCTTCATCAACGACACATATAATGCTTCATTGGAAAAAATAACGAGGAAAGATTTTTTTAGGATTCATTCCGCCAGAGAGGTCCTCCACCTCGTCTTCCTACTTACTCTTCATTTTCATCTCATACACCAGTAGAAACAGATTCTTACAAGCAAATTAGCCCATGGGTACAAAACAATGTTCATAAATATCGTAGTGAATATACTGCCATGCCGAAGTATATGCCAACTTCCACTCTTTTATCACAATTTGATGATATTGTCCGATCAGGTTTTTTTTCGCTATTAATATAAAGCGCCAAAGCATTAAAACTTGAACTTTTACAATACATCTTATCATTTTTTCTTTATAATTTTGAAATTATACACTTTTTTATTCGAATTTTTTTCCTCTGATTACAAAGTAACTCTTAAAAGAAGTAATTCAGCCGCTTAAGTTTTATTATATATAAAAATATAGGACAGGAACTTACGTGAACTTTCAGCCGGTTTTCCCCAAGGACTCGAAACTGGAAGAAAGCATGTGTCTGTAAAAATTGTATGCTAATAACAGCTAAATTCTTATGAGAATCAACATATTCCAAATAAATTTTCCTTATTTCCCATATATCTGCCCGTCAACTAGTTTTTTTGCTAAACTATGCGAACGAAAAAAGACTAAAAAAATCTTTTCTTAATTCTTCACAACTATTTTTAGGACCGTTTTCAATGAATCTTTATTCGGCTAATCGTCTTCTGGAACGCTCACGCAGCCGAACTCGAGAACGTAGAAGTGCAATGCGCTCACAGCGCTCAGCTAGCAATTATTACCGGTAATTTTCAAGAAAAATTGTAGTTTTTACATGGAACTTGTACGATTACTATTTTACATAATTAATAATTAGTTTCCTATTATTGGATATCGGAAAATTATCAAAAATTGATGGTGCCAATCTTATATAAATTATGAAAAAAATTAAAAAATTATCGAGATATTTGTGAGGACTGAATGAACAACAGATTTTTTGCAAATTTGAGCAAATCTTAAAGCCGATTTTTTGCCGTTGAATTTCTTACCTATGTTTTTTTTCTAAAATTCGTTTTACTAAAAGCAGTACAACTTACAACAGTAAAACTGTGTATATGTATAAAAATGTCATTTTTTATAAAATAGTTATTTTCTTTAAAAAGCTCCTTTCCACTGTGTATAACTATGTATCTATAAAATTGACAATTTTCCACTGTGTATAACTATGTATCTATAAAAAAATTCTATGTTTTATGATAAACTTTCCTTTATAGAAGATATTCTTATTTTATTTTATTAAAGGGAATATCTTTATGAAATTGAACTGTGAATATTATGAGTTGTTGCGTGAATTTTCAGCGAATTTTTTTAAAGATACATGTCGAATTATGCAACAGCTCCGATCCGCACTAGAGATTATTCTACCCCACCGTTATCTGCGTATAGCAGACCACCTTCACGCTCTGGATCTTTTATTTCATTTATGGAGTATAGCGGCGCGAAACAATATGAACTCTCTCGTGATGCTAGTCGTTCATCAATCTACAATGGAGCATATAATAAGTATTCAGCAATGTTTTTAATATAAATAAGTTCATTTCTCACAAAGGATGGCATGAGTTATTCTCAACTTTGGGTTTTTTACCACAGGCCTGGAAACTTATGAGTGCTGCAGTATCTTAAATATTCTTAGTAATGTTCTTTTCTGCACCTCTGATTTCCAATCACTATCATTTTGTGAATAATAGCTTCTATTGTTCTTATTATCATATATGTGCTTAAATTAGTTCAAGAAAGCTTTCTTTAGTTCGCGGTCAAACTTGGATCTTTTCTACGATTCAGGGCGTCTTTCAAGAGTTGATAGCTATGTGAAAAGTTTAGACAACCAGTATGATCGAAATATGCCCAGCAGTTATGGCATTTATCGATCAACTTCTCGTTCATATTTGCCATACGATTATAAGCCAATCAATGGATATAAGGTTTGTTTGTATTTGAACTACATTTATGAAAAATACAGAAATACTGAAAATAATGTTGGAGAATGTTAATTCTGACGCTTGAATATTCATTATCAACATAGTAACACAAAAATAACTATGAGCTATAATTATGTCCACTTATCAATTTCTTTACACATAGAAGCTCGGCTCGTTCGATTGAACGGTGAATTGACGAATTACTACTTTTTGTACAGATTTTGCTTATATCACTTTCATGAAACGATTGTTTTCTCATAATCACCATCCTAACTATTTTCAGACATATACTCCAACATATATCAACAACACTGAACCAACTCGTTTCAACAATTATGCTCAACAAATAAATAGAAATGTGCGTAGTATGTATGAGGTTCGTTCTTTTTTTATTTTTTTAAAGTTTGAATCCGTCATCTATTTTTAATATTATTAATGAAATCGGAAGAAAAGGTAAATAATTTCTCAATAACCTTCAAAAATTAAGATTGGCTAATCTATAACAGAAAAGAAGATGCATTTTTTCACTTACAAGTTTTAGCACGTTTTATGCAGTTTCTCTAACTTTTAAATAAAACTCATTAATCAAAATTTTTGCTAAATCATTATTAATCGTATATTTTCATCATTTGCTAGTGGTTTAAATAAATTCAGATCGTCCAAAATAACAAAGAACAAAAACTAAATAAGCTTTAATATTAAAGCTTCTTGCTTGCATGAATTCTCTTTCCACTCTCTTTCAGCATTTTTTGTTCTTCTATTGCCAAATATTTTTTCTATATTATTTCTGGTTTTTATTATTTCATTAGGCATGATCGCTAAATGATCCTTAGTTCGCGTCATGTGTAGTGAATTGACGAATTACTGCATTTCATGTAGGTTTCGTTATGAGCCAGTAATTCGGCGTCTGAAAGGGATAAACCTGCCATTAACAGGTGGTGTTGTGTGCCAATTTGTAAATCTATTCTCCAGAGGCTCGCCAGGGAAGCGTCTCAATTGCGTAATGACCGAAGCCAGAAATGGTGAGTGCAGTTAAAAGAAGCTAAATCTATTGGTATCTAATGCAATGAATTTTACTATTTTGTCTGTTGTTGTTTTAATCAAGCATCCATCGCCATATATATTAGGATTATAACCGATAACCAAAACTCATTCAAAAAAATTCTTGGAAGAACGCATCTTTAAAATTTCAGACAAGGATCGCCGATCTGGAGCGAAGCTTATCTCGTGAAAGATTGTCGAGAGATAGGGTTAGCGTCACATTTACTACAAACTGAATTTGTGTTCATTGAACAAAAATTAAATGACATTCTGCATTAAAGAAAGTTTTAAAATAAAGTTAGCCAAGAAATTTTTTGTCTTTTTTTTCCCATTTTACGTGCTGTTTATAATCGTTGTAACCCAATGATCATGATTTTTCAACATACATTTTTTCCACGAAATGAAGAAATTCATAAGCATATAAGCATAAATAATTGTGATGGCAGACGACGCCATATAGAATGGTATTTTAAACTTTTAGATGAAGAGCAAATACGCAGATTTATCGAATAAACTTGAACAAGCAGTTCGTCAAATGGATTTGCTACGTTCTAATTCATATTCATCTTTGCGTGCTGGAGCAGCTCGTTATTCCGTCTACGGACATTTTTATCCATACTATTAAATAGATTGATTTTAATTGCGCCTTATACAAGTTAATTTCTTATCTGCTCCATCATTTTTGCTTCAACTTTATTCATTTCCTTTATAAGCTCTATATTTCCTTAGTTTATTCGCCCAGCTATAATTATAAAACGCATGATAATTATTACGTTTTATTTGCATGCTTGTCAGTTTCCGGAATTAATTGTCTTAAAAAAGTCCTTTGCGAAAAGTCGTTTTAATGAAGCAAGAATGTAAGGAAATTTCGCTATGGAAATTGTCTAATATTTACTTTAAGCTGAAATGTAACAAAAATGAATTTATCCATTTCAAGATGTTGCTTGCTTTTTTATTATTTTGATAATAATAATGATAATAATGCGAAAATTTTCAAATTACTGTCTATAAATTAAACTTATAAATTAAAATTTGAAAAATGGAAAATTTAGAGATTTTTACCAATTTGATCAACGTAGAAAATTCGATAAATTTCATTCGAAATTCATTAGTTTCATTAGATGATTATTGCCTCGTTTGTGCCTTGCAACTTTAATTTTGTTAATTTCGTAGGATTTCAGCATTTTCCCTAGCATGACTTCATTTCTTTATTACATAAATATTTGTGCTAATCTCTTTTCGTTCTCCCTTATTAAATTTCCATTACAAATTTATACCTTCCACCTCAGCTTATAATAGTTGGAATTTTAGTGTTCGATTCTAGAATTTGTTTCAGCGGGCAGCAAATCTGCCGTTGGCAAATATAACAACACAGCTAAGCGCCTATAATCTCGCTCGTCTAAATCTCAGATTCTCTCGTGATGAAATCGGTGTTTAAAAAATCTACAGCATTACACGTCTCGTTTTCTCGATTTTTTTTCCGAAATCTAATATTTTCTAATAAAATTTACTGTGCGCAGTTCGTCATATTCGTAACATTTGTACTGCGTCAAATTGCTTATATTAGTTGGGTCGCACGTTGAATTAATTCAATAAATATTCAAATATTATTGTTGATACGAATAACTTTAAAATTCAGAACTGTGATCATTTTTAAATATAACGAAGTTTTTTTTATATGAACGTATCGATAACTTTTCGTGAAACATTTAAATATAGTTGCAACAATCTCAATGCGCCATTTGTTCAGCGATATACGAGTAACAGCAAAATTTTGTAGCAAAATTCCATTCAAATACAAAATTATTATAGAATGTTATTAGAAAATTATTATAGAATGACAATGTTAGTTCTCTTTAGTAAAATTTGGATAGATTTATGTTTTTGTATAATCTTCAGAAACTTTATCGCTTTTTTCGATATTAAAATTTGTTTTTCACTGAATTTTTCCCCTGTTTTCTGTTTATTCTTATGAATATTTATTTTTATTAGATGAAACATGAAAAGTCGATTTTGCTATTTTCAATAATAAAAATTTAATGGTCGAATAAATAATATTTTATTCACTTTGTTGTTGTTGGTCATTATGAAATCAAGAAGCATTTCTTTAAAGTATTTTTTATGCAACAATAATTATTTATTACCGAATAATTGAAAATTATTAAATTAAGTGACATAAAAAAAGGAGAAAATTTAGTGGATGATAACGATGAGTGACAAAAGATGCGCATTGGCTTGATTAAAATGTGAAAAAAGAAAGCTGCTGCTTCTATAAAAATTTTAGCATTCATTTTTTCAGCTATTCACATCTTAAATCCTTCATTTTTCAATTTTTTTTCCTTAGTCCGAAATTTATCAAAATTTTTCAAAATTTTCGTAAAATTTTTAAGCTAAATTTTGAAGCCAGTTTAGTGAAATTTACTTTCGTCATTCGATAATCTTTTCAATAAATTAAAGAAATTCCAATTTAGTCAATTTCGTTATTAATCGGCTCGCTTATATTGTAGGATCATTTACAAGTATTTTAAGTTATGGCCAATAGTCTCTAGTGATTCCTAAATTGAATTGCACAAGTTTAATTCAATTTTATCTTTTCATTTTAGTGAAATATTTTGAAAATCCTCTTCACTTTATTTTTTTTCGTACTGAAACTCTAATAGCTTTATTCGTCCTAAAATGGATTATAAAACTTTTTTATTTTTAAATCTGCCAATTTGCTTAATGTTTTTTATTGTTTTTCTACTTATTATATAGGTTTTTCATCTTCCTATTCTATTTGCATTAAATTATAATTGTAATAATTATAGCCTTTAATAATATTTCACTAATCTGTGGTTAATCAGCGATGAAATTTTGAAATCTGAGTGAAATATCTGATTTGCATTTTTGCATTGCAAAAAGTTGAAATTATTTTACTTTTTATTAAAAGTTTTTTAAATTTTTACATGACAAGTTTTTCAGAAAAATTTTTGCGAGTGAATTTCTTGAAGAAGATGTGCATTAATTAATAAATGAGAAATTTTTCTTCCGATATTTCTTCCAATATAAATATCGATTTTATTAGATTTTATTTATTTTTAAATCGAAACTAATAATTAATAATCTAAATTTGCGATAAGAATTTACTCAAGAAAAACACGCATTTCCTTTATTTATTTCTCTAGGTAGGCGTTTATATTATAATTGGTCCTTAGCTCCTCTGCTTTCAATAATTACATTAAACAAACATTTAATTTATATTATCATATGTTATTGGAAAAAATGATAAAATGATAAAAGTACTTGCAAAATTACCATTCGAAAACTGCAGGCTTACAAAATGCTTAATCTAGCTGTTCCGATTGTCCGTTATACTTGCAAATTTTCGTTTAAAATTATAGTTAGCTCGATTAATTTAAGTCGAACGAATATTTTTCCAACTAATTCATCATTAACCTCAGAATTTCTAAATAATTGTCGCAACTAGGCGAATATAAAATGAGCCACTGGGATTGTCGACTGAAGAAACTATTATAGAAATAATGTTTAATAAACGCACTGAAGAAATTCAATTCATTAAGAGAAAATTCTCTTTGAAAAATTATGCTTGAAAGAATAACTGCATTTATCATTAATTAAAAATTTTAATTAACATAAAAAGCGAAAAAACATCTGAAATGCAATTCAGTTGTCAGTGATTTTATAGAAATAATAATGATTTTATCACACATCAATTTATTGAGAATTTTTTCGGAAAAACAATTCAAAAAAATGGGGGATATATTTGACCAAATATGAAGCTCGCTGATATCACCGAAATTATAGCTCGTGATAAGAAAAAAGCTGGAACCGATCATTTCCTGACTTAAAGCTTCTTTCATTAAGCAATTCGCTTTTATTGTCTTAATACTTGTAAGATAATGCAAGATGTCTTTGATATCTATAAAAATCGGAACAGATGTTTAGCATTTTTAGCTTTTCAGCATGAAGAAATTATAGGGCATTTTTTTTTGCTGATTTATCAGCTTTCCAGATTTCTATGAAAAATATTTTCTTTTTGTAAATTTTGGGAGAAAAATATGTTTTACAAGATCTATACTTGTAAATTTTTGCACATCGTAATTTTATGTTTTTTCACTTTAAGCACTTTTTAAAAGATAGCAAGGATAAGGGTTTTTTCTATAAAATAATGATAGGCAATTCTTAAATGGATTGTGACATACGTTAAATATGTTTTCAAGGCATGATTTAATATAATTAATCCTGATATTACGATAACTAAAAGGCGTTTGCGATCTTATATCATTTATTTTTCATTCTTGTACTTTTTTTGCGTCATCGCTTTTTCAATAAAATTGGACTTTTACCAAAAGCGAGGCCTCATTCATTTAGTACCAAAGTAATGCAAACAGCACTAAAAAAAATTAATCCTTTTTTCAATACTAAATATTTTAATTTTTTTCTATGACTGTTCACTAATTAAATCCAACCGATCATTTTTTAAATATTTCTAAAAAAAATTCTATAAAGCTTAACGAATTCTTTTTAGCAAATGAATTTTTAATCTATTTCTAATCTATCTTTCATTTTTCAATTTTCTACTTTTTTTATTTTTCTATTTTGCTTTTATTTTATAATTTATTATATATGAAAATTATTTTTCGTTACAACTGCATTTGTTATCTTTTAATTAAATTTTTATACTATCACGAATTGAAATTTTATGAATTGAAAAGTTTTTTTTTGTTTTTTATTAAAATTTTTAAAATATTAGATTCATTTATTATTAAATGGTTATAATAAAAGGAATTTTTTGTTTTTACATTTATATAAATTGAATGAGAATTAAATTTCTCAATAAAATTCCTATACTCAGTAAAATTTGGCAATTCTCGACGATATTTGCTGTTATCAGAAAAATAAAAATGAAAAAATATTATTTTTCATTTTTAAAATATATAAGAAAATAAAAAAATTTAAAAAAAAAAATAAAAAGAACGATATTTATAGAAGGATCGTTATCGTTATTTAGCGATGATTTACGTGGCGGAAAATTACGACAGAGAGAAAAGCCGAGAACTGTCTGATAATTGAAGATAAGGACAGACAGATTATCAAAAATTTTGTGATATGTAAGGCTATAAAGAAGTTGGTTTCGTTGATATGACAGTTAATTTCCCTATGGAATTGTATGTCTACGAGTAAAAAAAAAAAGTTGTATGATGGGAATATTTACCAAGTTTTTTGAAACGATCTTCAAATTTAATAAGTGCCATAAAAAAAAATATTAATGCACCAGAAGAGTGGAGATAATTTGTCAAATCATATTTCGTCAGCACCGCAAGAGCAGTATTGTTCAGTGATATTATGTTGTTAGTTTTCATCAACTTCCGGTTAGGTTCGATTTGCTGTTTGGCAAAAAAATTTTCACCAGGAAATCATTTGGCTATGGGGCAACTGGTGGGTCGTTAGCACCACTCAGATTTTTTAGTCTGGTCGGAGGCAGGATCAAAGCCATTTGACGGTAAAAATGATAATCTTAGCAACAACTATTTGGCTAATCTTACTGCATTCGAGATCAAATTCAACTCCATTCCTTTTGCTTGATTGGTGCAAACTTGTTGTTAAAAACAAAGTATAATGTTACTGTGGATTCATCTTTACGTCTAGCTCCTGTGCGAATGGCTCTTTGGTTTCCTCTAACCAAATGGTGCATGATACTAAAGAAGAACTTTATAGGTTAACACTCAATTTTTTATAAATAAAATAAAAACATCACTTTTTATCAGTGTTGCAAATATTTCGCTTGGTGGCGATAAAATCGTTTGTGACAACCTTCAAAAACCAACTCCAAAACTCTAATTATGAATAATTTCGTATACTTTTTCCGCTAACAACTTCTCTGAAACTTTTTTAACTTTTTTTTGATTAAATTTGTTGATTGATTTTTTCAAATAAATATCGTACATTATAATATAATAATAAATAAAAATAAAAGTTTTTAGTGCGAAAAAACCGTAAAAACTGGGCAATCACTTCCTTGAATCATGACACATTTGCCTGCTTGCATTTTAATTAACTTCATCAGTTTTTATGCACTCTCTTCTGGGTCAGAGGCCATTACGAATTCGAATGTAAGTTTACTGCTAACTCGATATTAAAGTTTAAATGCATTCATAATTTCTCACTTTTAAAGCAAATACAGCTGGAAAATTTTAAAGAAAAAAATGATAGTTTTAAATAAATAAAGCAATTTTTGCTAGTAGCCAAATCGATCTTTTCTGTCAAAAAACTTTTCTTTTCGAAAATAATCAAAATTTCGAAAATCTTATTTTATATGGAATTTGCATAATCAGTTTTATTCGAGCATTGCAAAGTTGTGCTTATGTAAATCACAAATCTCGAATTATTGAAATTTAAAGGTAGGCAAGGAAATGGTCAACTTTCCCTATAAGTTGATTTGGGGTATTTTATGAATTTTTTAGTTGATGTCAAATTTGCAAAAACAATATTTTAAAATTTTCATATAATTTTATTAATATATTATAGGAAGACACTGGCAGAAATATTTTTCCAATCGCTTTCGAAAAAACATACCCAGAGGTGAGTGAAATATTAAAAATTTCTAGGATGAATTTTCTCCGAAGAAGAAATTATTCCCAATTAAACGCTGAATTCATCACATTGCACTGAAAAAAACCTTGAGAAACAAATCTAAAAAAAAATAGTAAACTGTGGTTCTGCCAGAAAATGTCACCACAACCAAAGGGCTATTTGTGAAAAGCTATAAGCTTAGTGCAGACAATAAAAGCAAACCACTGAAAATTTAATCAGCCCATAGAGAGATACTTGATCGAATCTGATAGAAAATAATTTATAATATTATCAACAAAATTCTAGAAATTTAATTTAGAAACTGATTTGATCATTTAGCACTTCCATTCTCGCATTCAGTTTATCGAATATCGTAATGTTTTTGCAGGAAAAACGCATTGATACCGATGCTTTTCGACTTAGCTTTGGAAAAAAATCTAAAATAGTCGGAGTACATTTTTATTATTTAATTTAAGTATATCAACTGAAAATTTTGTAAATGAAAATAATAAAAAAATTCATCGCTTCGAAATCCATAAAAGTGAAAAATTATTTTATTTTTTTCGACATTATTTTTTTTAAAATGGATTAAGGTTTTTTGAGAATTTCTTCATTAATATATTAATAAAAAAAAATTTAGTTTTCAAAATTTCAAAATATTCATTGCAAATCATGTTTTCATTGCAAAATATAGGTTGATAGCAGCGATGATGCAGTGGAAAGCCAGGAGTTGAGTTATGATGCAATGAAACGAATAATGCACCTTTTATCACTAAAAAAGGAAATTTATAATGAGGCTGGTTCCTTTCAAAGTTTTTAAATGATAAATAAATTTTAAATCTTATTAAATGTATTTAGGGTTTTGCAAATAATACATAAAGAAATGCAAAGAATAAGGGGAAAGTGAAAAATTAAAGAAAATCCTCGCTACGAAAGAAGGTTTTCAGTATATAAATAATGCAAATTAAGGGTACTATATACTTGTATTTGCGTGGTTTTCACGCTTTGAATTTTTAAAATTTCGGTAAATAATTCAGAAATTTGCTTAATGGATTCTTATCTTACATTGATAAATATTTTGCAGAGAATGTGACTTAAGAAAAAATTTAATTTTGTTTCAGTTTCCTTTTTTTTCTTTTGTTCATAAAACTGATTTGTGTCCACAGTAATCAAAATACTTTGAAAAAATATATCAAAAAAATCCAATTTAATTTCAAAACATTTATTGCAGGCATTAAAGAGAAGAGCTTTAGCTCTAATGCGCAAACGAATGGACGAAAAACATTATTTTATAAATTTTGGCAAATGATAACTTCAAAAGGTTGTCAAAAAAAGAAAGGTTCGAAACCGAGAATCGAAATTAGGATAAAAGCGATTTGAATTTCTCAATTAACTTTATTCCGCTACCAATCATCAACATTTTTGAAACCAAATTATTGCAATTTCAATTTTTTTGTCTTAAAATTCATGCGAAATTTTCCTCTTTCATTGTTTTAAACCAAAATCAAAAGCCAAAAAAATGCATGAAATTTATAAACTATTCTATGAGAGTTTTACAAGATTAAAAAAGAATTCAAATTTATTTATTCAAATACAAAAGCCAAGCATAGAAGCGTTCAAATAAAAACTATTCGCATAAATATTCGCTTTTCGAGAGATAAAATGTAAAAAAATATTTGTCAACACTTAAGGAAAATTTGAAAAAAAGAAAGCATGAAATCTAATAAACAAAATTATAGAATAAAACCAATTTGCTCAATAAATTCTGATACAATTCATTGGAATAAAGAATTATTAAAGAAATTAAAAACGATTAAATTCTAAATTTGCTAGAAATTATTTATATAATTATCAAGGCCGTGAAAAAATTTAAATGGACAAGTTGGAATTCCAACGTGTTAATCGTCTATCGCCTTGAGCAACACGATGATTTTGGTAGCTTCCTCGATAATATCACACTTGTGCCTTTGATTTCAACGTCTTCTGTTGCCATTAACTCTCTAAATTGAAGGATAATATTGGTAATTATATGATAAAATAAGAAATATAAAATACCTGGTCAAATAAAGTAATGCTTCATCTATATTTGCACCGTTTAACGCGCTGCATTCAGTAAAAAGCACTCCCATAGCCTAAATGAAAAAATTTTAATTAATTAAGGTGATTTTTAAAAACCCTTTTCAAAAGTACGGAGCTTCTCTTGAAATTTTTAAATAATTTTTCTTTTTGTTTAATCTGTTTGAATTTCGCAATGAATATTTTATAATATTTGAATAAGAAATTGAAATATTATTATTTCGTAATAATATCATATCATAATAATATTATTCAATTGATGAAATGATTAACGCTTAGTGTTTTTGGTTATTTTTTGGTTATTTTATTGGTCATAAGTATGGCCGCCAGTTAGAAATTTTTGTCAAGTCACTTGGCGATAAAAATACAAATGAATGGCCAGTGCCACACAAAATTTTCAATGACAGAGGCTCACTGTCATGTTGGTAAAATTCTACAAGGGAAGAAATCCAAAGAAATTAATAATCGTGCTCAACAAGAAATAATCGAACGCTAATCGTAAGTTTATAAAAACTAAACTGAATTTCATCATTCCAAGTCAAATAATTTTTCTCACATAGCAGTCACAGAACCAGTGAATTTACTAATATGCACATGAATTAATTTTTTAGTTCAATAATTTATAATTACAACAAGGAAATAATTTATATAAGCGAAATCTCACAGCAGCAGTAGCAGATCCGTCTTCTGTAGAAACGTGATTTCGACGTTCGTTCGCGCCAGTTTTATTGTCTCGTAAATCTATTTTGTTGGCGCAAACCATAATTGGTATAATTCTTGGAGTCGATTCCTGAAAATAAGCATTAAAAAATTGGTATTGATATTAATAAAAATTGATTGAAATAAATTCTAAAATACTGAATACCTTTATTGTATCAATCCATTCTCGCACTCTAAGAAATGACTGTTCATTCATACAGTCATAAACAAGAATAGCACCGTCGGCTCTTCGGAAATAACTTTTACATAAACTTCGAAATCTAAAATTTGGAATTTCCAATTTTTTAAATTCAGTATTTAATAAAAATTTATGTTTTTATTTCAATGATAATTAATTCCAAAAAAAACAAATTTATTAAAATAATTTAAAATAAATAATTTGTTAAAATAATTTGTTAAGTCGTTTTTTTATGAAAAAATTTACCATCATTAAACTAGAAATTTTCGCCATTTTTTAGGCCAAATTTTAGCACGCTTGTTTATTATTTTTAAAAATTTTTTCAGCCATAAAAAACGATTGAAAACAATGAAACATAGAAAAAAAATGGTAAAAAAATTTAATGAAGAAAAGAGAAAAAGAAACAGATAGTCCAGTGGAAATGGGGATAGAATGGCTCAGTGGGTTGTTGCTCAATTGGGAGCGCTGCTGAGGTTCGATTCCCTGCAGGAGTAAATCTGTACAAAAATCTAGGTGATGCTGTCGAGTCACCTGCATTTCTATCTCCAAGGGACTCCCTGGCATATTGCTCAATTGCGACAAGGTAGTGAAGCGGTTTAACCAGTGATGGTCTCTTTCAAAAAAAAGTAGAACTCTTCAAAAGAAGTAGAGGACTCTTCAAAAAAAAAGTCCGATGGCAATAATCCGCTAGAAAGTCACCATACCTCTTTCGTTCTCCGCGAGGAAACTAGGTCCAAGCTGAAATCTAAGTTTGAGGCGTAAAAAGGAATGGCTTTGGCAAGATGAATGCCGCGGGATGTCCGATATTCAGCGAGTTTGATGAAACTTTACCTCTCTTGTCCGGCTGTATCCCAGAGCTGAATAGCAACATTTTTCTCGTCGATTCTTGCAGTTTTTATATGAAAATCAACTCCTGAATGAAGAAGATGAAATTAATGGCACATAATAGGCATAGGCAAAATAATTTTTTCACTCGTACATGCATTATTATTTGAAATTCTTTGAAAAAAATCTTTGTTTAAAAAATCTTTCGGTGGTTAGTTCGCAATATTTCTGGCTAGGCCCTCGCTGTATTACATGTTAGCAAAGTAAATTTTTGCCAGGTAATCAATTAAGGATAGAAGAATGAGTACACATCAATCGGCATTCGTTACTTTTGTATTCTTTTAGGTACTTATTTATTTATATTTCTATTTATTAATATATATTTAAGTTCGTTGAAAAATTTGAATTCGTTGAAAAGATGATAGGAAACAAAAAAACAACCGCATTGATGGTCAAAATGCTTCGAAGTCAAGAAACATGGATCCGACGACAAAATTACCATTAAAAGCACAGTACGAAAAGTAGCAAAGTTCAACCAGTATATCACCAATTGATCTGGCGAAAGTTTCGCTAGTAGCGAATGGGGCCACAAAAAATGGCCCCAAATGACTAATATAGAAGTAGAAGAAGGGGAAAAGATTGTTCAGACAAGCCACTGCTGTGGAAATATATGCGCGACGTTGCATTTACATAAAAACGGATCTGATTTATTTCAACGTTTATCCTCTTACCGAAAGTTTTAATTTCAATAGGATTTGAAAAAATAAAGTAGTATAAATCGAAACGTTTCTATTAGGTAATAATATTAGGCATGAAAGCATAAGAAATTACGGATAAAATAAAATTAATATTTTGCTGCCTCATCTTTTAGTAATTTAAAAATATGCGGATTACCATGCGTAATGGTTGAAAAAATAGAAAAAAAGCTGAAAGCCAAATTAGGAAGATTTACATTTATAAATTTTCCTCTCTATCTTTATTATTCAGCCAGAATAATTCCTCAAATTATTTCATTAGAAAATTATTTTTACTTAAATCTTGCCAACCTAAAGTGCTAGGAAGATTCGTACAAAAGATTCCTTTAACAATTCGCATAACGATTGATGATTTACCAACAGAGGCATCGCCACACATCACTACACGAAATGTTCTTTCAGGTGGCCCATTAGCCTCATCAAATGCCTTAACAAATAAAAAAACTCTTCAAATATTGTATTCAAATTAATTTAACATAAATTAAACACAAGAATTTACTTTGGAAAATGGTTAATTTATGAAATGATTAAGAAAAAAAGTTCCAAAAAAACTATGGAAAAATTGTTCTTATTATTTTCTTAACCGATTTGTCAAAATTATGAAAAATATTTCTTATAAATTTGAAATCTTTTAGAGACCAAAAAAACAAAAATGCACTGACGTCTTTTTTACTGACAATCTAGAAAATAATAAACCTTTTTTTAAATCGTTTATCTAAAGGGAATAAATTAAAAAATGCGGTAATCCAATAAATTTATAAAGAAAAAATCGAATTATTGGTGAAAATTGTTAAACGATATTCATAACTGAATAATAATATTTAACTCCTACATATATATATATATATATATAAATTTAAAAAATATGTATATGTATTTATAAATTACACCAGTGTGGACATTGGATACGGTAATGTCAGATTTTTTTGTGGTTTGAATCGATTCTCGATCACTTGAATAATATCCATCCGATCGAATTGGTGTGAAAAGTCCGCTATCTGCATTTTAGCCAGCCTTTCATTTAGTTACACTATTAATATGCAAAATATGTATATCTACTCTCAAGATCTGCATAGATAATTAATTTATAAATAATAAATTAATAATTAATTAATAATTTGGAGAAAACAAATAAACTCACTTAATTAGTTTATAAATCTTTATAAGCTATAATCAATTTTAATGTGATAATTTTATGATAATTTTGGCGCAAAAAAACCAAAAAAAAAATTATAAATTATAAAAATGCCGAAAAAGGAAAGGACTGGTTTTTTAAAATGAATTTGTGGGGAAAAAATAGTTAAAATCTTGCCTGCATCATCGTCCGTGCTAGCAGTGTTATACGTATGATTTGTATATTTCATATCATTAAATGTAGGACTAGAACCCGCTCGAGAGATTGGAGAATGGCTTCTCTAAATTTCTTTCTGCACTACTATTTTCGGTTTACTTTGGGTAAATTAATCAATCGTTGAAAAATAGTTAAAAAAATTTCATCGTAAAATGCTTCTATTATTTATTGAAATTGTGCTATTACAATTTTTTCATCATTAATAATATTGATAAAAGTTTATGTTATCAATGTTAGAAATGTTTGTTTATTATATTCAAACAATCAAATAAATCATTTAAAATAATTTTTCAAAAAAAATAATTCAAATTTGAGATTTTCTTCTATTTTAGAAATATTTTATTTGATTTTTTGTTCATTTTGTAAATGAATTGAAAATATTCGAAAATTCTGAAATTAAAATTAGTTAAAAAATATGGATAATATATCACCAAATCGAGTTGCCTGAAGGCGAAAGCCCGTTGTTCAAGAGCTTCTCGAAGACTATCATTTGTATCATGTAACTTTTTATTTGCATCACTAAAAACGATTTTTTATAAGTCTATTTATATTTTATTTCATATTGAACTGCAGTCTATGAGAATACTTTTAGTTGCTGAAAGATGCCTTCAACTTTTTTATATTCTGATATTGGGTACATCGGTGACTTAGTGGTAAGATAATTGCTATCGAAAATCAAAAATAGCGGATTCGAATCCGGTCGACGCACCATTGGATGGTAATATCGCCAAATAACAAAAGTAAAAAAAATAACATAATGTTGTTGCTCAATTTGAAGCGCCAGTGCTAAAATTACGTCTAAGGGGAATAAATCCGACTCGTGCTAACGCTCGCCTATACTTCTATAGAAAAAAAATGACTCCATGGCAAATTTTTTCTGGTCTGGAAAGCACAGCGCCCCGCGCCTAATTAGTAATGTTGAATGCTCTTAACAAGAAGTCAAAAAATATGCATTAAGTCTGACACATAATGTATTATCCTTTAAAATCTTATTAAATATTCTATTTATTTTAACGATTATTCATTTTTTTTTTCTCAGTTTTTCTAAATATGATAACTTACTAAAGTAGTTGCAACTGCCTTTGAAGGTTCTCGGTTTTTTTTGCAGTTTGCATCATTACTTCGCTATCACTAAGCATTTCTTCTTTTTTTGTTTCATAATCAGCTTTCACTGAAGCCAATTCTGATTTTATTACAGCCAATTCTAAATGCGAGTCTGCCAAATTTGATTTGAGACTTTGATTTTCCATTGCTAAAGCCTGAAGTTTTAGAATTTAGCATTTCATTATATTCGTTATATAAAAGTATATCAACCAGAATATCAAACTATTTTTCTAAATTATTAAAAAAAAGTAATTATATTGCATTTAAATCTTTGGCAATGAATTAAAATTTTATGATAAAAAGGAATTTAAACCGGAAAATCATTGGATTTGAAAATTTGAAATCCTTAACAAATAAAAAAATCAATCATTGCTTTTATTATTCAAAAAAATTTTTTGTTAAAACTTTAAATATTATAAAATGAATAATCGTAAGAAAAAGGTTTTGATAAGAATGGGAAAATGATTTTGGAAAGATTGCAAGAAAGATTATTCTTCAAAGATTTTCCCGAAAAGGCCACAGAAATATTTAGGTTATCTATTTAGGTTACTTATCTAAAACTATACGAAAGTAATCCCTCCCAAAAATCTTACATTTAACTTTTCACGTAATTGCGTAGTTTGACCTTCTTTTTCACTTTCTTTTTTAAGCATTTTCTCAAATTTTTCCATTCGAGCAATATTCTGCTTCAACTCTTCTAATTCATTTTCCATACGAAGACGCATTTCTTCCTTTTCTTGTGCCAATTTTTTCGCTTCCTGAATGTCCTTACTTTTTTTTTCCTCATTAAATAGTTAAAGGCCAATCAACTTCTTAGGTATAATTTGCTGTGCTTAAATTTGTTTTATCCAATCGCCTAGAAATTGAATTTAAAAAGAGCAACAAAAACTAACCTCTTCTCTTACTTTTCGTTCGGTATATGCAATTTGTTGATCTATTTCATTTTCAACTTCTTGCATTCTTCGATTATACGACTCTCGTTCACTTAATAATTTCAATTTCTTATTTATTTAGCAGCAAATATGAAGAGGACTTTCTAAACCTTTGTACCTATATAAGACTAGAGGAAAATGTTAAGATTTTCACTAGGCATAAAACAATTTTAGATGCTGTGTTCGCTAATCCTACTTCTCTTGTTGATAGCCTTGGAACCTTTTTGTAATAGTGATATCACAATATCATTCATGTTTCATTAAAATTAGATCGTTATGTACCTCCTTCGAAATATTCTAGAAATTACCGTTATTGTGATTATGAAATCTTTAATTTTATCCTCGTAGAAATAAACTGAGATTTCTTATTTTGTTTAACTCTCTCTATTGATGAAAAAGTTAATTTTCTTAATAGCATCCTTTTGTATCTTATAGTGCCTTTAAGGAAAAAAAGCTTTAGGTTGATTCCCATTTATTTAAAATCTCTTTAAAAAAGTGTCACGAAGCTTTATAATAAATACAAATTAACCAAATTAGCAGCAAATTTGAAGAGGACTTTCTAAACTTTTGTACCTATATAAGACTAGAGGAAAATGTTAAGATTTTCACTAGGTATAAAACAATTTTAGAGACAAGTGACTTCTCTGCATATAAAGAATGTTTAAGAAGTTTTTGTAGTGCCATTCATAATTATTTTCAAGTAAAGAAGAGCAACTTTTAAATATAATAGAAATTATTTCTGGACCTATATCAAAAGAAAATTTGCATATCCACATAAACAATTTGCAACATAATGATAATATGATCCCCTTTGATATTGATATTGTGAATGTATTTAATCCACACTTTTCTAGTGTATTTGTTGACGATAATACTCATGCTTCTTGTTTAACGTAAATCGAATTTATTTCACTTCTCTCTATGACGTTGAAATAAGTTAGTGGATTATATGATGCCTTAAATATACTTAAGTCGTCCATTTCAGTTGATCCCGTCAATTTTCTACAAATAATTTATAAAAAATGTCTCTCTGAATTTTCCCCTATTTTTAATTTATAAGGATATTATAAAATCTGGCTTTAATCGCAAACTTTGGAAATTGTCTCATATAATTCCCATTCATAAAAAAGGAAGCACCTATGACCCTTCTAATTGCAGATCCATTAGCCTAACATGCATTAGTAGCAAGATGCTGGAAAGGTTGATTTGAAATAAACTGTTTACTTACCTTGATGCTAATAATTTCATTTTGTCCTATCAGCATGGGTTTTTGTACGAAAAAATCTACTTCTTCAAATTTGGCAAATTTTTCCAACATGACACCTGTTAAATCTGGTGTTTCCCGAGGTTATTGCACTGCGCCATTGCTTTCTCTATTATATATAAATAATATCACCAAAGTGATACTAAGTTCTATCATTTATCTTTGTGCTGACGATTGTAAAATTTGTTATTCTCATGGTAAAACAGGTTCTCCACTGCAAGAGGATCTCAACAAAGGTTTCGATTTCTAATCTTTTAATTAATAGTAATATAATCAGAAGAGTCTCACACATTTCCGATCTTGGAATAATCATGGATGAAAATCTCGATTTCGACTTTCACTATAGAACCACAGTAAAGAAATCTTCAAAGATACTAAATATTGTTTTTCGTTCGTTTAAGAACAAAATTAAAGAATTTCTTATCAAAATGTTTAAGGCGTTCGTTCGTCCACTTCTTGACTACAATACTATGTATTACTCCACCGAGATATCGCATATCAAGTAAAATAATTGAAGGACTCCAAAAATATTTTATACGAGGCCTCACGATTGCAAAATTATAAAAGAAAACTTCTACAATAAATTAATTTTAATTTTAACTTCTTAAATTCCCTCTCAATTCGTCGAATTTAATTTATGCCTAATTTAATTTAATTTAAACAAAATACTAAATTTTATTATTTGTCCTTTTTTTAAATATTAGTACAAGCACATGGCGTTGTCGCCTTTTGGCTGATTTCAATAAATACATAAATTTACATATATAAATCAATTAGATTATATTAGAAGAAATAATTAATTAGAATGATTAATATTTCAGCAATAATTTGGTTTTCTAATTTTGAAGAAGAAACCTCGTAAAAATATTTTGTAGTCGTTTATTTTCTTCTTTTTGTTCTTTTACTTCTTTGCAAAAACTACCAACAACTTTTTCAAAACGATGTAACAATTCAGGCGTTCCACACAGTTGAATTTGTTCGTAGAGTTGAAGAAGATCGTCTTGGCTATACTTATATGAATTTTTATGAATTTTGAATTTTTATATGAATTTTGAAGCTTAAACTTAAATTTTTAAAGGAATTTGCTAATCAAAATTTGAGTACCAAGTTTTAAGTAAAGAACGAATAGCACTTTGTATAATTAAATTTTGGATTCATATAATTAAAATTCAATTTAAATTAAATTAAGTTTCATATGAATAATTCGAAAATTTTATTTTAATCATACTTTTATATTATTATATTATAATAATTATATTAATAATAATAATAACAATAATAATAATAATGATAATAATCCACAATTTTAATAAATTTAAATGCGATAAAAAAAGGGTACCATGGTAATGAGAGATCAAATTTTAATGCTTCTGGATCGGAATTGAAAACATCTTCATTTGGTTTTTTTCGCCGACGCGATGTGTCTTCGCTCTAAAAAGCATTCAGGCAATGTATCAGAATTTCAATAGAAGAAAAAAGAAATTCAAATGGAACATGACAACTTATTTACCGTCAATTTACCGTTCTGTAAATTTTTTTTAAGTTCTTTATTTTCGATTTAATGGGTCTGCCAGCAAATTAGTCGCAACATAGGATAATCTATTGCGATCCTACATTTATGAGTTATGAGTTAAGTAAACAGTTAACAGTTATATAGTATAGTATAGTATAATATAGTATTGTATATAATTCACACGTTTCTCGGGATCGAACAGTTACAAAAAGACATGACTATATGTCCGAATCACAGGTTCACAGGAATTGATATTTTTCCTTCATCTAATTCTTCAGCACTGTCGGCACTGATAATTAAAGGAAAAAAGATTATGTTAATCTAACGTGCAATAATTTCACTTGGTAAATTGTTAACATAAAACGTCTTTTCAAATGTCTTAAAAAAACTTTTCAATACTATTAGGACTTTGGAAGAACGGTGAAAGACGCAAGGAAAGAACTTATGGCGCAACGAGAAAATAAGGGAAATAAGGGTTATTAATATAATTACAATTATTATAATTATTAATATACAAGAATCTTATAACAATATCGAACTGTGAAGTAACAATTTATAAATAAATTTTTATATAAATTTATAAATATATCGTGATTTTATCACCAAAATAAATTGGAGAGGCTAAGAATGACTGTGGCTAATAAATATTTTAATAAAGCATCACTATTACGCCTAAACGTTTACTATGGAAAGTACTAAAGTAGGTTTTCGCGCAAATAATGTCTGAGACTTTAGCATAAATGACAAGTGTTAGGTTGGGTGCAATACTAAAATTTAACCTGATTCCTTGTTGAGAACAAGCAACAACTATGAGAGGTAAAGTTCTGCGTGACAGCTGGCTGACGAACTAAGGAATAAATTAAAGGAAAAACCCGCTAAAATTTCCCCTATTAACTTCTAAATGAGACATTCAATAAAATCTTTATCTGTTGTCCTATAAGGAAGGGCAGTTTAGGTAGGCATGAATTTTAGCCTTATTTGGAAGAAAATCATACATTAATAATTTAATAATATTGATTAAAATACTTCGGACGCTGAAATAATTTCATCGAGAAGTTTTATGTTCGATGAATTATCATTGCGCTGACAATTTGTTTCAACAATGCTAGCACGACGCATCATTCCAGGTAAACCTAACAAACGAGTTGAATAAATTTGCACAGAAAGAAAATCCATAAGCTTTCTATTTTGAAAAAGAGCACAATCTATGAATGTAAAGGCCAAAAGAAATATATATCGAAGTTAAAATATAAAGCCTGCGTTTTACCTGCGTTTTCACCCTTGCAAAGAACACTTTGAAATCCTCCCAAAAACTCTTCGCGTTCTATTCGTCCAGATCCATCCGTATCAAGAGAGGAGAATATGAATTGAATATCCTGTAAGTGGAAATTGTCTATTTGCCGAACAAATCCTTCATAATGTTGGATGTTTTGCATATTACAAGTATTACATATTATGTATATTTTTTTAAAGAGTATTCATCATTAGGCTCGCTTTGCTGTCTTGTTGGATTAGGCAAGTACGCCACGGAGTCCCTTGGCAATAGAGTACAGGTGAGTCGCCAACATCACTCGGATTTTTTGGATAGGTTTACTTTATCAGAAGTAGGATTTTGGCATCAGCATCGGGCTCCGCAACAACCCACTGAGCCATTCTGCTCTCTTTTGCTTTCCTCGTTAGGCGATGGTATCGCAAGATTAAGATTGCTAATAGGCAAATTCGAGCTCAAGCTTTGATTTTCAGTGACAACTGTCTCACCAGCGATAATGCAACATATTGCATATATTGCGCATATTAAATAAGTATTTATTGCTTAAAATAAGTATTTATTGCATAAAATAAATAGCACGAAATTCATCACAAAAATGAATTTTGTTGCCAAGCTTTGATATAAAACCTATTCAACTGCGCATCATTAATTTTTGAATCTCATTTTCGCCATGCTATGTGATTTTTAACGTTCACCTGGTCATCAAGTTGAGGGCAAACGGCTTTAAGATTATCAGGTGTTAAATATCCTTTATTTTCCTGATCGCATAATTCAAACATACGCTCTGTTTCGATCATTATTGGATCCATGATGCACTAAAATACGAAAAAAAAATCAGATCAGCTTAAACTACATTTAGAAAAAAAAGGTCAACTCAAACTACATTTTAAAAAAATAATGTGAAATAAAAAATACAATGCTTAGCTTTTACAAAAATAAATCTATAAATCTAATAAACTCATACAAATTACGAGTTATCAACTTTTATCATGGCATCATAATCACAATAATGATATGATTTCAAAGAAAAAGAAAACTAAAATTTACAAAAGACAAATAATGAATTAACATGAAAAAATAAATTAATATATTCTAAAGCGAGTGATTTTCGCATAAAATTATAAAAAATAGCAAAACAATTCTATATTAATATTAATTAAATATTGAATATTAATATTTTCGCAAATTTAGCGATCTTTTTTACCTAATTAGAAATATATTTTGATAACGAAGATCTGAAGATCTGAAGATCAGATAAGGCTTTTTGAAATCTATCAAATTAATTCCAAGCAATAAATCTTCAGCTATTTCCACAAATTTACAAGTCCCGAGTATGATATCACACAGACCTTGAATAGGCTGATGATATCATTTTTTCTACTGGCAGTCACGAAAAATTTCCAATCGATGTTAGTGATAATTGGAGAAAAAATCGTGCTTTGAATCGATATGAACTAAACTTTTTTCGTTTTATATACCAGACGTTGATAAGAAATACCTATTTCAATTATTCTTCATCACCAGATGAAAAATACCAGACATTAAATATCCTGGATCCACTCTTATAACAAATGGTCGAGCGAAAGGGTTTCCAGTCCGGAAAACCGCATCTAAAAATGAACGCTTCTTTCCTTCTTGCGGAATCATGAGCGTACATCTAGCTTGCAATGCGCCAATGGAAATGGAGGATATCAGATTATCTATATTTAATAGTTTTTGCATAAAATAATGTACATAAAATACGTCTGCCTAGCGGGTAAATTTTCCCAAGATTTCATTAAACATAAAATATGTCTGCCTAGCGGATAAATTTTCCCAAGATTTCATTAACAACCTCGTCACTAAAGCTGGTTATGCCAGGTTCCTTATCAGAAGTTTACGCATGTCTTTTTCCTACAAATACAAGTGACGGATATGCGAGAGTCGATTATGACTTGTACTGACAACTCAGGAGAGGATTCGAATGCATAGATGCATGGACTTAGATGGTAAGGGTCTCTATTTAGTAGAAATGAATATGATGTAACCACGAAGAGACTTGGAAGTACCACACTCTTATAGCTTATATCGACCTGCTGGAACCAAAAAAGATTTAAAAACTCATCAATAGATTCTTATGGATAATCTTTTCTATCTTTTGTTCTCTTTTATCAAAAAATGATCACTGTGGTTTTAGAAAATAATAACCGTTGAAAATATTTATTTTATATCTATTTATATCAATTTGATATGCTTTACGACTGACTGAATCGTTTTTGAAAATCAGATCATTCTGAATTCGTCGTATTTCATAACAGAATTGTTTACAAGTATTAAATAATTTTGGACTGAAAAATAGGAAATTTTCTAAAATTTTAAATAGTAAGGAAGAGGAAGACTGGAAAAATTTTAAATTCTCTTCCTACATATATAGTTTCCAATTTCAAATACCAATTATGAGTACCAATCAGTTAGTTTTATTTAAATCTCAATGCTTGTATTTGCATTTATATCAAATATATATCTGCAGAAATTTTCAAAAAGTTAGGAAACGGACCGAAAGATTCGGAAATGCCAGCGGTTCACATAGTTGTGACCATGCGGAGTCGACTAATGATTATGCAAAAGAGAGAATACAAATGAAAATGAGTGTAAGAAGAACTTAAATTTTTTTAATAAAACCGGAAATCTGAAAAAAAAACGCAGAAATAAAAATTATACAATTATAATAATTTCGCATATTAAACATAAGAGAAAGCGACATGATTGTATTTTTGATAAAATTATGGCAAATATGGATCGAATGCAAAAGCGAATAACAGGTAGTTTGATCGATTGGATAAATTTTTTGGTTCATGAAACAGCTGTGCAATGTGTTTTGTATAAGAAAGTTTGTCGCCTAAATTTATTTCTATATGCGATCGTAAATGATTAATAGCAAAAGTTTTTCAATTATTTTCATCGAATATTTTTATTAATTAAGCAAATTTAATTTAAATTTTTATCAAAGAAAAATTTTTATATCGAATATATCAATAATGCTTCTTATTATTTTTTGTTCGATAAAACAATTCTAATATAAAATATTTTATAATCAAATTATTTTACAATTGTACATTGTAAAGCCACACAATAAAGCTGAAAATAATCTTATTATATGGCTGCCAGCCAGAGTGGAAGTTGTTAAAAAGTTGTTTCTCTGGCCACACATGTCGATGACATTTTAGGAGTCAACCGAGTGGATAAAATCCACATCACTGCATCCACCTTCGCTCGAACACTACTTGCGTTAATCATCGCAAAGAGTCGTCGTTGTTGACGAGGGCACACTCTGCGTCGTCCACTACAAGACTTGACGCGTATTTCATTGCCCTAAACGCTGTGATGGGTCGCCAAAAACGAGGTGTTGTAATTAAAACTTGGATTGATACAGTCAGAAAAGATTCTGAAGGTATGGGGAGACCAGCGATATATGGACTTAGATGGTGGAAAAAGTAATGGCTTCTATTATTATCAGCGACGGCATCAAATCTACCAGCTTGGAAATATCGTACTCTTATAATCAGTGGAGCAAGTCTAACCAGTAATAATGAGAGCTGTTAGAAGGGGAGCTAAAAATAATGCTATTTGTCATCATATTGCAATCTGACCTTATCATTTACGGTGGAAAATATGAGAACATTACTAATTTAGAACATATCTCATAATGATCAAAGAAATAGTGCATCTCCACTTAAAAAAATGGAATAATTAATGAATTGATTGGTGCATTAATAAAAATGAATAAAAATAAAGCAACGAAAATATGAGTTGAATTTATTATCATCAGAGAGGATTAAAGCAAATTCCTCAAATACTTATCAGTAAAAGAAAATATCAGTAGATTCAAAGAAGCAAAAATTCTTCTATATTTATCGTAAAAGTAGAGTCACAAGAAAACTTTTATAATCAACTAAACTTTCATCGTTGCAACCTATTGTAAACTATATTCTGCTTCTTGAAATCAAGCCTTTCACTCTAGAAAATTCGAGGAGGATTTAGAAATCTTTTAATGTTAAACTTTTTAATAGAATGGGAAATCTCAGATTCAAGTTGGTGCGAAAAAAAATCCCAGGTTTTTTGATTATAAATATTGATTATTTTCTTGATCAATGCTATGCACGATATGAATATTCATTTAAAAAAATAGACTAATAAAAATAGAATTTCAGCAATGTTAAATCAAAAATTCCATCCCAATCATCAAAAATGGTACGATTTTTTCTACGAAACAGAACAGAAACAAACAGAAAAAAGAACGCATCAAAAATAATAAAATGAGTTTTGGAAAGTACAGAACAAATGGAGTCCACGATGATTTGCTTCTGCACTTCTCGCTTCATCGCTTTAAATTTCTGATTTTTAAATTAACCTCGAATAACTTATTTCATTTATTTCATTCTTCTGTTGAAATTTGACGTTTTTGTAGCTGTTGAAATTGAATGCGATTAGATTTAGAGCAAATGCCAAACGGTCGCAAGTTGATCATGGAGAATGCGCTATCATTATCACCACTAACCGATCCCGAATCATTTCTATTCTCAAAACGATTTCCAGCTATTCGAAATTCAATTTATTTCATTCTAATAAAAACTTCAATCGAAAACTGGTGACGCTTTAGAAAATATAATGATCTGATATTAAAAGTTCCTAAAATAATGTCATAACTCTCCGATATAGGTAGAGTTTTTTCGTTGAGAATAGTTCAGTGGGTTGTTGCTCAATTTGGAGTGCTGAGGTTCTACTCTACATAGGAGTAAAATTGTCCAAAAATCCGGATGACACTGGCGATACTCATCTGTACTTCTATCGCTAAAAGACTTCCTGACATTTTTATTTAGTATAACAGCAGAGCGAGTCCAACCACTAATGATGAGGTTTCTTTAAAAAAAAATTCATTGAGGCAAGATACAATAGAAATTCTTGCTATTTTTATACATATAGAATAATATATCTATTATTGTCAGTGCTATATCAGTTTTTAAAATTTTATTGATCTCGTCGAATTTCTAATTTTCAATTTTAACAAAGAGATTTCCTGATGCTTGAGTTGTTGAAATTCCATTAGTATTATTTATTGCTTCTTCATAACTCGGTAAATATTCATTTAATCCGACAACTGATGAATACTTTGGTGGTGGTCGTCTTACATGCATGAATAGCGCATCTGAAAATCGCTAATTATTTATAAGATTTCGAGTTTCAAGTCGATTACGACTGTTTAGCTTTGTTTGCAAGTATTAGTATTGTGCTGATAATACGTCATTTTTTGAGAATTTACGTAATGTTGTTAGAACAAATCAAAAATCATCAAAATTGTGTTCATTACATATTTTAATTTATATATTTTTTTTATTTTATAGATAAATATAATAATAATAGATCAATAATTTAAATTAATTTTTGATGAATAATTTTAAAAATAGAAAGTTAATAATTGGACTTAGATGGTGGAAAAAGTAATGGCTTCTATTATTATCAGCGACGGCATCAAATCTACCAGCTTGGAAATATCGTACTCTTATAATTTAATTTTAATCAGTCTTAAGTTTGAACGCAACCAGTTCAATCACTTGCAATTAATGTTGCTTTAAAATTCCAAAAATGGAGAAATGCTTTCAGATATCTGAGAAAAGAAAATTAGACGATGTATTGGACGAAGCTTTTCTCCACAACTGTTTCACGAGAGGTAATCACCTTTATTCTCTTTTTTTGCCTTTAAAATTACACTTTGTTCATTTTTCCTACAATGAATTTGCGAAGAGATTTTAGGTACATTTTCAATCGAAATGAATATAAGGAAAATTAAATTCTATTTAAATTCGTTCATTTTTATTGCATTCTAATTATTTAAGAAAATAAAATATTTAATACTAATAACTGCAAAAGCACAAGCGATTCACTATGAAATATCGCCGTGCAATAAAAATAATGGTGGAAAATTTTACCCATCGCGGTGATATTTCCTTGTTGGCCGTCAGAAATAGCAAACATACTATTAAAAGGTGAAATCATTGCACTCTGGAATTTAGAATCATAAATACACTAGATTTGCTAAGCCCATATTATTTAACTTAGAATTTTCGTAAAACTACTTTCAGAGATTTTCCACTTATCGTTATGAGAAATTTTATGATAACTTTCATTTTCAAATATAAAAAGTTTCAAAAGTTTCTAAAACTTTCTTTTTTTTCACCTTTTTAACTATAATGAAAAAAAATATTATTGAACTATTATATTACTGAAATATTATTGATAACGAAGAAGAATGAAGAAAATAATAATAAAAATGAATGTAACAGTAAAAATATTTAAAAAAAATGAGGAATTTTCGAATTTCGCCATAAAAATTTTCATATTTATTGTATATTGTAATGCGAATATTTTAAAATTAAAAGTAGATTAAACTAATTTGAAGTTAAATTATAGAAAATTCAAAGAACATGCAAAATAAAATACAAATATACAAAAAGAACATTTCTGAACCCTTCAAATTTTCTGTAAAAAAATATTCCTAAAAATTGTTTTTTAGCGTAGCTTTTTAGAAATTCTGATCGTTCAATTTTATTCATTTTCATTTGCCAATTTTAAAATATTTTTATCGTTGCGTGATGCAAAGCAATTGTGCGATTGACATGATGATTTTTTAAATTTCATTAAAAAATAATAGCTGCTTTTTTAAATTTTTTATTTTAGTAAACATCAAATACGCTTTCTTAATAAAATTAAAATAAAAGTTTGTTGCATCTCATTTGCGATTTAATTCAGTTGAATGTAAAATTTGTTTTTTTCTTTAAATTCGTCTTTGAAGAGTACAACAATTGTATAAAAAAGTTTTAATGACGTTTGCTTTTAATTTGTCGAAACTTTAGGAACTTCAAAACTATCATGAAAATTCTATGGATAATAGAAAGTAAACAACCTGCCTTCTCCTGTGTTGCCTAAGATTCAACAAATATTGCACAGCTTTTGAAAATAATGTGCTGAGTGTTGTACATAGAATTATTACTAAGATTGTGAGCATTCCAATTGTTATACAAATACCTATTGTTGATAAATTTTGCGCTTCATTGTTGGATGACATTATGATTTTCTATTTGTCTCCAATTCTGAAAATTCTGAAAAATTAAAAATTGAAATGTAATAGTCGAAGATGTTTTTCTTTCAAAATTAATTGGTGCGAGAAATAACGGGTCTTTTATAGGAAATGTTAGCATTTAAATGCACAAATGCAATAGCATTTTCATTATTGGAGATAAATTGAAAATTCTGAAAAATTTATGGAACAAAAGAAAAATCAAATTGTTTGATGAGTTTCAAAAAATCCTGAAATTGAAATCGCATTGAAAATCTAAATGAAAAATTATTAATTTTTACTATTTATACTATTAAGTTAACTCTTTTTTTAAAAATATTTTTCGCTTCATTCATTAATTATAATTTTAATCTCATAATTACAGCCAAAAGCCTGAAAAGTCATAAAATATGATTCGATAAAATTTGCAGAAAAAAATTAAAAAGAAATTTTAAATAATTCTCATCTATTATATAACACATTTGGAAAAAATTGTCACAAAAAGATTTCATGAGCAACTATTAGGCCAATATTGTCGTAGTTGGCCTTATAAACAGATGAGTAACGAATAAGATGAAAAAATGTGTAAAAATCCTTTTTGTAAAAATAAAAATCGCCTTTATTCATGCGGAAGACCCTATTCATTTTCTTTCTCCATGAAAAGTATTGAAGACTGTAAGCCAATAACATTTCATACTTTTTATTGTCCGCTGCAACTATAGTTCCTTTCTACCTTGGATTTATGTGTTATAAAAATCTCGATTACGATTTTTATCCTTCATAAGCTCAATTTATTGCAAATTTTCGAGTTTTTTTTTGCGTAAAATTATATATCTGAATGCATTACGTTAATGATGATTTCACTGCCAGATTTCTAATGCCATATTTTTATAAGGCATTTTAGCATAATATCGACGCAATTATCAAAGAATCGTTTCATGTAAAACTTGAAAATTGATTCGTCAGTTTCAGTAAATGAAGGCAGTCAATTCCTAAAATATTTTGTGTTCAAATGAAAGTTGCCAGCTTTAAGCAACTTTTTCGAGATTAAAATGGCTAATTTTATTGTGTCGAAAGAAACGAAAGAGAACACCAGTCATTTATTTTTACACCTTTAGTTAAACAACAAGGTATATCCGTTTCCGAGGAATCTTCCACAAGAAAACATTTTTATTAATTGCTTTTCTCATAAATACTAAAATATTTACCGGCCAAATGCTGTTTAATGATGGCGGAAATACTGCCGCTGGTGTTCATAAAGAAATTAAATTTTTTTGAGGATAAAATGAACGTAAAAATATTGAAACCAACCATAATGATATGATGAATGACCACATTTACTCCATAGAAACAAATTTTCATTTCTAACAAGCCTAAGTTGTGCAAAAAAAAGAAAAATAAAATTGAAAAACGGATATTTCCCGTATTGTCTCATAGAAATGAAAGAAAACCAGAAATCAACACGGCATACAAAAGGAAAAATTTTTACAGCGACGATAAATTTCAATATTTATATAATAGTGTTTGTTAACTTGCTCAATGCTCAAAAGCCATATCAAACTCTTTCCAGAAAACTAGTTGAGGAAGAAAATATTGTCCAGATTGATCTTCATCATCTTTTTCTTGCCTTCAAAACATTGCTTACTGAGAAAACATAAAAGTTTTCCACTTTTTGTTTCATTTTCAATATCTCACTTTAAGAATATGCAGTGATAATTGTTTTACTAAAAAATTTTCTAGTGTGCAGTAATTTAATAAATTTTATTGTGAATTAAAATCTTTACACAATTTGTTTTGAAAAATCATAAAGAAGGATCTAATGAGAGAAACATATCATATCACAGACTTCGTAAAAATCAAATAATAATTATTTGCTTTATTTAGTAACTTTTTGCAAGAAATAAATATTATATAAACACAAATATTATTATAAAATATTATCCGCCAGTTTCATTTGTCGAAATGATAAAATTAAAGCTATCATGCTGATCATGTTTCAATGTTATCTCTAAAAATTTTTTACTATAATATTATTGTACATAGGCTAATTCATTAAACAATTGCTTCTTCCACTGAAAACGAAAGTAATTCAGGGCACTTTAGCATTATCTTGCTGACCAGTTGATCCAAATATATTTTTTGCCGTTTGTTTTCAATTTTGAGCTCTAAAATGCGAGATTTTGACATTTCTTAAACGGCAATGCTATTCAATTCCTCATCATTTATATTTGTAAATGGCATATTCAATATAAATTAACCATTGATAAATAATAATAATAAAAACCAATAATAAAGTGACAACAGTGAATGAAATATAAATTCATCGGATATCTGGCAAATTTCGAATAGCCAATAAATCACTTAATGATAATCATTTCATCGTAAATGCTATTATTAAAGTACTTACCTTCGATTTGCTTCAAAAAATTATCACCGCAACTTTTTTCTTTCGATGAAAATGCTAAAAAAAAAGCGGAAAAATGGAATTTTTAAAGTGGACGGTCAACAGCCTTAAATAAATAAAACATTTGCATGAATAAATTCTTATTAATTGAATGATAAAGGAATCGATTTGAAAGAATTTCATCTGCGGCAATACTTTTGCAAAAATCATTTAAAATATTGGGTTTTAGCGGTAGCCGTAAATCCATTATAGCACTAATACTAACTGGTGTCACCTTGAAATTTAGGATAATTTTATTGGATATTAATCGAGAAGTAATCTCAATCAGAAATCTGTAATATTTCACAATTCCTATTTCTAATCCAATCAATTTTCATTAACTAATTTTCAAAATTGCATGAATTATAAATGGGAAAAGCTTTGATGAAATATCATAACGCATATATTAAAATATTTCAAAAAGTAAATTTCATTGAGTAATAAGTGAAATTAATTTGAAAAAAATGGTAAAAATTTTGAGAAATTACATCGTAAATCGGGCGAGGTTTGTACGATTCGATTTTGATATTGTTTAAGTTTCGCTCGATTGTGATTCGAGAATCTTTTTGGTTTTATTCGTTCTTTTTCATCATAAAATGTGAAATTGAAATTGCTTATTGCAGTGCCATGACTGAAATACTTAAATTTTATTCATGCAGAGGCCGAAAATGAAAAGTGTTTCGGTCGTACGACAACGCCATGCGATGAATTTATTCGAACAAATATTTATTTATTTGGCAAGTCATTAAGACTGAAAAATGGTAAATTTTGCAAGCAAACTAGCAAAAAATGGGAAATTTATTTTATCAATCAATTATCTTAATAATCAAGTTTTTAATGATTACTTTTTAGTAACAACAATGATCGGTGCTTCAATGGGAAAAAATTTCCTAGTTATTAGTTTTATTTGATTTGGTGAATGTGATATAATTTTATTAGTACAATCACAGCCAGCGATTAATACTGCGCGCAAATCATGAGCATCCATACCAAATCCAGATCCGGCAATCATGACTCGAGTTCCTAAAGTTTAAAAATATCCTGAAGATTAACCAAATGATAGTGCTTAGAAGCTAGAAAAAAAGCGTATTTTGTATTTTGGGCAAATTTCTTTTACCACCCAAAACACTTCCATGATTCGGAACCACTGAATTCACGACGCAACAGCTGCCAACATTTGAAAAATCTATTGGATCTGTATGACAAGGATTTCTCGTAGGCAAAATGATTTCTTTTGAAGCTATAAAGATTTCTGTCAAAAATTTACACTTTTCAAATATATTTATATGTTTCAAGTTATTCGATATAAGTTTCATAGTAATTATTTTTAGGCATAGTTTGCGTACAATTTGAGTTGATAACAAATTGATAACAAATAATCTTTCTTATCATTTATGTTGGTACAGGAGAAAAATTCTTAAAAAATAAGCTCTTCTCTTAAAATAATAAAAATTTTTATGCTTGGAAATGAAAAAAAAACTAACAATTATTATTATTATTATGCTTCGAACTGAAATCAACCGTATAACGATTTATGCTCGAAAACCATTTCCATTCGACGATTTGGGTATTTTTGAAATTTTCAACTAAATTTTTAATTAAATTTAGAAGCTTATTAATTTCCAATTTATTTCAAAAATATGTAAATGACCGAATTTAACTGAATTATTTCATAGCAAAATATTTTAATTGCTTTTTATATTCGACCGGTATTATATTATAAGCCGATTAAAATATTTTTCATTAAAGAAATTTTACATAAAAATTTTCTCTTTCTTAAATGATAATAAAAATTTAAAATTTTTTGTGGATTTCTTTATTAATCAAACCAATCAGTGGAATTCGTTCATTTAACCAATCGATGGATCTAAAATGGCAAAATTTACGCCATTCTGTTATTGCGCATCTATATAAAACAAATGGTTGACATTCTCTGAAAAGTAAATAAATATTTCGTTTGAGCTTTTTTAAAATTTTTTTTATAGTTATTTATTTAATTTAATTTAAGAAAAGAATTATAAGATAATTATAAGAAAATTATTAAAGAATAGTGCAATTTTTCAACTTTAAATATTTACTCGAACTTTTTCGCAAATTTTTCAACATTTCATAATAAGAAAAATTAAGTGATCATATAATGCGATAATATTTGATAAAAATTTAACTAACTTATTTTTTCTATGACTTAGAAATACTTTTGAGCTGCGTTCAGAATCGAATTCAAGTTCGGAAACTGGTAATTGGATCTCAGCAATTCGACTTGTGTCATCTCGAATCGATATATAAAATGAGACAAGATCGCTTGGAACTACACTGTATTGAAAACAATGGAATTTATTCAGCTTTAAATATTTATTTAGACGGTATTTTCTCAATTTTTTTTGAAGCAACCTTGTCAAATATTTCAAAAATAAAATGATCAATTTTTCTTAAATTTTCGATTTTTTACGGACATTCATTATTGTTAGACCTTCAAGTAAATTTATATAGTTCTAAATGAGCATTTAGAAAATAGCCATAAAATGGAATCACAGACTGACAATGATTGGATTTCGTTCCATTCGGGTTGGTAGTTCACGATTGCAGTTGTACGAAAGAATTGTCCATAAATGCCAAAAACCACATGACAAGGTCGAACTTTTTCTTTAAATAGATTCTTGTTTTATTTAAAAATCTGTTAAAAATACCAATTTAATTTTATAATGCATAAAAATTTAAAATTAAATTTAATTTGTTTAATTATTTGTTTCATAGAAATAAATAAATTGATTTATTTTTCACATATTCAGTAATCGACCATAAATTATCAAAAAAAATATAAACGAAAATAGAAATTTTTAATCCATAAAAAATTTGATAAAATGTTAAGAAAAAGCTTTAAAAAGCTGAAAAAAAAACTTACGAACCTCCTTAAAATGTGATTAACTAACCATTTTTAGTAAATAAGTTTCCCGCTGATTCAACTGAAATGAAAAATTATTTAAAGAACAACTACAACTACACTGTATTGAAAACAATGGAATTTATTCAGCTTTAAATATTTCTTTGGATGGTATTTTCTCAATTTTTTTTGAAGCAGCCTTGTCAAATATTTCAAAAATAAAATAAAATGATCAATTTTTCTTAAATTTTCGATTTTTTACGGACATTCATTTACGGAAATTATTTAAAGAATGGATGATCATATCTGAAATTAATAATCAAAGGTATAATAGTTAATAATAAATATTAATATTTAATATTAAATTTTTAATATAATAAAAAATTAGCAGTTTTAAATACTTTTATAATTGTAATAATATTTTTTAATATTTCGTTTTCAGTGCTTTTTTTATTCCTTTATATTTTTTAAATTAAAACGACAGCAACAAACTGAAAAAAGTCAGTGCTTTGATGTGGCGTTTCGATGATTGTGCTTCAGACATCTTTGAATGAATATTTTACATGTATCGATAGACTCACAACCAGTTTTAGATGGAAATAATATCTAAAAAAAGCACATAAGATCTCCAATTGATAATTCCTAAATTACCATCGAGTGAATAGAATGTTTAAAAAACGCTTTCATAAGTTGGCTTGTATAGTTTCAAATTTTTTATTAAGTTTCTTTACAATTAATTTAAATCATGTTGTTATTCATAATACTTTATAATATATTTATAAAATTATATTATGTTTATAAAATTTATGTTTATAATTTATTTATAAAATATATTATAAATAAATTATAATAAATTTAAATATTTTTTCATCGATTTTCCATAGTAAAAATTCAAATTTTTCGCTTATTTTTTTACATAACAAATCAAATCGTTTCTTATTTATTTGAATTTTTAGAAAAAATTTTTTAATTGTTTAGTGAATTTTACGAATTTATTTGCGAATAAAAGAATGTGTTTTTTTTGATTTTTCAAAAAAAATTATAAAAATAAGTTTTTTCAATAATGCAAAGATTTTTCTCATTTGAACAATAAATGAGACTTTTTGAAGAAAAATTTTTTGCTTTATTCATTTATCAATTTATATAATAAAACATGAATAAAGTCGATAAGATAAGTTGTACAATCAAATTCGAAATACGTTATGCGAAAATTCGTAAAAAGCTGGCCAAGCATAGCTTGGACTATCAGTTCAAACATTATGTTCGGTTTCTGCTCATTAACGGAAATAAATCTGATTCTAAAAGTGAAATACACATGGATTTGTTACACTTTAATTCCTAATTGATTCTCTGGAGAAATGATTCTTTTATTATATTCACCAGTGGACCCAGTGAAACCAGAAATAGTAAACGTTATCAGAAAAAGAAAATTGGGGTAAACTATAGGGACTATTGTTTAAGTTCAGACCTATAATTCTTACTAACTTCACTTTTAAAAAAAATATGCAATGTTTCTATAGATCACATGATAAAAATCTAAAAAAATTTTATTGAATTTAATTCCGATAAAAAGTGAAAAAAAATATTTTAACTCCAAGTGATCCAAGCTGTTCGTCGTAAAAGCTGCTGGATGAATAAAACATAGAGTAACATAGAATAGGAGATATAATCGAAGTCAAGTTTTTTCTTAACATCTGGTTAAATGCCTTTTCAATCACTTTTTTAAAAAGCGATCACTTTTTCTGGTTAAGACACATTTCAGTGGCTTGTCGAACCAAACGAATTTAAGGGGCAGCTTGATTCGTACAGCACCGAATTACCAGCACCGAAAAAACTCATTTTGCTCTTGCGGGGGTAGAATCTCAGCACGTGCGCACCTAATGGGAGCAACTAACTTTCAATTATTAAAAAACTTAAAATGAACATGAAAAATAGCCGTGGAATTATAAAGTGAAATTCTCGATAATACCACAAAGAATTATTTATTTAAAACAATAATTTATCGAGTGAATATTATATGGTAATAATGGTAACAATTATATGGCAATAACATTTTAACGAATATGAAAAAATTATTTGGAAAAAAGCAAACAAGCATATTGCTCGAGGTGGAAAATAACAGTGACCAATTTTGCTGGAATTCGTCAATTGCGATGTGAATCATTTGTTAAATTTTGGCAATCGTTGTCGAAATATCTGATAAGCTTTCTCTACTTGGAATTAACTTTCATTATGTGCTGATAACAAGTGAAAAACTCGTTAGCGTTCATTCATCCGACTATATCATTTTTAAAAATTCTTTAATCTAATCCACAGATGTGAATTTCCAATATTATTCAGTTTTGTGGCGAAACACAAATAAATCATTTAATATGCGAAAAGAATTTTTATTTCATAAAATAAAAATTAGAATTATCTTAATGGTTTTAAACAATATAGTAGCACTTCTAACGAAATATAAATCCTTACAACGTATATTCATTCCATGAAAAAAAAAAAAACGAAAAACATAAAGGCATATTCAAATACCGCAAGCGGAATTATTGGTTAGCCAAAAGATGTGCGAATATTTACTGATATACATGTCGAATTACGGATAAATATTTCCGAACTGTAATTGAAAACCGGTCGATAATTTAAATGACAATAATCCTCATTAAATTTCCTACTTTTTTTTATATTTTATCTATTCTGAAATAAATAAAAAAATTGTTTCTGAAGTTTCCTCGTTTACTTTTTTATTTTATAAAAATCTATAGAAAGTGATAAAAATTTTATGTGAAGAAATTCATTGGATGAACTCTACGAAATGAATTGGATAAACTCAAGTTTTTTTGATCAGAAAAACTAATTAAGCGGAATCAACTTTAAAATGATAACTATTTGATATTTGGTACTCTTTTACTGCCAAACGATGAACTCGCAACATATCTTTCAAAAGCGGCATCCAGTGATGTTTGCAATAGCAGTGATATAATCAGACGAATTTTTTGATAAGCTAGCGTTTAGCGTTTATTAGCTCGATTACATGCAAAGTTGCCTTTTTTTGCTTTTATTTGTTTTCTTAAACATTTGCAATAAAATTGCTTGTTTCGCTAGCGGTCGACCTCACCGAAGAAATAACTTTTCGTCTTAGAATCGTAGACCACCTTATCATGGAAAATTACATCAAAATGAAAAATGCATAAATCAACAAATAAAGATAATTTATATAAAAATAGTAAAAAAATTTGAGAAATATTTTATTTCGCCCATATAAAGACAATTAAAATTTTATGCCTTCTTGTTTTCAAATCAAAAGCGTTTAACCAAATAATTAATTTTTAAAAATGGAAAAGGAAAAAATAAATAAGTTTACTTTTAAAAAAATTTATTCATTGCAGAAGGCGCCATTAACTAATTAAATTTATTATATATAATATAATCTTATAAAATCCAAAAAAAACTGACATTTTATACAAATTTATTATCATTGTCATAGGAATTTTTTCAAGATGCCAGACTTTTGGAAAACTATTAATACAGTTTTTTCCATCCTTTCAAATTTTTTTCAAATTATCACTAATTTGATAAATTTCTGATTAAGAGAACAAATGGTACCATAACAACTCATATCACTTATTATTAATTATTGTGTATGAAAAAATGAAAACGTATGAATTAATGGATGGAACAATTGCACATGTTGACCTTCACAAAAATCTATAATTTTTGAGAAATATTTCTAAAATCTTTCATTTCATTTCATTTTCGACAAAATTATCATTGAACGAATTAAATATGTTCATCGATATGAAATTTTTTACTTTATTTATTTACATTAATTTTTTGTTGATTACTCTATTATTTATAAAGATAATAATTAAACAGCTAACAAATATCATATTTGTACGAACCAAAATAACGAAGATAAATCCTAAATTGCCAAACGATTAGTATAACGTTATAGCAATGAAAAAACTGCTGCAATTTTAAAAAATTCTAAGAAATTAATGGGAAAGCAATTATTTTAATTCAAAACTACAACCATTAATTTTAATACAATCGATATCGAAAGTATATGATTATAGCAAAAAAAATGAATTGCAAATGAACACAGCAAAATTCAAAAATGAATGAATCTTGGCGATTCATTTCACTATAAAGTCACAAATTTCAAAATTCAACTTTTCCGAACGAAAATCCGAAAACAAATATGTAATCCGAATTTCCTTATTAAACAACTAAATTTTTCTGAAAAAGAGAAAATTATGTAAATCTCCAAATTTCGCAGACTTTGCAAAATACATTTAAAAAAAGCAACCAAATGAAACCCGAATTTTTCAAAATTCTCAAAGGTTCTGTCAGTCTGAAGACAAATAAATGAGAAAAAAAGAGGCAAAATTATGAAAGCTAGCAATCACAGCTATTTTTTAACTTTAGCCTTTAAAAATTTAATAATAGAATTTTGAGAATTTTTTTTCCTTCCACACTTATTCAGTCACCAAAATTTCTTTATAAACTTATGTACCAATCGCTTTGAAATAACAATACAATAATCGAAGTTGATCGCACACGGCACACATACAACAAAAAAACTGCGACAACCTACTTTTTAATAAAAGAACCATCCGCATTTATCACTAATGATTCAATGATAATAACCACTAATGATAACAATGAATTATTTACAATAATTAAGGCAAAGAATGAGCTGAATGCAACTGAAAAAAAAATATTTCATTTAAACATTTAGAAACCAAAATTTATGGCTGAAAATAATGAAGAATTAATTCTACAACGAAAAAATGAAATTTTTTCTTTCAATTTTTAATTTTGTATCGAATTTTTTTAACAAAATTCGATACAAAAATTGGGAAAGAAAAAAAGAAAAAAGAAAAAAATCGCAGTAATATTACAAGAACTAAATGAATTAAAAGAGAACTAAAAAAATCAAAAAGTAAAAGTTCCCTGATAGCAATAATAAGGCAATAATAAGAAATTCGACTTACAAGGCCAAACTTCATTATAAGGTCAAAACCAGCTCAATTGCCAAAACAAAAACTACATTATCAACAAAAAAAGCGTACACTGATAAGAATTATCAATTGCGTTAGGTGATTCCATCATTTCGACGATATTATTGCAATAATGACTTTCCAGTTCCAAAAAAATTGCATAATCAGATCGCCCATCTAAAAATTTACACTCGGAAAGATAATCAATTGCAAAAATATCAATGTTTGTAAAAAAAAAAAAAATCTAACAAAAAAAAATTCATTGCTATCCGAGAATCGCTGATAATTAATGTTTCGGTAAATCACTAAAGCGCTATATTTCGCGATATTAGTGATTTTTATTGAATATCGCTGAATTATTTCCAAAATATTGAATTATATATATACGATTTTTGGTTCTTTTTTTCCTTTTTTTGTTCAAATATAATAAAATATAATAATTTAAAATTGGAAATTCCATTTTCAAATAAAATCGCCTAAATCGTATATAAGGCACGTACATTATATTTTTTTAAAAACACGCTACCCTTTCCATTGAAAAATTTCATCTGAAAAACAACTTAGAATTTTGCCAATATTTTACAAATGAAATGGTTTTTATAATTTATTTTATTTAAACCTGGAATTTTAATGTTTTCTTATTTTCTTACAATAATTTTTTTCGTAATCGAGGGGAAAAAATTTTAATGAATTCAGTGAAATATCGGCTTCACAAATTTTTTCACGTTGTAGCGATAATAATAACTTGGCGTGAAACAAAAACAAAAGTAATTATATATGCAACTATCTGGTCAATAGTTATATTGAAATTTAGAGAAAATTACTGGTTATGTGTTTCATATCATATCAATCTAATCGTTATCATTTAATATAAATTAGCATAGTAAATAAATATAATTGCTCAAAATTTATCCAACAGTAAACAAAAAAAAGAAAATATCACTTTCCGATTAACCGATTATCCGATTCACAAGCGTAGATGGCACAAATGTATTAAGAAATGGATGAGAAACGAATAGAAAAGAAAAAACAACAAAAAACTAGCCGCAGTGTAGTTAGTGATAATGATAATGGCCCACTGATGGAATCGGTAGAATCGGTTAACCGGAATATACCGAAGAAATATGTAATGATGATTTGACACCTCAAAAATTACAAAAAAATACGAAAATCTAAGCATTCGCTCGAATTCGAGTGAAAAATATGAGTCGAAAATTCATATTTTTCAGAACCTTATGAATAAGAGCTAATGAATAAAACGAGTCCAACTGTTCACAGACAATCTCAATAGTCATTTCATCACGAAATAATGCACCGCTAAAATCCTAATTTTTTAAAATAATTCTAATTCTTTGCCCGTACGCCAATAACCCTTTGAAATTTATATAGCATTTCAATTCAATCATACGGAATCAATTGACATTTGTGGCCTTATAATAATGCTTTTTCTAATAATAAGGCTGATCAAGATCGTAAAGCTTCCAACTGGCGAAGCGTGACCAGTTATCCATTTGAGTTAAATATGCATCATTTTCTATGTTACCATAAGGTCCTGCATGTTTGAAAATTCCGCGCCGTTCCTCTTCAGCTCGTTCCTCACTTTTAAGAGAATAATTCTTCCGACCATTAGAATCCCAGTATTGCTCTATTGCAACACCTAAACTTTTTTTATTATTCCAATTATGATTAACTGCAAAAAGCGAAAAAAGGAATGATTTTGGCGATAAAACGAGGATTGTAACGCCATAATAGTGGAAAAATAATTTGTTGCAATTTTTTGCATGGCAACTTAAGTAATTATTTTAGTTTCTTAAATAGAAAAATATAAAAAAGCATAAACCGTTTTCATCCAAAACTTCGAAACAAACACAAAATTCGATATGTGCATTGTCCATTTCTTGATCAGATGGAATTTCGAATTCAAAACCGAATGTGTCAATGAGGCGTGAAGACGACGACATATATTTAGCTTCATGATCAGTGTAACTTTGCCATTCATTTGTTGTAACTCGAATAAATACGCGTTTTTCAAATGCTATATTTTTGACCTGAAATTTTAGCCTTCGTATTCAATGTAAAATTGGCAATTAAAATCATTAGTTACATTGTCACCAAATTGGAAAACTTTGAAAAAACTAACTTTAATGGTGCCAGCTAATCGATGTTCTTCATTCTTCAATCGAACATTTTCCAAAGCAATATTGTCTTTTGTAACTTTCTCACGGAAAATTACATAATCGCTGGCCGGCTGAGTAAAAGTTGGAGTCCATGTAGCGGGTAACTTTGAATCGTTTTCATCATTCTCAGGAAGCCCACGATATCGGCGCAAGATCTAAAATGCCTTTTTACCTTTTTATCCTAACGTACTAAATTAGTCCTAGTCAAATATGCCAGTTGTTTCGTTGTCCAGCAAATAAGCAAGCAAAGACAAAAGTTACATTCATGATATAAGCTACAATAATTATATTGAAATAAACCTGGAAACTTACTTTTGGATTGATCTTCGGTGGAAAATCTGATGGTTCAGTCATCTGTTTAATAATATATAGTGTGCCTCCGCAATCATCGGCAAAACGAACAGATTTATTTTTAGACTTCTTTATAACTACAGTTTCAAGTGTTATCTGAGCTATGGCTCCAGTAATCAGCGACTCATCTTTGTTTTCTTCAGAATTTTCAGATAATTCCACTAAACTTTCAACGGTTTCCTCAAATTCGCTGCCAGAACCATCAGTTTTTAAGTCATTTATTTCATTATTATTGATTTCCAAATTATTAAAATTGATATCAATCAATTCATCTTTGTTTGAAACTTCTAAAATCCAATCAATAGGTTGATCCGAATTCTCATTTGAACCTTTTTCATTAGTAATCACATCATTTGAACTTGAATCATTTGGATTTAAGTTCAAATTTTCATGAGTTTCCGCAATTTCATTTGCTGGATTAGAAGAAACTTCGATTTGCCTATTCGATTCATTTTGAATTGCTGATTCTTTAGCGGCATTTGTGAATCTTTGCGCCAGTTCGTAAGGATCAGCTGAGACTGTCGTTATAACTGAATATATAATGAATGCCTCAAATAAAAAAAAATAATTTGATAAATAAGAAAAAACAAAGAGCCAAAGTTCCAACTGGAATTTATTGCCAGAATTATCTCTATTCGCAGTTTAGAGAAAAAAAAGTAATTTTTGTAAAAATTAGAAAATCGAGAAAGCCAAGCGATACATTTCGTGATTGGTTTCGATGAAACAATAGTAGGCAACTGTCGAATTATCTCGAATTTGCCAACGATACCATTTGTAAATGGTATAGTAATTCCAGTAAATACTTCGGATTCACTTTTCGAGCGAACCTTAATTAATAACTAAGTAATATTCTTCAATAAACAGTCGAACGCAAGTGAAAAATTCTTTATGTGTGAAAAAATAAGATTTGCAAAAAAAGAGAAAAATTATTTTTTAATTTTACTTGCAATTTATTCGATCTCGTTATTCGATGATTGTTGACGACTGGAAAGGACGAAGCTCTGCGGCAAACCACGTTACACAAGGACGATGATGCTGAATGAGTTGAGCCTTAAAACAAATTACTGAACTTAAGGAATCTGAATAAATGCAGAAAATGATAAATTTTACAAAAAATTATTAAGGGAATTTATACTGAAATTTTAAAAATTATTTACGAAATATTGCTTTTTAAATTCAAATATTTTTACCGAAATAGTATATCAAATGTTAATGAAATTCGTAAAATCATTAAATCATCACTTTTACTTTAGAAAAATCAATTTATTAAGAAAATTTACCATTTACCCAAAGATCTGTTAAATCACTGCGTACAGCGCATTCCATATCGTCCACTGAAAATATTTTTTCAGTTATGAGAAAAACGTTTAAATGCTTGAGTAAGCGATTTGTAAAGCTGTTGCAAACTTAAAATGTAAAGTATAGCGAAAGTAAAACAATTTATCATTCGAAGAAAAATAAAAAATTTATATATTAAATTATTTATTAAATTTATTAAATTTATATTAAAATTTAAAAATTTATTTTATTTTTACACAAATTTATATAATTTTGATTTAATTTATAGTTTATATATATATATATATATTTGTTAAATTTGTTTTTTATTATAAAAAATAAATTCTGTGAGGAGAAAAATTAAAAATTAAAAAATGGAAAAGAATAACTAATAAAATTGATATTACAAAACTAATATTAATATTTCTTAGAAACGAAAAAAAAAGAAATTATGGAATCACTAAATGGGAATAAAGTAATAAAATGAGAATTATAACATTAATAAAAATTTAAAAAATCGAGCAAAAGATTTTTAGCAAAATTGCCACTTTAATATTTTCACACAAAATCAAAATTATGTTTTCCTCGATTCCGTATGGTTTTTTTCGTTGTTTTTTAAGTCGCCAGTAGAAGAAAATAAATCGAAGCAAAATCAGCAAACTTGCAAAATCATCGTTCTTTTTTAGGTCACTTATGTGCCAAAATTAGCGAAAACTTATGCCATTTAAGTTATTTTCAAAGCAAAAATGATAATTCCTGAATTAGTAAATTAAATAAAATTTAAAATCGTACAGCTGATAATGATAAGAGAGAAATAAAAGAGGTTTAGTAATGAAAATAAACGTTCAAAATAAAAATAAAAGGTCGATTATTCCTAATGCACATTGAATTGTCAGCAGTCACAAAAGCATAAAAAGTATAATAAATAATAAAATTATTTTGATAACAATAAAAATAAAATTGACGCATTTTTGAGATATTACAAAAAAGGGCATTTAAAAAAATTTTTCGCGATGTGCTGTTTATAAGCAGACGATTTACGACAATAATAAGTTTATTAATACAGCCGAAGCAACTTTTGTAGAAATTTTATACGAGAAACTTCCATCGATTGGACTTTGACAGTAATCGAGATTTTATTATTAGTAGTAATTTCAATTATACCTGAGATTACTCGAAAATATCAAAGAAGGAACGAAAGAACGCATCGACTGACGATGGATTTCGATCCTGAATAGCCAAAAAGATAAACTATAATCTATATAATTAAAACATTTTGTATTGCGCGGCCAATTCAATATAATTTTAGAAATCTATAATTTTAGAAAAATTTATTCTTAGAATTTTATTCATATTGCTAATTCATATGTTAATATATATGTAGGTATTTTACATATATATTATGCCAATTCATATTTACATAAAATATATGTATATTACGTTTATATATATATATATATATATATATATATATTATATTATATCTGAGAATTTGGAAGTGTGAGCCCTAAATTAGAAAAATAGCTTGCATTTCATTAAATTGTTTCGTTTATTTTAAAAATTAAGTGATTAAAAAGATTCTGGAAGTAATACATCTCATTTCAAGTTCCCACTAATAGTGCACACAATTGCTGGCCTGGCTGGCACCACTGGAAGAAAGAAGTATATGTGAGTGCCAACCATCAGATTTTGCTTTTAACAATAGATTTATCGTCAAAGAATAGGATTGGAATCTATGCTGACCTTAGTCGAAACAATCTGACATTTCTGATAACAAAAAGCATAACTGAATGAACTAGAAGTGCTTATCATTAGACTCGTGCCGCTCGATTATCCGATCAGATAAATCAGATAGATAAATTAGCGAGTCACTTGCTAATAGAAGTACATATGAGCGGTCAGCAGTACTCACTTGTTTTTTTGAAAAACCAGATTTACTCGTGCCAACACGACGATCGACATTCCGAAAGGAGAAAGATCAACAAGCATTCTACTGAGCCACTCTTACCACATTCAAAGTGAACTAATGCAACAAAATAAATTCTTTAATATTTAATTCTTTAATTCTTTAACAAAATATTCCTAGCAAATGCACAAGGCGAATAATTTAACAATGAATAATAAATAAAATATGTTATTTGAATAGAAAGGCTTTTAAATTTGAGAGGATTGTGAAAGGTACTATCTGTCGATAAACAGAAAGGCCTATCATGAGGGGGAATAAAAAACACTGCAAAAAATGAAAACAATCATGAAATATTTTATGTCAACAATCAAAGCGAAGCTTATTTTGATTGACTGCGAGAAATAAATTTCTATTCGCGAAATGTTAATTGCATGCAACGAAATTTAATAAAAGAAAACAAAACGATTGTTAATATCTAAAATATTCCAATTCCTCGAATATTTCTTATTTATTACTTAATATAAATATAATTTATATCATCATTCTAAGTAAATTTCATAGATTTAGGGGATCCAAGAAAATCAAAAATAATATTTATTTTATATAAATTATAATAATTGTAAATCAATAGAAGATTGCTCACGGATTTGGCACATCGAAAGTCGGAATCTCGATTTTCGAGACGATAATATAAAAACTCTAACCACGCAGCCATCTTTTTTTTTTATGCAATATGCAATAGAAAATTAGAAAATACTGGAAAACTAATTTTCGAGAAAAATTAAAACAATCTAATCCATTGCTAAAGGAATGTAAAAATATAAGGTTTAGAAATAAAAAAGATAATTTTGGTATTATTTAAAAAAATAGCAAATCAAATATCGAATAATATTCCTAAAAAAATATTTTATTAAATCAAATAATTTTAATTTTAATTCGTTTTCGGTAGAAAATATATAAAATAGGCGAAGGAAAGATAGAATAACAGTTGTTCTAATGCATTTCGATTTTAATCAGTTGATTTCCTTCGTAAATGATTAAAATAACATCGTTTAGAATTTTAATATTAATAAAATTTTGCATGAGTTTTTTTTGCATTTTCAAAAATTATTTGTCTAAAATTTATTGAAAAAATAATTCTATCTGAATGAATCAAATGGAAAAGATGCTCAAATCAATACTATGCATGGAGAGAAAAAAAAGGAAAATTATGAAAATGTCCTAAAATTCTAAAATTCTAAGTTTTTGATAAATTTTGATAAGAATATTAAAAAATATCAATAAAGTATAAAGTATAAGAATCTCGTTGCGCGACGCAAAAAGGAGTCATTTTTTATTAAAAGTACAAAATATCGAGAAAAAATATCGAGAAAATTCACATGAAATTCAATAAAACTAGTAATTTGCGGTAGACATTTCTACAGTTTTGGTGAATTTCATTGTGGATTTAAAGTTGATTAATGTTTTTTCACCAACGACCGTTCCACTAAACTTGGTTTTTTTCAACTTTTTTTTAAAAAATTAACTAGTTAACCTAAACTAATACGAGAAAATAATAACGAAATATGGATATTCATAGGCTTTTTTTGGACAAATGAAATATTTAAAAAAATCTTAAAAAATCTTAAAAAATACTGATGAATTAAAATAAAAACAAGTTTTAGTAATAAGCTGGCCAAGCAAAACTATCTTTCAAAAATCCTGGCTTATCTATGTTTGTATATTTTTTTTGCTAAATGATTCCTAAAGATTTGTTTGGCCAGCGATAAGCCAGTGCAACTAGCTTGGCCAAAAATGATGTATGAACACTCTAAGAAAAAAAACAAGGTTTAGAAAAGAAAATAAATAAGTAAGCCAAAGATTTTTTTTTGTAAATTGTAATGCTAGCAATTTTTGGAAAACACACATGAAATATTGCAAAAAAACTGAATAAAAATATGAAAAATTCAATAAATTTTTCAATATTTACAAAACATGGAAATATGTGAAAAAAATGAGAAGAGAAACGTTAAATTTATAGAATTTCTTTTCTATACAATTAATCTAATTCAAAATTTGGAAATTATTGTTTTAACAAAAAAAAATTCATATATTTAAAAATTAATTTTTAATTTTTAATTGTAATTTTGCAGTTGAAATATAGAATTTTTATTTTCCAAATTGTTCTTGCATAAATAACTAAAGAAAAAATCATAGAATAATTTTTTTTATCGAAAATCAAAATACGCTTTTCGTTGGTTCATTAATGATTGGAAAAAATAAAGCGATTAATGAATAAGCGGCAAGTACTTATCATTAGTTGCTACGATTAGAAATTTTTGCTAAAGAATTATTTGAGGTTGGAAAGATTAGAAAGGTTCAGACGAGTCGGCCAGCAATATTCGAAATTCCTTTCCTTTTTAAGTTTGGTTCTATTGGTGACAGCTTGAACCGTCACCGCTACACCGATAATCTCCCGCATTTCCTGCTTCTTATTATTAAAAATGATTAAAACCTATAAAACTTCAAGATAAAATATTAAAATTTGCATAGAAAAAAATTGCCGTAGTATCGAAATTTCGCTTTTTTTTCATTTTATTGAATAATTAAGGAATTTCAAAGATCGAAAAAATTCCTAAAAAATATTTTATTTAAAATATATCAAGCGACCGACTCGATTGGAAATTATTTTTTTCACCATTTAATAAATATATATCCACGAATTTTCTCTTCTCCCTCCCTTAAAACCTCAATTACAATGAATAAATCATCGACGACGACGTTTCATCAACAACGAAAAATGTGAAAAGTGAAATAAAATTTTTTTCCAGTAACGTCGTTTCGATAAGCATTTGATGATGAAGAAAAAAAAATAAACAAATAAATGGTTCGGTACTCACCATTTCTGGTTCTGGTTTTTTTAATTCGCACCACTGACTGTTTAGAATCACTTTTTGCGAAAGAACCATTTGGCGATAGAAGGGTGAGCGTGGATGGCCAAGCATCATCACTTGGACCTTTTCACTGACAAAGCTTTACTCGTGCAGGAATGTAGACACCTATCGGTCCACTTCCCAACCCTTCCCAATCCCATTTTTCGAATAATGTAAATGCATGTTAAAGAAAATATATAAAAAATAAAAAAGTTATCAATATTTTCACTCATTAAACATACGATTTTTTCTAGGAAAAATAAGAATTTTGTGGTGATATCTGATGCTTTGGCTGTTTGAAGCTAATTTTCATTGCTTTGCCTCTTTGCTTTTTTTTTTACTTAAAACTTACATTATACAATATCGACAAGTGTAATCCACATGCATTCACACACTAAATAATCATTCTTCTTTCACTCTTACTTGAACCAATAAGCAAGTAAAAAATGAACGAACGAAATACTGGGAAAACGAAGAAAATAAGAAGTTGAAATTCGAGAATTTTTGAAAAAAAAGAAAAAATAACAAAAATTCATTGAAGTTTAAGAATAAAATTTGTGGCATATGTTGAAGAAAAAACAACTGAAAGCATAAAGCGCATTTAACGAAATTTCATTCAAAACAAATAAAATTTAGTTTTAGAAAAATAAAATTTATGACACTTTTTGAAACAACCAAATCAAACCTAAACACTTCCAGCACATCCTAAATTTTTTTTCATGAATACGTGCATAAATCTTTTTGTAGAAATAAATAAAGTGGCTAGCAATCTCGTCAGCCTCGTATCTTAGAAATTTTTGCTATGAAATTGACAAGCAGACGACTTAGGCAATAGTAGTTCGATTCGCCTGCCTGCATTAAAAGGTTTTAATTTACGACAGCCAAAAAAATATCCGAATCTTGCAAAAATACGACCAATAAAAAAATTTTTTATGCTATCAAAAAGATTATTTATTATATTTTATAACAAAAAAATATAAATGCTACCTTAAATTTTACATTATTTTAAAAAATTAAACCTTATTCTACTAATACTTTAAATTTTAAAAATTTATAGAAATCCATTAAGCAAATTTTTCGAAATAAATAACTTTATTATAAAATAGTCGATTACAAATAGATAAATGGTTGATTTTTGTTTGATATCACGAAACACGAAAGATTATCAGTTTGCTTTTCTTTAGTTTTCCTCCCTAAAAAATTCACAATATTTATTATATTTACAACAAAACGATGTAAATGTTATCTTAAATTTTATATTTCATATTATTTTATATTATTTGACAGAAATAGCTTCTAACGCTCTCACCCTTACTGGTTAGCCTGGCTCCAGTGGCTACAAGGTCTGAGTAAATCTTCCCAATCGGCGCGGTCTGATGCCACCGTCGACATTAATAGAAGCCATTCCTTTTTCCATCGTCTAAGTCCATATATTGCTGGTCAACTTATAAGTTCGAAATTTTTTCTGATTCCTTGTTCTATCAGTCCAAGGCTTGATTGGCCCCAACTTAACCTTTGACGACACTGATCACAGGGTTTAGCAAGTAACGAAATATGTATCAACTCTTGTGGTGGGTGACGAAGAACGTGTCCAAACCAGCGAACGCTACGCTCCGTGATGGTACTGTTAATGCAAGTGGCATTTGAGCAAAGGTGGATGCGAGATTTTGTCCACAGGAACAGAAAATTATCGAATGAATCGAATAAAAAGTACCCTATGTTAAAAGCTGAGGGAGAAGATACCCTCCATACCTTCTTCCAGGCCTCTGGCAGAGGACCCGATGCTGACGATGATCATGGCCCGATAATCAAGGAGAAGAGAAAAAATACTGTATATTATATTTTTTATATGTACATATATATATATATATATATATACAAACTTATACAAATATTATCATATCATTTCTAGAAACTGGAAAAACTAAAAGGAAGAGGATGGTTGTGCGTGAAACTCATGACATAAAATAAAGCTGAAGCTGTTTCTCGATATTTTAGAACTTTTTTCGCTAAATGATGTCATTTGCATTGCACTATTAAACTTAACAAATTTCTTCACATGCCAGCAGGCAGAAGAGGAAGAAAAACGAAGCACTCGACAAAAACCTCGATCAATGCTATTTAATTTTTAATTATTTAAATTGTCAATGATAAGAGAGTTGATAAGTCGATTTAGAAAGTTAATTAATTAATTATTTATTAAAGTGGTCTACAAAATTATTTATGGAAGAACAAATGGGAGATTTGGCAAATAAATAAATAAATATTTAGAAAAAGAAATGCATAAGGAGGAAGAGAAGGAGATGTATTAAGCGAATATATCGAGGAGATTGTCAAGTGATATATTCGAATCACTTTGAAGCACTTATTTGAGTAGAATAAAAAATTCGAGAGAAATCGAGTAGGAAACTAGCTGAAATTTTTTTAATAAAAAAATTAAACGGCTTAATAAACTAAACTAAAAAATTTTAAAGTAAACTTCATGTATAAATATTTACACTTATATTTTTAAGACTTTTTATTACCATTGATAATTAATGATAACATTTCTTTCACTACTGGGTTAAAAAAATGCATTCTCAACAATTCGAAATTATGGATAAGTTGAATAACTAAATGTTGGGTGGATGCACGGGAGTAAACCTGTCCAAAAATCCGGATGACAGGTGCTGGTGACTCACCTGCACTTGTATCGCCAAGGGACTCCCTGACATATGTGATCGGTGCGACAAGCCAGCGGAGCGAGACCAACCAGTAATGGTGAGGGCTATTAAAAAAAGTGTTGCAATTTACTTATTACAGATAACATTTTTCTAACAGCGCTCACCATTCCTGGCTGGGCTCGTTCCGCTGATTTGTGGGATTCGAAGAATGCTGCCAAAAAGTCACTTGTGATAAATGGGTCACTACCACCATCATGATTTTTAAAAGATAGGCACACCGACTGGAGTGGAAGCTCACCTGAAATGAAAACAATGAACAACAACCAAATGAGCGATTCTACCTTTAGCATCATTAATTCGGCGTCATATAATAAATACCAAAAAGCCAAAAAAAACTTTACATAACGTTTTCAAGATTTTCCACCCATAAATTACCATTTATAAAAAAAAATAATAGAAAGGTGATTGCAAGGCATTTTTCAATAGAATTCTAAAAAATTTTGCATTATAACAATAAAACAAAAGAGATTTTGCTGAAAGTAGAAAAAGGAATTATATGATAAATAGATATAACGATTTTCACAATCCGGATACTGGACATATTGATAATGATATGATTTTGAATTCTGATAAGACTTTGCACGATTCAAATGGGATTTCCCATGATCCGGATACTAAATAAAACCGCATGTTGGTTATTATGATTTTCCGGAATCGTGACTATGGTTCTTCTCAACCAGGATATTATTAGATATAATAATTCCCCACGGTCCAAATGTGCTGGATAGATTTTCCCTATTCGAATACTGTACATAATAATAATAATAATAATAATAATAATAATAATAATAATAATAATAATAATAATAATTCTGGGCGCTTCGAACGTTGAATGCTGACTTTCCACGAAATGAGAGCTGCATGTAATATCTCTACGAATCCCTACGAACTATATTCACAGTTTTTTTCATTCATGCACAAGGAAATCTTTATCACTTCAAGAGAAATAGCAAATAAGAAATGAAAAAGTGTGGAATGGAAAAACTAAATAAAAATACAAAGAATAAGAGTACCTATTAATGGAAATTAATAAATAAATAAATCTGAAATATGATTGGTTTTATTATACTTTGTATACCGAGATAACGAAATGAAAATTGATAACTAATGAAAAACAAGAATAGTGATAAGAATTTGTAGACGGTGCAACTATTCAATATGATATGAAGTGAAGCGCCAACTATTTCGTTGGGGTCAATTTTAGATAAATCAATATCGATTTTATATAGCAAAGGTCACTAGAATTTTTGCTTGAATAATGATTATAATATTATAATAAATATAGTAACAATAATGATAACGAAGAATAGTTGTAATGAACTCTAAAATCCAGAAATTTCAGCAAAAATAAAAACGATCAGCCAAAATCACTAAATCACTAAAAAACATTTTAACACTTATAACATTAAATACAAAAATATAAGCATAAAATAAAAATTCAATAAATATTAACAAATATTGTATTTATTATAATAGTATATTAAAAATATTTAACACTTATCTTCAGCAAATGCACGTAAATCACCAAAAATATTATCATAAAATCTATATGCAAATTTTATTAAATGTTATATTATTAGATTTTATTAAAAAAGAATTCGTAAGTGCCGTTTAAAATTATTGAATTTCCTCCAAAAAAAGAAGGAATATTTGCGAAAATTGAGATATTTATGAGTTATGTTTGTTAAGATGTTAGGACTTAAGCAAATTCAAAAGAAACACTGGAAATCTTCGGATGCAAAAAATCATAAAATTCTTGGCTTTCATTGGCTTTCGACTCTTTAAGTACTCTTTTTATTTGCAATATTCATTGCATAAAAAAAGAGGGTTACACGTGGAAATAATTTTAGCAATAAGCTTCAGTGATGAAGTAAAAGTGAATGATCGCTGCACTGACTTTCCATTGACTTTCATGAAACTAAACTCGACTTTTAAAAATTTATAGTAGCGTGCAAAAAACTGCAAATTTAGCAAACTGTCTGTTCCATATAAATCTGATTGATTGAAAAAGAGAAAATAATGCATAAAATTTAATTGCAAAAAATATATTCGTTAATATATTATTATTAAAATATATTATATATTAAATATATTATTTTATTTCTTCATTTATGCCATAAATAAAATATTGTTATAAATAACATTAATAAATAATATAATGACTGATAATGCTGATAAAGAGTAAAATGAGCTATTAAATAATTTCTCCAAAAAATTTGCGATTGCCAAAAAAGCGAGCTGATTTAAGCATAAAAAAAAGAAAGTCCGTCAGTTCTTATCCGATATATATCAGTTGCTTATTGTTAGTCGTATTAGAAAAAGTACAAAATAATTTATTTTCAACAATTGGTATTTGGAAAATAAAAAATTTTAAAGTTTCGTTAGAATTTTCTAAAAAATAATAAATATAGCAATAACAATAAAGCCGCTAATAATTAGGCAATTATCATTAAATAATTTAGGACATTAGAATTTTTCTTTCTTCATCTAACAACTCTTCTCAACTCAGTTTTTGTCGCAGTAAAACAAAAGTAAAAGTAAATGATAGAAAAAAAAGAAAAGTTAGCATAAAATTTTTCGAAGAACTAATCGCAAAAAGTTCTGAGTTAAAGGGAAATGAAATGAAATGGAAAATTACAGAGTTTCCTAAAAGTTTCATTCATTGGTGGTATAAATATTTATGATAGGAGAAACATATTATGAACTATGATAAAACTTAGATAAGCTGCTTGAAAATCTCGTGATAATATTTCATTTATTTAATCAATATTCACTTCAAAAACACATAAATCTTTCGGCAAATGTGGTGGATGTGTAGGAAAAGATTTTATTTTTTGATAAAATACGTTAGAATCGTATCAATTCTGAAAATAGTAATAGTAAAAAGGCTACAAATATCCAAATCAATCCATAGTAAATCATGCCGAGTTCAATACTAATAGCATTTATAGATATTAATCAAAATCACGTTCCAAAATAAAGAACTAAAAATGAAATAGAAAGCGAAGTGGTGCTAGAGTTGCTGTTTCTTTTTATCAGTATGAGGTGATAAGGCCTTACCCTAAGATGCCAGTGGACCGGCCAAACCAAAATTAAAAAAGTCACAAAAAAATCAATTTAATTCAATTTATAATCGGTGCCAAAACAAATATATATATATGTAATCACTAAAATAATCGTTCAAAAGAGGATGAATTAGGACCAAAAAAAAGGAGTACATTTTTTCTCATATTAACAACATATTTTAAGAATGCTCACCATTCCGCCGGTTATTTGGGGAAAGAAACAAAGTAAGTGCCCTGACCAGCATCACCCAGAAGGTTCTTTTACATGTTTATCCCTGCCAGAAGTAGAACGCCAGCATTGGCGCTCTGAACTCAGACCAACATCAGTCCACTGAGCCATACATTTCTTCGTTGCTAAAACCAACACTGTCTCTTATTTTTTATTAATTTAGTTAAAATTGGTTTCAGAAAAGAAAAGAACACAGAATAAAGATTATAAAACGGACCTTAAATTCATTTCCTTTCCTTCTGAATGAATTTATAATTTCCTTTTCAAACAAGCAAAGAATAAATAAAAAGATAACGACGAATTCTTTCATAGTTTTTTTCGATGAAAAATTAATTACTCAAATTTTTTTCTAAATTTACAAATAATTTTCTTTTAGCAAATTAATTAATTTTCGTAAAATTTGTTGAATCTAATAAAAAATCTTGCAAATTTTAATTTTAAATAAATTTTAATATTTTAGATAAATTTCAAAGTATTTTGAAAATTTTAATTTAATAGCAATTTATAATAAATTTTTTTCCTCTATAATTCAATAATTGATTAATTAAAACCAATAAAAAAAAGTTTTTCGAAAGTAAATAAATTTAACTTTGTGTTTAATTGCTTAATCACCTAAAAAGTTAGCACTAACTAACTCGAGTTTTTATTTTTTTATTTAAAAAGCTATAATACGCAGCTTTTTCTCATCCATTTTTTCAATAGATTTAGATTCGAAAATTATGAAAATTTCAACTACGTCGGTACTGCGTTTCCAATCAGTTTTTCGAAAAATCCAGATGACCCACCAAGGGAGTTTTTCGACAAGTTAGCCGAAAGAGAAATGATCAGCACTCTTAGGAAAGAAAAACTAACAGTAAAAAATTTCGAAAATGGAAAGCAAATTCGATTAACGATGGATTTCTTGAGTGAGGAAAATTTTTGAGGATAACACTCATTATTTATTGCAAAATAGCTTTCAAATATTTGCAAAAAAAATTTAAAAAAATTAAAACAAAGCAAAAAAAATAGTCGAAAAAAGCTTACAAAATTGGCAAAAATTTATTAAATAAATAAAATTTTTCCAGAATTAAAAATCATTTTAAATAAATATTTTTAAATAAATAAATAAAAGATAAATGAAGAGAATTATAAAATCATTCAATGGGAAAAAAGTTTTTTTTCAACTTTTGATCTATTTTAAAACATTAAAAATAATTAATTATTATTAAACAAATTTTCTTCGCGGATTAATTTTTAAAACTTTTTTTCCGCTTTATCACGTGGTAAGAAAACATTTTTACATGTGAATTTTTTTCAATTTTCGCTGATAAAATATAAAATTGATAAACAAATAAATAAATTCAGGAAAAAATCATTTTCATCATTGTTTTCCGGCATTAACTAAAAATATTGTAAAATAAAAATTTCACGTGAAACAACGAAAAATAAATAAAGGAAAATAATAATAAATAATAATAAAAGATTTTCACTTTCAAACTTCTAATTCAAATAATTATTTAATTAAAATTTCAATACAAAAGTTTTCAGTTCATTTAGATTAGTATTGGCGAATATATTTACTTAGAATAGCGAAATTCGACCAATGTAATTCACTTTTTGCCACCTTTGAACAAAATAAGCTTCATTAGAATAATTTCCTGGCTAACCTAAAGTACCACAAAAGTACCGCACTTCCCTGATAGCCAAAGCGAATCAAATCAAAAATGGTGATGATTTATCAGTTAACACTAAAAATATTTCTCCTTTTGAAAAAATCGAATTTTAAAATTAATCGAGTTATCATTATTATCACCACTACTATTATTATTATTAGTATTCGCAGTAAAAATATTGAAACGGAATATTCTTATTCGTTAATAAATCACATAATAATAATTGCACTGTGATAAGAAATGGAATGAATGAATGAATAAAATCGATGGCGATTCGATACGATCGCAGAATACACAATTCGCTTCAAAATTATTACAATAATGATTTATAACATATTTTTAATAAAATAGAAATAATAATTATAGATTAAATTAATAATCGATATTATTAAAATAAATAAAAATATTAAAGTTATTCGTGGAATGAATTTTAGGAATAAATTATATATGCATTGTGCGACAGTTTTTTTTAGTAAAAATTATCATATTTTTAAAGTTTTCCATGCATAAACGATTATTTTATTTTATAAATCGCCGAAACTAGTAATAGCCTTTCGAAATTATTTCATTTGCTTTTTTTTGCCTTTTAATAAGTGAACGATATTTTTAAAAAAAAGAAATGAAATAATTTTAATAATTATTGAATCAAACGAATTCCATGACGAATTTGAAAAAATGATACAATGATAAATGATAAATGATTCGGATAATGAACATTACCGAGTTTCAAGATTTCAAAGCTGTTAATATCAACAAATTTTCAAAAAAACTCTAATCCGTTTTTAAAGTGATTTGATTGTCTTTTGCAATAATAAGATAGAAAAAAAAGTTTAACGGCGATGAAATAAATAAAATTTCATGTCAATAGATTGATAAAATAAAATTTCTGATAATTATCAATCAAATGGATCTATTATATGCATTTGTACTGATAAGCTGCCATTGAAAATAAATAGAATTTTATGAAAGAAAAATTTTATAAATTAAAAATTGACAAGAAATTTACCTAAAAAAAAACTTTACGCAAAATTTCCTCTTAGAATGAAAAAAAAATCCTCGAAAATGAATAGAAATATCAAATAATTTCCATCGTCGTATTACAATAAAAACGATTTAAATGAAAAATAATTGGAAAAGAGAAAATCCGAAAAGGAAAATCTTTAGATAACCAAAACTAATTTTAAGATCGTAATTTTTCCAATATCTCGTATTTCTACTGATTTACAAGTTTGTTGGAATTATTTTCAAGACTGCGCATTCGTCAACTCATTGCTACACTGTTAATTTACCGTTTTTTTTAAAGAAATTCCTGTTCCTCACCATTACTCGCTCCACTGGAGTGTCACATATGCCAAGGAGTTCCTTGGCGATAGAAATACAGGTGACTCGACAGCATCACCCGGACTTTTGGACAAGTCTGCTCCTGCGGGGAATCTCAGCATCGGCGCTCCCAACCGAGCAACAACCCACTGAGCCATTCTATCCCCAAACTTATCATTAATTTATCGCTAACTATTATTGAGTCGTTTAAATTATTTCGGCAAATAGAGCCATTTGCAAAAGATAACAATTAATGGCGCCAATAAGAAAATTATAATCAACTTTTTTAAGTTAAACAAATAGCACGGAAAATTTTGGAAAAACCGATTTACAAGTCAAATATTGAATTAAAATGAGAAAATCCAAATTTTTTTTGAAAAAATTGAAAAAAAATTTTCATAAGAGTTAACCGAAAAATTTCAGAGAAAATCCAAAAAAACTCAGAGTTCTCAAATTAGATGGGAAAAAAAACCATTTGAACTAAACTGAAAGAAAATAAAATTATGCAAGGAATTTATCCAAAGAAATTATTTACTATTTATTTTAATAATTTAATAATAACGTTAGGAAAAGCAGATCACGCCGCATCGCAGCTACCTGCCTTACTTACCCACTTCCTTTCCTACCCACCTACCTGCCTATTTACCCACTTGCTTTCCTACCCACCTACATGCCTATTTACCCACTTGCTTTCCTACCCACCTACCTGCCTACTTACCCACTTGCTTTCCTATCCACCTACATGCCTATTTACCCACTTGCTTTCCTACCCACCTACCTGCCTATTTACCCACTTGCTTTCCTACCCACCTACCTGCCTACCAACCCAACTACCTACCCCACCAACTCCTTTCTATCATATTCTCTCTGTTTAATGTTTGATTAAACGACGTTTTAACAACGACTCTGAGCGATGATATTTCTTAGTGCTTAATTTTCTTCCATTAAAAATTCTGTTAATAGGAAAAATTAAAAGTACTAAATAAATAAAAAAAATTAATTCAATAAGATCGAATTTCATGTGGGTTGAATGAATGACTTCATTTGTATTAATAAGATGATTTCAAAAGCGATGAGCAGAAAAATCCAGTTGTTCTCGCCAATCCAATCGGTTGTCGAAGAGGAAGAAACTCTCCGAATTTCGACCTTTGAAATCGAGTTTTGACCCCAAAAATCTTCAGAATTCTTTGTAAAAATTTCTTAGCGCTTTACTTCTAAGAAAAATTTACTCGATTCGTTCATGTAAAATTTTTTTGCGGAGTTAATGAATTATTAAAAAAAGAAATGAGATTTAAGGAAACAAACTTACATAGGAGGAATTTCGCCCTTCCATTGAGCTAAACCGTTTTTTTTTTTAGGCAAAAAATTACAATAAAATGATTGAAAATTAATGATATTTCTTGAATAATATTACAGATAATTCAAATGAATCAAATGATAAATTACGAGCTGAAATTTTTATTTAATGGGCGTTCAAAGAAAAGTCCATTTATTTGTTGGGAGATAAATTTATATTTCAGAAAGCAATATATCAATTCTAAAGAGAGGAAATTTATCAAAGTTTTTTTAATCACTTAATCACCAACAAACTTTATTAATTATTTTCAGTGAACATTCGCTAGAATAACTCAAAGACTAAAACATTTCTCATATTTCTAGTGCAATAATTCAATTAGAATGCCTATTCTGTAAAATTCGCCTTTTTTCATTATTCCAGATATACACTCGCGTGATAATATTTAGTGATAAGTGATAAGTGAAGCTAAGCAACTGAATTGAATTCGATTAAATAACGGCAAAACTATAGAGCTATAGAAAGAGAAATCCTTTCAAATGTTTTCAAAAAAAAGCAACAATGCTTAAAAATAAATCCACAGATTAATCGAAGCGCAGTTAAAGAACGTAGTTTCTTGCAAAAGTTCATAGATAACACAATGAAAAGAATTGACAAAAGGTTGAAAATTAAATAAAAATTAAAAATTAGGTCAATAGAAAAAAACTGAAAATCATTAATGTACAATATTTGCTCTTTTTTTGAAAGTACTTTAAACTTCGCCTCAAATTCAGTTTTTCAAGCAGAATTTTCTAAGCGAAACCGAAACAATTCTGCTAAAATTGCATAAAATCCATAAAATTACGAGAGGTTTCCAATCCATATATATGACGCTGAGAGGACGAATAAAAGACTGAATTCGGCTGAATTCACTATCAAAGAGGCCAATTCCGATCGGCACGCCTCAAGCCTGTTTTCCGCAAGGTAATCAGTGGAACCAGCCTAACTAATTTGTTTTCGTAAAGAGAGCCGTAAAAAGTCGTCTATTTGAAATGCTTCTTTTGCTTGAAAGTTTTCCATCAAAATATTCTAAAGAATCCTTAAATAATTTTCATTTGCCAAAATTTTCCTAAAATTGTATTCGAAGAAAAACAAACCAACAAATTATGTCTCGTAACGTATACATTGCAAGAAATGAATAATAAATGGATTCAGCCGAATTTTCAATTTTTTAGCAAAAAGGGAACATTTTTACAAGTTTGTGACAACGTTTATGAGCTCTTAAGGTGTCAAAAAGATTTAAAATATTTCAGTCGGTTAGACAGCTTTAGTTATCACTGACAATTAAAATAAAGCCGGCCGTATCAATTTATTAAATTTATTAAATTGTGAGATAAAAATTAAATAAAGTGGAGGTAAATTTTTTGATTTCACACACAAACACAAATTCGTAATTATTCAGAAAAAAAACAATAGAATTGACTTTAAAAGAAAACTTTTTCCCAAAATAAAAACTAAAAATATAAATTTAGTTTTCTAACAAATATCTTATAGTATATAAAATAATATATAAAATAATAAATATTCGACATGCAAATATTTTGGAATAAAATTTTGAAAATAATAAAAATATTTTTTTTGCAAAAATTTACTGCAAAAGCTCATAGAAAAAAACAAACGAAATGAAGAGATAATGAATGATAAGAATGAGAAAAGAGTGATAAATTAGTGATGGTGAGAGTTAATCGGAAGTAGGAAATCTCCTCGAAAATTTCTATTTATTTGTTCCATTTGTGCAAGCAAGTAAGCAAGCAGGCGACCGACCAACCAATCAACATTTTCTGCGAACGTCTCATCACTCCTCATTTCTTCATTATTTAATTTTAACTTATATTTCCTATAAATAATTACTATTAATAAATAATATATAAATAATATGACTATTAATATTAATATTAATGGTTATTCATCCGGTTTAATTTAAAATTTATAAAGTTCACGAATGTTTTATTTTGCAATATTTTGCAAATTTCAATATAAAATTTCGAAAATGCGTAAAAAATCCAAAAGTGGAACGAACTTTTACGGCCCAAATAGATGAAGAAACATTAATTTTTTTTTATTAAATCATCGTTTAAAATTTCATAAAATTTCTAATTTATTTCACAAATTAAGAAATTTACGTAAACAAGAACGTGGAAATGAAATGTCTTTTCATTTTGCTTATTTTGAAATATAAAATATTGCGAAAATAAAGAGGAAACAAAGAGAAATTTATTAAATTTTTTTCACTTATAAAATTCAAATTAAAAAAATGCGAATGAACAAAATTTTATATAAGAATTGTTGAGGAAATTGGAGAGAATTTAGTTAGTTGATTTTCAAATATAATTTTTTTTTTAAGCCAAACAAAAATAAACAAATAATTAATAATAAATACGTAAATTATATAAAATATAAAAATATAAAAATATTTAAAAAAGAAGAAAATAAGAGTGATGCTTGGTGCAGCGATCTGCACCTCTGTCCCCACTGCCTCATTCTTTGCCGTTCCTTCTAGCAAGGAGAAGAGCCAAAGCAAAAATGGCGAATGCTGCAAAAACTAAAAAGAATAGTTTTTAGTGCAAATATAGTAAAAATTGTTTTACTATATTTACTGAGAAACATTATGAATAAAGATAAAAAGATTTTCAAGTGATAATGATAATGTGCAATAATGTGAAATGATGTTAAGCAGAAATATAAATGAAAAATTAGCGATCATCGGTTTAGATTTAAACCTTTTTTTCTTCATAAATGGTTAAAAATAATTTAAGGAAAGAATTTATATATAGGAAAATATTTTTTTATAAAATATATTAATAAAAAAAAAAAAATCGTATTCGACTTAAATATTCGTAAATAATAAATATTTTTTTTTCTTAGAAAAAAAGAAAAAACAGTGATTTTAAAATTTTAAAAACTAAGAAATTAAATTATAAAAATTAAATTAAATTAAATTATAAAATTATAAAAATTAAGAATTTCGAGTAAATCAAAATCAAACGAAATATTAGAATAGAAAGATTTTTGAAAAAAGAAGTCTAAAAAATAAAAATCATAGAAAAAAAAGCAAAATTTATATAAATCATAAGGAGAAAATTTTAATATGCAAATAAAAATAAAAATATTTTAATATGCAAAAAAAAAAATTAACTATGAAGCATCGAACAGCAACGGCTTGAAAACGATCAATAAATAGGATTCACGAGAGATTTCTTTCCTTCAGTCTTATAGATTTAAAATGAACGACTAATGTTGTCTTCAAATAGGCATCGGATCAAATTGGCTTGAAAACGCCCTTGGCCAGCCAATTGAATTATCCGATGAAGAAGAAGGCACGCAAAGCACGATTCGAACATTCGCTACTAACCTTTCGCATACGGCATTTATACTTAAAAATATTAAAAATATTTAAATAAATTGTATGCTTTACTCAAATGAATGATATGAAAGGTCACATATGATATGGAATTCGTCGTCTCAAATCATTTTACCTGTTTTGGCCCTTTTCGCCTCCCCCCACCCACCTCCCCCCCCCCATTTCATGATACAAATTTCTTTTTCTAATAACGCTTATCACTTCTGGTTAGGTTTGTTTCACTGGCTTTTCATTGAGGCAGAGAATAATTTTGAGAGTAATTTGACGAAGCAACAGTACAGAAGAGTGGCCAAGACTTTTTGCGTGGCAGGCTTTCTCTTGAATCCTAGCAGCAGTGCTCTGAAATGACAGCAACAACCCACTGAGCCATTCTATTTTTCTATGCTATTAAAATAAGCAAATAACTGATATTTTGCCGATTATTTTTTTAAATCTCATCTAAATCAATTAATATAAAATAAATAATTTAATTAAATATAAACGATTGTGCAAACTTTTAAATCCTCTAAAATACAAAAATATTTTACTTTTATCGTTTTATTTTTATTTACATTGTTAGATAATTTGTTCCTTTCGATTTGAAAACAAGAAAACAAGCTTAAATGAGAAAATTTACGACTCTTTTCTTATTATTATTTATTATCGGAAATAAATTTATTTATATTTTAAAATTTATGAATTCGAATTTCTTTAAATTTTTCTATAAATAATAAGACGAAAAATGAATTTATAAAATTTATTGTTGGATTCGTTGAAATTTCAATATTAATATTCTCCCAAATAATATCGGAAAAAGATGCATTCGAAAATCTATTTTTAGTTTTTTAAATTAAAATGAAAACCATCAATTATTATATTAAAATTAGTTTTGCAGAAATAAAAAATAAAATTTTAAAATTGATTTTCGCTTAAGAAAAATCGTAAATAATTTAATTTTTATGAAATTAATAAGCAAAAAATAATCATTTAAAATGGAACTAAAAGTGTAGTTGCTGATTTATCGCTGATACGTTGAATGCAAAAGAAAGGAATAAGAAAACATTTCATGTAATTATTTAGAATATTTTTCCACAAAACAATAAAAATTTTCGTTAAATTTCTTAAAATAAATAATTTTTTTCATAAAATTTAATAAAATTCAGTAAATTAAATGAAATTTAATGAAATTCTCATTGAAAATAAATAAATAACATTAAAATAAAATAAATAAGAAATAAAAAAATAAACGAAATAAAATTCAATTTTTAATTTAAAAAAAATTTGAGAATTTCGACAAAATCCAAAAAAAATTTTAGCGAAAAACAATTGATTTCTTCGAATGAAATAAATAGAAATAAATATAATTAATAGAAAAAATAATTTGGCGGGGACACTATGGAATTTTATAAAAATTTTTAATGTAAATAATGTCATTGATAACAGTAAATGTGATAAACTAATTCGAATAAGATGATGATAAATGGCGTTATTTTTAAATGAAAAAATATTAAAGTTTGTTGTAAAAAAATTCTATAAAAAAAGGAAAAAATAAAGTATTAATATTAATATAATGGGAAAACAATATTAAAATAAAATAATAACAAGTAGGTAATGAAAAAGAAAATTCAAATTATATTATTTAACTATTTTTAATGATAATTTTAGATAAAACAAAAAAAAATATTTTCGTCCCATTCTTTAATTTCTGTATTTTATTTTGATATTTTAATTCGCTATTTTAATAAATAAATAATGTTTCAAAAATAATTAATAACTGCTAATAATATTTATCATATAAATATATTTTCCTTTTATTTTTAAAATCTTTTTCAATGAAACTTTTTTTTGATGAGCAAATTTTGTTGTCGAAAGAACATATAAAAATTCAAAAAAAAAATTATTATTTTAATCTAAGCGATTTAATATTTATAAAATTTTTTTTATAAAAAAAGGAAATAAAATTGGTGCAATCGATTCATAACGCCGAATTCTGAACCACGTATCGCAGTCATTGATGATAATTTACTACAAACACCATAATCTTTATCGCTTGCCATTATTTTTAAACGAACCATTTCTAATCAGTTATCCTTCGTTGTTAGCGCATCACTTCACGTATATAAAGTAAAGCGATACGATCAATCAGTTTTTTTTTTGATAAAATTACGTAGCGATTACGTAAGAATTACGTGGCTTACGTAGGAATCAACTGATATAACATCCAAACTTCATCAAATGAACTTGTTTAAGTATTTCCATCTGCTAATTTCTCTGCGTGTATCGCAACTCAACTTCATTGCCTCCATTGCCTTAACTGACCAGCTGTGACGATGAGCTTATCCTAGTGGGATCTGCCGATGAAACTATAAGCTTTAAAGTAAGTGAACCACTTGCGAATATTTTGTCGCGAATAAAGCACCGCTCTCGAATTTAGAACACTTGAGCAAACTTCAAAACGGCGTGTGTAAACTATTTGTTAAATAGTTAATAAGAAATAAATGTGTAACACTCACCATTTTTGGTTACACCAGTACGATGAGATGATTTTACTTGATACTAAAAATGTAGACTCCTACCCCCTCCTGGATTTTTTAATTATAGGATTACTCCTGCCGGACATATAGGCTGAACCATATGTTTCTTGGCCTCTTAGCTTTGTGAACCAAAGAGAATAATCATGAAAGTCGAGAAGATATATTGCACGTACGTTCGAATCGCGATTTGCACCTTTCTCTCTTGCCAACAAAATTCAATTTCAAAAAAGCCTTTTTATTATCAATTATTTACAATGTTTAATACTCAATTTCTTGCAAAAAGCACTGAATAAAAAGAAGACAGAGAGAGATTATTGCTGAAAATTGCAAGAATCGCAATTTTCCTGAACATTTCTCGTAAAGATTACTGCGATCGCTTTAATAAATTTAATTCTAAATCTAGTTCAATCATAAATTTTTACTAGGAAATAATTTAGCGATATAAGTAGCGATATGTCAGGTCTTCAGCACCACTCAGATTTTCCCAAGTTGCTTCTACCTCCTTTTTGGAGCAAAATCTAAACTCTTCAAAGCAATAACTTCAATCATCTCACATTTGGTCTTTAATAAGGCTATTAAAAAAAGTGCAAAAATTGGAATAGTTGTATTCGAAGTGATAACTGATCAGCTGATTAAAACTGATAAAAATAAGAAACAAAAAAAAGCCGAAAACATTTTCTAAACCAGCAACATCATATCAAATTGACCATTTATGTAATGAAATTATTTAAAATAATTTAACAAATTAAAAGATTTAAAGAAATAATTTCAAAATTTAGAAAGAAAAAAAATGGGAAATTTTGTCGTTGAAATAAAAGTGAATTTAATTTTTTTATCACTTTCTGTTATCAATATCAATGACTTAACAATGGAAGTGATGTTGAAAAAAAAGTTATTTTATTTTTTTAATTACAAAACAATCTTTCAAAACAATTTTTAATGAGAAACTTGATTTTATAACCATAAAACACTTAAAATAAACCCATTTTTTTGTGAATATATAAAAATTCGAATACTTTTACGATTTTCTATTAAAAAATAAGAAGAGATAAGAAATAATAAGATTTTTATAAAATAAGTAGAGAGCGATCGTTCCGAAGTTTATACCTCTCCAAGGTTTATCTCCGAGTATCTCCGAGACCCCTATTAAAAAATCCGAATGCTGCTAACGACGCATCGATACTTCTATGAATCCGTCAAAAAATTTTTCAAGCAATCAGCTTTACCAGAACTTGGTATTCATTAACATTTAAACTATAAAGAAAAGTGCAAATGAGGAAAAAACACGGATATAATAATATATTTTGAAGGAAAGGGGGGGGGGGAAGGGAAAAGGACGAGGGGAGAACGAGGGAAAAAGAAGGAAGAAACCAAGCATAAGAAATGGAAATTTCGAAATCCATTCGTGGGCTAGTTGGTTGCTATGAAATGAAATTTTTAAGTGATTGAAATATCTAAATTTACGGATCAAAATATTATACAAAATATTAAAGATTATACAAACGAAAAAGCCCACAACTAATAAAATATTACAAAAGCAAATACTTTAAAAAAACATTCCGAATTTTTCTTTAAATCCGAGTTTTTTCTTCATTTTTAATAATTTTCAACTGCTTTTTAGTTTTTTTATTTTTGTTTTTATTTTATTTTTTTTAAAATAAATTTTGTTCTATTTTTTTCTTATTTTCAATGACTTTTTATTGGCATTTTTCTTTCTTTTACCTCGTAAAACTTAATTCGTATGGCTTTGAACTAACAGTTTGCGAAAAGGCCGATAATATCAAGCGAAACCAATTGATTATCAGTAGTGAAGATAAAAAGAAAAAATAAATTGCTACTATCAGAAAATCGCAGCTCGTAAGTCATTGGTACTAGCATGAAAAACTATAAAACTATAAAATGATAAATCTTTTGAATAAGCCTTTAAAAAATTTTTTAAAAATCTTTATGAGAAGCAAAACAGGCACATTTTATTATTTATAAATTTGCTTTATTCAAAAAGATCATTATCATTGTCAATATAATATTATTATTGAAATATAAAATTATTTTTATTACTATCATTGTTATTATTTTTATTATTACTGTTGTTTTTCATTTATTATCATTGTTGTTATATTATTATATTAATTAATATCGTGTTACATATTGATAACAATAATATTAGTTATTATTGTTATTTTTATTATTATTACTATTATTATGAATATCACTATTATTTATTAAGTAAGAAGAAAATTATACTTATCAAGATTGAGAGTGCTTCATTAAAAAATTCTTATTCCATAGTCCATAGCAGTGTTATTTTATGAAACTTTTAGTGTTGTGGCACAACAAATAAAATCAATTAACAACTATCAGAGACGATTCTCCATTCAAAATATTTTAAACAATAAAAAGCTATTGGACTTAAAAATAGGAAAAAAATACAAATAAATAACTTAAATGAAAACTAACCGAATTGTTGATTGAATAATTTAACTGTAGTTTTTGGTGAATCCAAAATTAATGCACAAAAAATGTCCTATTTAATGAAAAATAATAATAATCTGCAAAAAAATTGAATAATTAATTAAAATTAATCAATTACAAATGAAAATGAAAAATTATAAAAATTTGCAATAGAAATATAAATTTAAAATATTCCAATTAAAGAAAGTTTTTTGTTTTTGTTTTAGCTGAATTATTTTTATTTAAAATTAATATTGAAAATGCATAAAAATGATTGAAAAACGAAAGAAAATAAAAAAAAAACATTCATAAATGGTGGAAACGTTTTGTGAAACAATCTCAAATCACAACTCACCTTTTTACAATTCGCCAAACGCCGAATAATTTTTCTTACTTTTCTCGAGTCTTTCTTATCATTGTTTATATCGAGCGATTTCGAAATTTTTGCAATGCCTCTTGCAATATTATTATTATTATTATTATCACTACATTGTTTTTCCATACATACTACAGATTGCACTTACGTAGCACCATCGATTGACTGATATTTACGGCAGACAAATTTTGTAGAAAAAATTTCACGTTACCAACTTCTTCTTCTAACAGCTCTCACCATTACTGTTAGGCTGCCTCCAACGGCCACAAGGGTAAGACGCTTCCAAGCGGAGTGGTCTGATGCCATCGTCGACAGTAATAGAAGCATTCCTTTTTCCATCGTTCATATAAGTCCATATATTGCTGGTCCACCTATACGTTCAAAATCTTTTTTCACCGTATCAGTCCAGGTCTTTATTGGCCCACGTGGCTTTTAATGCCAACCATCACACGGTTTAGCAAGTAATGAAATATACGTCAACTCCTGTGGTGGACAACGGAGAATGTGTCCTAACCAAAGAAGGCGACGCTCTGTTATTAATGCAAGTGGTATTTGAACGAAGATGGATACGATCATGTGATATCTTATCCGCTCGATGGACCCGTGAAATGTACCTTAGACGAAAGACACCAACATTTACACATGACTAGTTGCGATCGTTTGCTGCTTCAAGAAATTTCCTAAATATTCCATAATATTTCATTTCGCATTAAAGAAAGAATAAAAATAAAAATAATTAATAATTGATTAATTTATGAAAAAATTATTTTCTTTTGCTTTTATTTTTCCAGTAGCAAAAACTCTAGATGAATTTACGCGATAAAGGATAATTAATAAAACAGTTCACTGCCAAAAAAAGCATAAAAATAAATGAAATAATTTTACGATAAAGAAAAAGTTTTGTAATGAAATATTTTAGTAAAATTATTTTATTCAAAATGAAAAATTTATTTTAAAAAAATTCGATTTCGAAATTCAGAAATTCGAAATCTCAAAAATAAAAATAAAAAACAAAAATAAAAATTTGACAATAAAGTCAAAAATTATTCCGCATTCATCGAAGAAAACATGAAATTCGACTTAAAATTTTGAGTTTACTTTTCCCCTCAAAAAATTCAAATTATCCGATTCATTAGCAAATATTAGCCGTCATTGAAGTGTAATTTTTTCAACAAACCTCAAAATTTACACTTTTATCCTTCGGTTTTTCGAATTCTTTCGCTTTATTTCCTTTGTTATGACTGAATATGAATATAATTGAATTTTTTGCATATTTATTAGATATTTGGGAAAAGAAAAACTTGAAAGAATATAACGAAAATAACATAAATATTTTGTTGAGTATATTGAACGAAAACTTTTTCGCCTAAGGGAATATGAATAAGCATAGTCAAACACAGTTTCAGAATGAATTACTAGCGGAGAGCCTTCTTTGAATCTTTATTCAAGTAGACCAAATGAACATTTACAATAGCCTAACTCTCTTTTAATTCCACTCCACATCGTGAAAATTTATATTTAAATTTAAAACTCATATGATAAAATTATATTTTTTTGGATGAAGATGAAAATTTGTAAATTTGTAACAAATAAAACTAAGTGTCGTGGGAAATGTTGTCAAAAAAAAAAATTTTTTTGGAAAAAATATTTTCAAAAATTATAAAAAAATATAAAAAAAAGTGAGATTCAAACGCTTTTGCATTCCAAATTTTAGACAAATTATATGCATCATTCGTTTATAGCAAAAATTTTGCATAAATTTGACTTTGCGGTTATCTATTATATTATATTATTGCCTTTGTATAAAAAGGATGCAAAAATGCAATTTTTTCCAATAATTTTTAAGCATATTTTTTCCAGTAAAAATTCCTGTAAATGATGATGAAAGATTTTTCATTACACCAAATTACTTTTGTTCTTGTTCTAAACGAATGAGTTCTTTTACTCCATCATACATCTGTTTGACAGCTTGATATTCTGTTAAGCCCAAACGTGCCTAAAAATTTAATAAATAAAATAATTTATCGGAAACAACGAAAGAACCAATCAAAATTGATATAAAAGAAGCACCAAAATTTATATTGTTCATTATAATCAAAATCTTCGAAAAAAACTACCTTGTTTGATATATCATACACTCCTCCTTCACTTTCTGAATGTTCACCATGAATGCCACGTACTTGCAAATTGAGTTTTTCGCAAATTCCCTACAAAATAAGATAAATAAGATAAAAGTAAGAAGATAAATTAATGAGAAAAATAAAAAACCAGTATTTTCGAAAATCTTACTTTATATATACTTTATACATATATATATATATATATCCAATATCGAAAAATTAAAAAGCATTAAAAAATTAAAAAGCATACTATCGGATCTGTGATCACTTCAATTTTATTTTGAACTTTAATTCCATTATCTACATCTAAAAACATAAAATCACCACAACAGACCCATCAATAATTCCAAAAATATTTACCTTGAAATCTGAACGAGCAGACAACTTGGGCAATCGAATGTGCACAGAGGCCCGTACAGTGGAGCCGAGATTTGTAGGGCAAAATGTTAACCATCCTAAGCGACTATTTCGTGAAAAAGAAAGTTCAGATTCCAGTGCCTAAATAGACAAAATAAGAAATTTTACTATCAAACTGGAGACTCAAAAAAAAATATTTCAATGATTTGAAAGGATGAAATAAAACCATAAGAAATATAGTGTGAACAAAAGAGAAAACAAACTTTAATGCCTCGCACGAGTCGATCCAGAACTTCCCCAACAGCGCTTCCATTTTGCATGGAGATTATTCGCATATGATCTTCTTCATTCACCCAAATTAAAAATGTTTTATTGGTATTATGATATATTCCACGACCCTGAAATCTTCAATATAATCAATATATCAATTTTATTTAACAAATAGTGAAACGGATATTTAATTAGAATAATTCTAATTTTTCAGATTTTTTCGAGTTTAAAACTTATGATAATACTTATGAACTTATGATAAACTTATGATAATTATGAAACCTTTGGCCAATATTTGCATGCATTAGCCTGTTGCAAATGTCGATCACATTCTTTAAACAAAAAATGATCATTGGTCAATTGTTGTTGTACACTGTTAGTCATTCCATCCAACTTATAATATATTCCTTTGAGTTCTTCGTCTTTTATCGATGCCAGTGCATTTTTAATCTTCAATTTTTTATTATTTTAAAAAATAGACAGAAATTTCTTACACTTTCACTGAGAAATGCAAAAGTACTTAGCTGATTTCACTGATTAAAGTTGGGAAAAAAAGAAAATTATGAGAATTTAAGAATTATGACAATAATTGACAAATATCCCAGTCTAGAATAAAGTTGGGAAAAAAAGAAAATTATGAGAATTTAAGAATTATGACAATAATTGACAAATATCCCAGTCTAGAATACTTTTTTTCTTCTTAAAAATAATAAATTCAATAAATAATCAAATAATGCGTAAAAAATAAAATTGAAATAATAAAAACTAGTTATTTGAAAAAATAAAGATTACCCTTTCCTGTATGATTAAATAATCATCTTGAGTGAGCAAAGGATTGAAAGGATAACCTTCAAGCGATCTTCCGCATCGTATCCTACGAAGAAAACATTCACTTACTTTATAAAACATTTTCTATACTTAAAAACTTAATTTACTCTTATATACTTGAAAACTTAAAAACTTAAAAAATTAATATTGATGCTATCAGTGTCAGTGCCATTAGTGGAGAAAAAGCAATAATTTTTCAACAATAGCTGTAAAGAGGAAAATAAAGAGAAAAATAAGTACCTGGTCGACTTTATATATTTTCCTTTTGGATCAAGAGGAGGAAAATCTGAACTTTTTCCCTCACCTAGATCAACTGGTGGTTGCATGTCACTGGATGAAAATCCATGATAATCCTGTATAATCTTATCAAAAAGGGGTGCAAAAGTCTTATAAGATTCTGCATCCGGTGCATATACACCAACGCTCGCATCCAAATTAAATACGCCTACAAATATAGAAATTTCTAATCCAGTTAGCCTAATGTCCACTTTTGAACGTACCAAAGAAAGATGATTGATCGAAAAATATATTGTCTAAGTGAAAAATATATTATCTATCATTTTTCTGCTACACTTATCCTTATTTCACGTAATATACCTGAACGAATAACATCATATAAGGATGCGCCAAGTTTCGTTTTTTTATATTTCAGTTTATCAAGTATATGCTTTGAAAGGTGTTTCTTCAAAAGAGAGTGACAGTTCTCGGCCTAAAGAAAATAAACTGAAGAATTTCATATGGTCAAATTTAATAAATTCTAAGAATTGTAAGGTAAATAAGTTTAATTTACTTCCTGTAATCTTTTATAAGCTTCTTCAATTTTTTTTACTGTGAACGCATCAGTTTCATTTATTTGAAAATTTGTCATAAACATATCCCAATTCTGAAATCATTTACGTATTTATTGCAGAATTAATAATTTAGTTTTAGTAATTTGTTCAAGTTCATTACAAGTGTCATATCCAATATAAAGAAAAAAATATAAAATTTATAAAAACACTGTTGAAAAAAATATATAATTTTTTTAAAGAAAAATTTGAAAGAATCGAAAATAAAAAAATGATAAAGAATTTTTTTGCATGGATTTTAATAATTTTTACGATGGCCTTAGCACGAAGAATTTCATGAAAAAAGTAGAGAAAATATAATAAAATAAAAATATGTAATAAAATAAGGTACAAAATACGACATTTAATATGATATTTATATGGCTATTTTCGCATGAAAACCAACCAATTTTTATAACTTTTATAAATTTATAAATTTTATAAACTAACACGCGGATAAAAATATGCATAAGTAGTAAAGCCAGCAGCTGCAGCCAGAATTCCACCAAAAATAAGTTTCTGATTAGCCATTAGCGGAAAAATATTATACGTCTAAATGAAGAGAAAATAAGAAAATGGAAATTCGAGGGAATTTCGAAATCTAATTTTAAATTTCCTTTCCAAATCAGTAAATGCTCGGTGATTTTTTCTCCAAAAAATTTCCCTTACTCCGCGATGAATTGGCGATTTTTAAAAAATATTTCGAAAAGCGAAAATTTCGCTACGCCAAACTTACATCGTTAAATATCACAATGAAATTTCCATAAAATTTTTCTTTTTAATTAAATTGAAAAGCGGGAATTTAAGAAATTTCTTCAATCTAATTTTATTTCGAATTTTATTTTTTTTAAAAGTGACAAAACCTTGAAAAAACTGAAATCCCAGCGAAATCCAACAATACAAAGACTTTTACCAAAATTTTCTGGGAAAATAAAACATAAACGACGGCAAATTGTGATTTTAAACACGGTGGAAATCCCAGCGAGTCCGAAAAATTACCGTAATGCATATTTTCCGCTTAAAAAACAGTGCATTTAAATCTTTTCTCTCGCACAAACGATAATTCAATTTTGAAGTCATAAATTAGCGATTAATTCATTGTACTTATTGCTTCGCTTCAATTTTTTTTTGCTAATTGTTTTAAATCGTTAATTTTGAGAATAATTTCTAAAATTGGTTATTTTTAATTCAGAAGAATTACTTAATTTTGTTTCATTTTTTTTTAAAAAATGTTCTTAAGTAATATTTTAAAAAAAATATTTTAAACTAATTAATCAATCGATAATCTTTGAATTTTTTGAATTTTGAATTAATTTTCATTCACAAATCTCTTTTTTCTTACTTTAATAATCATTTAATTGGAATTTTAATTGTAATTTCCTTAAAATTTAATACTTTTTTCGTAATTTTTTAATTTTTAATTTTTACCCATTTAAATTATTTTATAAAATTAATTCCAAAGGCAATTCCTCATTAATTTGCTTCCACGTAAATTCGCCATGGGTGTCTTATAAAAGGCACCCATTGCATGTTAAACTATTAATAGAGGGTGCTTTTTATGTACAACTAAAAATAGAATTTGGCGAAGTGCCAAACGGCTCTAATGCAATTTGTCAAAATTTTCGCGGATGTGAAATTTGCGGATGAGAATTTTAAAATAAATATTGACTTAGGTTTTCGGCGTAAATTATTTACTCAACTCGTATGAAAATTCCGCTAAAATGGCTTTTGCACAGCACATTTCAGTCCGAAATTGTCCCCATTTTTGCATTCCAAATCGCTTTCGAAATTATTTTTAATTTGCTTTTTTTTGCGTTTAATTCTTTTTATTTGACGAAATGCAATAATATTTGTTGAACGCATCGGAAATTTTTATTTTTTCGCACTTTAAAATGCCTTTTTAATTTTTAGAATTCTTCCATAATATTTTCGCTTTAATTTTTCATTTTTTGAATTTTTTCCCACAAACATTTCTTATTAATCATTTAATTTTTTATTTCTCTCTTTTCAGATATTCTGCACATTTCATTTTTTTAAGTATTTTATTGGTTCTTTTTTTTAATCAAAGTTTCTTCTGCGCTTTTACAATAATATATTATTTAAATATTCCTTGAATTTTATTTCTTAAAAGTAATCAATAATGTTATTTTTCGGCGTTGATAAGAATCCCTTATCAAATATTTTTTCCTAAAATTCTGATAATGACTTTCGAGTTTCGTGGAAAAAGTATCGACGATGAGATTTTTAATTAAATTAAAAATTATTATTTAAAAATTTAACAAAAATTTAACGAATTAATTCCCGTTTTGCGCTGAAATTATTCCAGTCGCTTATTTTAAAATAATTCATTGAATTTTATTTTAGGAAAAAAAGGTTCGATTTTTTATAATAATGAATGAATACAATTGTTTAATCAAAATTTTTAATGGTATTTTTCACAGAATTTGCTTTTTTTAAAGTTTTCTATTATTTTCTTCTTTTTAAATTTATTTTTATTTAAATTCTATAGTTTTTTTTATCGAGGATTTGACTATTTTTTAAATTTATTAATAGTTTATAATTTTTTTTTTTAATTCTTAGATATTTAAAAATTAAATATTAAAGTTTTTGAACAAATATATAATAGAATAATAATAAAATAAAATTTAATAATAAATGCAATAATAAAAAATAAAATTTTAATTTATTATTTATCGATAATTATTTTTCGAGAAAAATTTTTTAATTCGTCGAAGAAGAAAAAAATTCCTTCAGAAAATTCCTTTTTTTTCCACAAACTGTTTCTACAAAATACAAAATTCATTGGTCATTGTGATTCGTAAATTTTGTTTTTAGTTAAAATATTTGGTAAGAATTATTGCTATTTAATATTTAACATTGTGATTCATTGCTTTTTATTATAAAATTTATCAGTTTACGAATATTTTATTCGAAATAAATGATCACCATTGATCATACCATTGATCATTTTCCGGCCTTCAGACTTAGTGCATTGGCTGCCGAGTAAGTCATTTGGCGATAGAAGCATGAAGATGAATCGCGAGCGCCGTCCGAATTTATCAATAAGGGAGAGTTACTCCAGTCAGAGGTAAACACTTTTATTGTGAAAAATTGCTTATGGCTTGTTTTTTTTTCGAAGAGCATTCATTCATCAATTCTGGTTAGATCGGCTTCGCTGGCTTCTCGGACAAGGCAAATTTTCGAAGAGTCATTTGGCGTTTGAAAAGTAGGTGAGTCACCAGCATCACGCGGATTTTTGTGGAAGATGGGTTTGGTTTTCTCTCCTCCTGCTTGAAGTAAACTCATTTAGCTTCGGCGTTCTGATCCGCTCCGCTAAATTCTACTCTTTTTATCCATTCTGCTTTATAACTTAATTAATTAACTATTAAGCTTCAATTGTTTATTTTTTAATTTTTCATATTATTTTGCAGGAATGATAAAAAAATGATAATTTATAGAAGATGGCGACTGATCACTGCAAATATTCGACATATGATCGTAATTTTATAGGTTATTTTGTTTTATTTAATGGTTATAAATAAGATGGATGCATGCTTTAAGCAGCGTATATTTATTTATTCACTTTTATAAATGATTGCCCGTCACGATTACGATGATTAATATCGAAAATGTACGAAAGCTTCTTGTTTGTTTAGCTTAGTTAAACTGTAGAAAAGTTAGTTAAATCAATTATTTATTTTATAAATCGTTGAGATTTTATAAATTTTTTTAAATTTATTTTTTTATTTTTTAAATTAAAATTTATTAAATAATTTTTGATGAAAAAATCGATAAGTTATGAATATATTTTTTTTATTTTATTTAAATTTTTTTTCATTTTAATGACCATTCAATATGATTTTTATTTAAATGGTTTAAAGCGGCAGACAAATCGCAAAATAATTGCAAACGCAAATTAAATTGATTAATTATAATTATAACAAAAATTTGTTGTTTTAAATTATTTTTTATAATATTCATTTTAAATTTTCAATCAATATTTGTAATTGTTTACTTTGTTTGTTTACTTTTATAACTTTAAAATAACTGGTTTTTGATTTTTTTTACTAGTCACGTTTCATCTTCGCTACTATTACAGGTTTTATTATTTATGTCTTCGTCCTTTTTTTGACGCTATATTCTTCGATTGTCGAATCGATTGCTACGGTTGAAATTTCTCGATTCTTATCTTTATTAATGATTTTAAATGCATTTGTTATATTGAGATGCGAATTTAAGCTTTAAGCGATACGAAAGAACTAAAACCGCGAAAAAATTTTTGCTAATATTTGATTACAAAAATTTTAGTTGGAATTATTAATTTATGGATGTCGAGTTGACATTTCTTTTTGTATTTCTCCTCGTTGGCATTACTAATTTATGGATTCATAGTTTGATATTTTATATTTCAGCGTATTTTTGGTTCGTTGTCTCCATTCTAATGGTGCAAAAAATGATTTGCCCAGTTTTTTTCTAATTTTATATTGTCGTTGTTTTTTCTATTATTTTATATTTCTAATATTGCGTGGCGTATGTTTTCGATAATCTGATAATTTTATTCTATAATTCTCCTATAATTGTTTTATAATTAATTTCAGATTTTAAGATGGTTATAAATATTTAATGGATGGCAGTAAAAGTATTCCTGTAAATCTTTTCGCTTGTAATCATGATATGAACCTAACGATTAATAAATTTCTTACGTCGAACAGTATTTTACAATCTGCTGGATCGAATCAAAATAACGACGATCATCATTTTTGGTTTCTTCTTTTTTTTCATATAATAAATTTTATGAATTTTTAGAGTTTTTTATCAATTTTTCTTATTATCAATAAAATTCAAAATTGTTCTTTAAAATTTGGAATTAGTGAATTAATAGTAAAAAGTATTTATCAATTTTGCATTTTCATAATTTTCATTTCTTTAGCGAAAAAATCATCGAATGCACATTGTAATATAATTTAATTGATGATCAAAAAATGAGATGAATAGAAGTCTAAGTGAAGATAATTCCAGTTTTTTTTAAAATATCGATATAAAAGTTATATGAAAAGGAAAAGTGCAACGTTATAAAAATTATAAACTTTCAAGATAGTTTTATATTTTATATTTTAAAATATTTTGTTTTCTTTTTTTAGATTTTATTTATTTTTCTTATTTTTTTTAAAATATGCTGATTTGCAGTTATCGTGAAAAAAATATGGTGAAATCAGATTCCGTGGATAATTTTTCTACGATTCGATCTGAAATTAATAACTGTGAAAATTCTCATTTAATGGAAAAATTTCAGCAAAAGTTGGCTTATTATTTATTAATTTATTTTTGTTTATTTTATTCGAATCATTTTGCGTTTTGTTGTTTTTTTTACTTTTTTTTCGAAACAAATTTAGATTTTTTCGATTTCGATAGAAAGAACAATATGATTTAGGTGATGAATTATTTCGATAAGATTATTGCTCTTTGAAAGGCTCAAGTTAATCAAAAGTTATCTGCAGAGTTATTTAGTGTGGGCTGTAAGGCTGTTTAATGATCTTACCAGGTGGTCGAGTGGTATTTGTCTTTCTTCGACTATGTTCCATCATAGGCTGTATTCCTGTTGCTTGACAATAGTAAAGACCCTGTCCTTAAAAGACAAAGTGAAAGTGGCGACAGAGGTCCACATGCTTTTCGCAGGATATTTCCATATAACTGCCGAAAATTCCTATTTTAATAGACAGCGGAATCAACCAAGGAATGATGAATGTTATTAGAAGAAAAAATGAAGGAATTATATGAATGATGGCAAGGAATCACTATTTTTCGGTTTCTGGCATGAATTATCAGTTTTGTAGTTTTGGTTTCATATTTGCGCTCACTCTTTTATTTTTTATTTTTCCAAGGCTATTTTGCTTTGTTACTGAAAATCTCTAATGGAGCTTAAGAACGAAATATCTCAGTGGGTTGTTACTGTTGTTTCAGAGGTTCTATACTCAGCAAAGTAAGCATTTTTTCGGTTTCTGGCATGAATTATCAGTTTTGTAGTTTTGGTTTCATAGAGCATTTTTTTTAAAATTCTGCTAGCGACTTATCTGTATTTCTGTCGTCATTTGATTCTCTGATCCAAAGTGCTGGTGGAGCGTGGTTAACCAGAAAAGTGAGCGCTCTTTAAAAAAAAATGACGAATTTGATGGTTGGACTGCATTTATAGTTGATATTTAAATGTCTTTGTTTGGTTTGATTATTTGACTTTGCACTAAAGTTATTCTCTCGTATCGTATATTTTATTATTTTTTGTCGATTGTTATTTTTCATTATATACAATACAAAATGTGTAATATAATATGGGATAATCCTCAGCCTCGGGTCCTCTACTAGAGGCCTGAGAACTTGAGGGTTCTATGCAGTATTTTAACTATTTTGAATAGTGCATTCTTCTGGGCGAAGATTTTTGATTTTTGATTCTTGCAGCCATTTTTAGAGAGTTCCAAGTGCTCCAGTTAACATTGAGACCATTTCGACCTTCACTTTTCATAGCTTCTCTAATTTCTCTTTCTACTCGTGGTATTTCTTATGCTTCTCATGTTCTTATTAACTTTTATATCAATTGATACTGCTATGTCTATCAACCGGTGCTGATTTTGGTTCTTATCTAATTTTACTATGTTATCTGGTTGACTGGTCTGTACTTATTTGTCTGTTTAGATAGACTGAGTCGATATTCCTGTGGATAATGGCAGCCACTTGGCTATACCTTTCATTATATGCTTCTTATATTTCTTGTTCTTTCAGAATATTATATTTCGTTATTTTATCTTTATTATATTTTATATAAATTATAAGTTCATATATATGATGTTCATATATGATATTATTTAAGGTCGAATCAGCCATTTCCATTGGAGTTTTCAGTGCAGGTTACAACATCTGACCGTTCAGGTTTACTTTTACTCCTCATTAGTTTCATTTTAACCCTTTCCGCTCTCTAAATTATTTGCATTTTTCTATTTTAAAATTCTCGAATGTGATTTTGTGGAAAATAATTTTTTTTATAAGTTTTTATTTTTTCATTATTACGAAAATACATTATCAAGAAATTTAGGGAAGAGCGGTCAATTACACCCGACAGCCATGTCGAGCCGGAGTGAAGCAGTACAGTATCTTGCGACTGATAAATTTCAGGAAAGGTTGGCTCTTCATCTTCTATTTTTTAATGATATTTGTCCAAGTTGTTTTATTGGAAATTTTATGATAGAAGTACTTAATAAATTCAAGGCCACAGGAAACATTTGGTTTTTTTATCACAAAAAATTGAAAACTTTAAAAACTTTGCAGAAATTCATTTCCTTATATTGCTGGGACTTTCAGATTTTTTTTGTTGTTAGATTTAAATATCTCATTTACTTAAGGCAAGGTAACACTGAATTAAAAGGTGATGGTCATGCTCGACCAGATTTTGCTCGTAATGATTTGCGACGAAAATCAACGATGAAATCAATTCGGCGATTAATTAAAAGATATTTGGGATTTGGGTCAAAGGTAAATTCAGAATTTTTTTCTTTTTATTATTTTTGGTCAATAGGTTATGAGTTATTTTCTTTGGTTTTTTTTTATATTCATCAGATGAATGGAAAAATTTTTTAATTTTTTAAACAGGGCCAACATCGAGAGTTGCGAAACAACATTACCACATCACTTCCGCTTCATATGGTTAGTTTTTGATTAATTTTTTTGCACAACATACCGTATTTATTTAGATTTACTACTCATTCTTTTTCATTATTTTATGTTCTTTTTTTTTAATAAGTGCTGATTATTCTTTGGTCCATTCATCGAAAATAAATTCATGGATAGAAAGATATCACCAAAATTCGATTTTCCTAGGGAAGTGTGGATAGTTTGGTGTTTTACCCAGTTTATTAACAAGATGTTTTTGTCAAAGATCCATTATTGTTCGACTCTTATTCTTAACAGGAAATTTTGTTATCAAAAATAGAAGGGTTACTGGGGATCCACCTGGATTTTTTTGTGGATCTCAGTCAAAAACGTTTTATATATTATTCAATGAGTTATTGTGCCTATCGTATTTTCTATTTATTTTCTATTCCATTTTATCATCGATTTTTTTTTAATTCCAAGGAATACATATGTTGATTTTGCATACAGCCAGGTTTAATTGCGAGTTTATGTAAAATGGTTAGCAAATCACCATTATATATTCTATTCTTCCTCTTATAAGATATATTCTTTTTTTAAAAATATTTCTGGTTTTTCACCATTTCTGGTTTTTGATGGCTGTTTATTTGTATGATAACCTTTTTTCAGAGGACCATTTGAATATAATGGTGAGATCTTTAGTGCCATACATTCTGATCATTTCATTCTCATCAAGAGATTTGGTAGCATTTGATCTTAACCGAAGCAAAATGTTAAATGCTACCCGAGACTGTCATTCCCATTTGTCTAATTAAAATTTTCTTTTTTAATTTAGAATGAACCATCTACTTCATTCACTGAGATAAAGAATCTTAATGGACTAAAGCGAGATTCACGCAATGGATCATTTATGAATCCGTCTCCTAATTTAAAAAACCGTCGAAATGAGCAATCTTCAATCCGATCTAAACGAAATCAGGTATAATTTCTTAAAGACAATACATATTAGATCTTTTTTATCATTTTTTTAAATTTTACAAAGTCTTCTTTTTAAAAGTCATAATTATATATTATTCAGAATGGTCGTCTTCTTAAAAGTAGCTCTAGAACTAGTCTTTCTCATGCGGCTGATGCTTCATGGCGACGTAGATCATCAACTGGTATTAATGGTGTCACTGAATCTATTCAGCGTCGCAGTAATGATTCTATATTTATCGCTTCCAATAATCGAGTTGTAGAAGATGTAGACAGTGGTGTTGACTCTCCAGTTGATAGCAAATTTTTTTTCGAATATTCATCACCTTGTTTAAAAGGTTTGCGTATTATTAATTCTTCGGTATGTAATCATTGTAATATTGAAGCCTTAAAATTATTTGAAACTGGTAGTTCCAATTCTCAGATTTCTTACATTTTAGGAATCGCAAATATCGGTAATACCTGTTATATCAATTCAGTTTTGCAATGTTTAGCTGCTATTGAATCATTTGCTGAATATTTCGTTTTAAAGAAATACGTAAAAGATCTCAAAGTAAGTCTTTTCTTTCATTTATTTTATCATTTATCATAAATTTTATCAAAAATCTCATTTAATGAGAATGTTGATTGGTTTTTAAAGGAAAAAAATCGCCTTCAACAACAGAATAGTCATCAATTTGGAACGGATGGCTTAATAACAACAGCCTTTGCCAATTTACTAAGGTCATTATGGTTTAATGAGCCTACTGATTCCATGATTCGTTACTTTCGATCATTGATTGGTCATTTCAATGGCGATTATCGAACATCAACTCAACAAGTTTGTTTAATTTCGTTTAATTTCGCTAGTTGATTAGAGTTGATTATGAAAGTTTCCTTGAAATTTTTATATATGCAAATTCAAGGATGCTCAAGAGTTACTGGTGTGGCTTTTAGACAAAATTCATGAAGATCTCAATCTTGCCACTTCGCGTAAATATAAAGATGTTAAAGTAAGCATTTTTCAAGCTATTTTAAATATTCTTAAATATGCTTTAAAAAAAGAAATAAAATAATTGGAAAATCAGTTTAATGAATCAATAATAATTTTGGCATAGATACGAGGATCTGAAGAAGACCTCGCAGAGAGTGCTCGTGATAATTATCTGCACGTGCATTGTTCAATCATAACTTATTTATTTGGTGCTCAGTTCCGATCTAGCATTCAATGCAAGAATTGTTCTTTCACGAAACTGAATTTCGACCCCTATATGTGTGTTTCTTTGCAAGTTCCGCAGGAGTTAGTCTTTCGTTTATTCACCGCTCTCTGTCTTGTTCTGTTGTATTGGTTTTATTGCCATCCATATCGGCTTATAGATATTCTAGTTTATTGTTTTTACAATGAAAAAAAATACTTTGCAGTACACGGCGGGCCATATATGTTACGCTTGCTCTTATAAATCCTGGAACAAAACGTATTCGTTTTGGATTGAATGTCGAAAGAAATGGTAGAATTCGTGATGTGAAAGAGTGTCTAAGTTGTGAAACAAACATCAGTGAAGGGAGGGTAAAATTTATTTTGTTTATTTGTTAATTTTAATATTGAATTTGTTTGTTAACTTTAATATTGAACCAAACGAGAGAGAGTGAACTATGCTGATTTTAAAAAAATATATATTTTATATTTTATATAATATATATTTATATAAAATATTTTCTATAAATATATATGAGTATTTCCAACGCAGAATATATGCATACAGCAGAATACATTATGTATGGAAATTTGGACAACAGTATACGTTTACTCTTACTTTTTGAATATCGTTATTTCTAGCTTATTGCATTGGAATTATGTGATGATGGTTTCCGTCCAGTTCTAGCAAATTCAATGTTCGTTTATGAGTTAATATCGAATGAAATCAGCGCAATTGAGTTACCAAAGAATTCCTTAACTAGTTATGATATATTTATTATTTTCGTCGTCGTTGAAGTAGAAAATGCTTCTAAACAATATTTAAGGTAATTTTCGATATAAAATTTGAAATTATGGAGAATTTTCGTGGAATATCTATTTTTATTTTCTCATTTCAATGCTAACTAAAACTTATTTTCATTCTTTAGGTTGACACAGCCATACATCTGCGTAGTTCCACAGTATTCATCCTATCGAGCCATATGTATGGCGATGTTAGACACAGTATTGTTATCAAAAAATAAAAATGATAATCAGCATTACGCTTCATTTATGAATTGTTCGAATTTTAATCTTCGTATTATCGATGAAGGTGCATCCTACGTCTACTTAAATCCAAATGCATCCATGCCCATGCTTACGAAATCCGTGCAACGGTATGAATGATGATTACTTTGTCTTTGTTTTTTTTGCCTAATTAATTTACATCGATATTTGATTTCATTGGAATAATATTTTTTTTGATGGATTTGATGTGATGCACTTTTGCATTTTTTGCACTTTTAGAAGTTTTTTAGATTATTCTATAAGTCGGATTAATCGAAAAAAAGTCTTTTTTATTAAGATATGATTGCATGTGCTAATTATGTTAGAAATATTCAAGATTCTTCCATTTAGTTTTCTATTTTTATTCTTTATTTTAGTGCTGTGGCCAATACACTGATGGCCAGTGGTACTAATATAGCTGTACTGCCTTTGGTAATGGAATGCAAGGAATCCTGCTTAAACAGGTAAAATTTTCATTAAACTCTAATTTTTTTTGATATAAGTATTCAGATATTTATGGATCAAGAAAAATTTATTTCAGCATGGTTTCTCAATGTCGTGATGAAATAGTTATTCACCAGTCTTGTGAAATTTTAGAAGAACAAATGAAATCATGCCCAGCGACTCTGGAACAATGCCTGAGTGTCAGTTCTTTCCAGCGTTTTGAATAATCATGACTTATTGGTTTCTGTTAACTATGAAAATCACTGTAAATGTTATCATTTATTTTTAGGAATTCAGTAGTGCTGAATCCATTGAATGGCATTGCGAGAATTGTTTCGCGAATGATGCTGAGAAAATTATGAAATTCCGTTCGCTGCCAAATATTCTTGTCTTTCATTTCAAGCGTTTCCGTCAAGTATATTTTGCTTTATGTTCTATAAATACTTTCACGAAATGTGAATACTGAAAATCTTCAATTTAAATTTTTCATCATTGCTAAAAATTAGTGACTTTTTGTGATACCTTTTTTCTTCTACAGATGAGTGATGGATTAATGGTTAAGTTAGATCGTGCGGTGCAGTTCCCGATTGAAGATCTTGAGATGTCTCCATATGTTTTTCACAGTGGTCATACGCCATCAATGGCTCGCAAAAACCAGGTAGGTCATAGACGATGAAAGAATACGAAATTTGGGATTGATTTAAGAATTACGGTTGGTTTTTACTCATGGTTCGTTGCTCCATTTCTCCCAAGAATTTTTTTTCAGGCGACGAATTTACAAAATGATAAATATACGTATTATACATCTTCTTTAACGAAGTTTGTTTTTAAAAATATTCATTATTGGACAGACAAAACAAATAAACAAAACTGTCAAACAAAACAAAAAATCTATACTTTGGTATATATGCAAAGAATTCTTTTTTAATGTATTTATGAATATTTAAGGTTTCATTTTTAGTGGTGCCTCGGTGTCTGATACGCTTTATATAAATACAGCTATGAATGTGTATGACTTGTTCGCAGTTGTTCATCATCGTGGTGATTCGGTGAATTCGGGTCACTATACTGCTACGACTAAAAATCCAGTCGATGGAAAATGGCGTCATTATGACGACCACTTGGTACGTACTATCGACCGTATTGAAACTCTCAATATGAGTACTGCCTATCTCCTATTTTATGAAAATCGTGCAGTTCGAAGACAATTTGCACAGTCATCATCAGGTTAAATTCGATTTATTAGATATAATTCATTCAATAAAGTCAGATTGTGGCATTTAAGATAAAAATTAAGGCACAAAATCTGTAAGCCCTATTTTAAATAGCATTCTATCAAATAGCAAATCCTTATAGGTCATTCAAGCACTGAATCGGGAAATCATGATCACTGGTTTAATCGAATTCATGCTGAAAACATGAAAAGAAACATATCAAATGGAACAAATGGTGTAATGTATTCGAATTCAAAATCTATGGATGTTCCTTTAAAACAAACGCCTTCAAATTCTGAAGAAATGTATGCGTTTCGTCGCGATGATATTACTAGACGTGCATGCTCACCCATCTATCGAAATTGGCCAACAAATTCAGTGAATCCCATAGAGGATTATAATTTTTCGCCGTCTTCTGAACCGAATAGCCCGAAGAAGTCTCTTAGTTACACTGATACTGTTGTCTAATAAAAATATTATATAGAAATGTACTTTCGAAATTTTGACTTGAATCTTTAGAATCTTATTGCTAGAGTAATTTATATATTAGTCCAGAATTGTTCACTGATTTTGTATTTTTTAAAATGTTTCTGCTCAATAATTATTCTACTTTGGAAATTGATATGAGATGGAAAATTATTTTGTTTTCGATTGCTATTATCTGCTCTATTACTTTATGGCCATAAAATTTTCGACAACAACTTCAAAAGCATCAATTTTTAACGACTTTGAAAAACAATAAGCAAAAACAATTTACGAATAAATTAACAATAATGATCCAAAGAAAATTTTCTATACACAATAACAAATAAAAATGGATCGTTTAGAATGGAAAAGAATGTATGATGATAAAATTAAGAAAGACTATTAAGACTTGATTATTACCACTAAAAAATTGAGAATTTAAGAAAGAGATATAAAGCTAAATCAATCAACTAAATTCGACTAAAAAATTTTCAGCATTTTATGCTCATCATGGAAAGAAATATACCACTTTTAAATGGAAACAAATAATAAGAATATGGTGAAAACAAAAGCGCTTAAATGCTTAACTGCGTTAATCTAGTAACGAATAATATTTAATTCAAAACACTGAAATATTTCAGAACTATCATTTAAAATCTTGAAATGTTTGAAATTCTAAGCATATTTCATAAAAGCCTTTGAAAGTAATCAGTTTAGAATTAAATATTTTCGAAGGAAAATAAATTGGCGAAGTATAAAAGCAAATTGCGATGATGATCAAAAGCAGCTGACCGGTTTTTATGAAACGATATTTAACGGCAAGATATCTATTGATCGGGATTTAAAGCAGCGGAGACAGCTACTAGAACTGGCTCGAATATTTTTCGATATCCTTCCTGTGTTAAATGTACATAATCAAACATATCATGAGCATCAATATGTTCATTCGCACCTGAAAATATTCCAATATTTACCAATACATTAATTTTACACATAAAACTACTCTTTCTCTGCTCTTAAGAACAAATTTTTTGACCCACAGTATGAAGCCTTAAAAATATATTTCGATATATATCAAACTTAAATTTTTTAATTTAAATTTTTCATAGATTTTTTTGAAATCTTCAAAAAATATAAATCTAACATTTATAAAAATTTGAAAAGTTCTCTTAAACAACTCTTAAATAACAACAAATAATAATTTTATTTTTTCGTTTTCCTATTTTCATATAAATAAAAATGAAAAAAAGTCAATTACAATTTCCATAATACAATATAAAATGCAATAAAATAGAATAACAACAATAACTTTTAACATAACGATTTGCAATAACATTAAAGGCCTTATTCAATATATAAACAAAATATATACCTTGAATTGATGGCTCGATATCAATGACTTCAGCGATTCCACTTAATATTTTCTCCAACTCATCGTTAACACAATTTACAAAATCTCGGCGTTTGTTGGGCCTTCGTCCGCTGGGAAGAAGTTTCTGAAATAAAAAGAACGATGGGAAAAAACAAAATCAAAAATTTCTGAAATAAATTACTTCCGAAAATTACAAGAATATCATGGCTTAAAGGCTAAAGAAAAATGTACATTCTACTACATTCTACTTCTACAAATTTTAGATTTTCGAAGATATATGATAAATAATCCTTATTTTCACAATAATTTATGACACTTTAAATAAATTATGGAAAAATCAACAGCGCTGGAAATAAGTAAACTTAAACGTTTTAAAAAGTTCATATATTATCTGAACATCTGACGTATATTTCAAAATTCAATCTGACGTCTGACGTATATTTCAAAATTCAAAGAATAAAAAATCTTACCAGGAAATACAGCCTTGCATTAGGCTTTTGCGACTTGACCGTGCCAGCCACGCACTTTAAACCTTCAAGCATTTCATTTTTATTTAAATTATAATCCGAATTACCAATTGAAACCACAATTACCTGCAATTCCCAACAATCTCGATATTTCGGAGACAAGTTAAAGCAAAAGTTTTTTCAAAATCAAATACAAAATAAGCAGGAATAAATCAGAATGCCAATAAAATGCCAAATTACCTTTGGATCTAATCCTTCCAGAATATTATTATTTAATCGCCATAATAAATTTGTGATCCTATCACCAATTGCTCCAAAACACAAGCAATGCATTGGGGCAATACTTTCACGATAAATCTGAAATAAAGAAAACGAATTTTATTGAATTTTTTCGAATAATAAAAAAATTTCAATAAAATTAAATAATTACATATACAATAACTGTACAAAATATACTAAAAATATACCGAAGTTTGTTCAAGAAAAGCGATATGGTCATCACCAATGAAGACAACATCTGCTTCTTTGTCCCTCGATTCTGATGCAAACCATTCTTGCTGAAAAATATTTATTTTTTAAAAAATGATAGAAACCATAGTGACAAACGGCTTGATGGACAACAATAAGTAAATAGAAAAAATAAAATTTTAAAAAAATAGTTGAGAAAATAGCACCAAAAAAAGGCTCTAAAAAACAAATTTATAAAAGAAATAAATTTTTATAAAAATTCAATTTTAGATTTTAAATAATTAAGAATTAGAGGCAGACAGCCGAGCATTCAGACTAAATCACCAGACGAGCACTCGAGGACAGATCCAGCAGCTTGTGATGAGAGTAAATCCTCCATTAAAACTGTCGGCTTGCTGCGGACTCGTCTATTCCCGTTTACTCGGTTTCAAACGATTCCTTGACAAAAATTTCTTATCGCACGCAGCGCTTATCACTTACTTAACAAATAAAAGTTGCATGAAGATGAATTTCTTGAAAAGAAATGAATATTCTCAAAAATAAAAATAAATAAAAATTTTACCAAATCATTCCACCGATTATCACTGAAATAATCTTCACGTGCATCATTTCGTGCTTCCATTTTTAATTTAATTTTCCAAGCAAATTTTTTCTGCAATTTAATTATTAAGTAAAAAATAGAAAAATAACGTACAAAACAAATTCGGCTGAATATGATTTAAATGAATAAACTTGTAATGAAACAAAGTAGCCGAGTGGGTTGCTTTTCACTCCGCCGATGAGCGCCATTTACGGCTGAATTAGACAGCTATCTTCCAAAATGCCAGGAAGAACTATAGGCTGCGGATTTGAGTGCCTCCGCCATTCACTGCAACTTTTTTCTTCTCCAACCAAGGCAAAACAAACCAAAGCTTTTTTTTTTACTTACATGTAATTGCAACGAATTTTTACTGCTACTAATGAAAAAATATTTATTTAAAAAATACTCAACTCGTAAAACTTCAAAAAATTACAACAAACAGGTTCTATCCAACCGCTATCTTATTTCGAAACCCCTGCTGCTTGTCAATAGAATCGAAAGTCGGTCAGCGTTACTTGTGCTTTCTATCCAGGAGGATCTCTATTGAAAGGGGGAATCACCTTAGCCAATTAGCAGAATCAGCCAAATCGAAGATGGCGACTATTGTTAAGAAGAAAAAGCAGCCCGAGTTGTTTCATTATATTATATATTTTTTTAAAGAATACTTATAATTACTCGTTAGACTTGTTCCACTGGCTAACCGAACTAGACAAATATACTAAAATGTCCCCTGGTGATGGAAGTGCAGGTAAGTCGACAGCGCTGATGGTCCGAACTGAGCTCTCCTTTGCTTCTCCATTAGGAACAATGCCGCCCGATAAAGAGAGGCGCGGGGGATTCGAAACCAAGCCTCGATTCTCGGTGGCACCTACCTTGCCAGCCACCGACGCAACCTACTAAATGCCCTTTTGAATTACATTAGCAACATTGAGAAAGCAGCTCAGAGCACCATCAACAAGCAAATCACGGCTCCACAAATGGACAGCTAAGTGACGAAATGGCACCTCAAAATGCAATTTTCCTTATCGATCACAAACAAAATTCATCACCGTGGAAGAACAAACGCTTCAGGAAAAAGTAACAGTTCTTACAACTGAAAAATTTCTTTTGCTCCTTTATTGCTCGCAGATGGACTTACTGGTAGGTCTCTAGCAATGCCGCCGCTCGCAGATCGACTTACTTCTAATTTTAGGTTTTCCTCGTTCCAGGAATCGAGGCTGCAGCATACATTGCGCAACGCATCAAGTTGAATCATATCAAAATAGTTGCAAATGTTTCCTCACATAATTTTTCCGTTATTCGGACCATAAAGCGATGGAAGCCAGAGAAAACCTCTTTCCTCTTTCCTTTTTCCTTTAAATAGCCTCTCCACTCTCATTGGCCATGTTCCGCAGCCATATAGCAAGATCGAGCGAACTGCAACTATATGGACGAGGACTTTCGTTTTGATGGCGGTTTCGCGGCGGCCCTAAAATTTCCGTCGACTGGAGGGATACATTTCTAGAAAGCCCCTTACCCGGGCTATAATTCCGTCTTTTCGTGACCGTTTGGTATTAGAATGGATCCAAGATACCTAAACTTTCTTTTTCCGACACTTCCTCAACCGACAATGAATTGATAAAAATGAATATTTTATATTCACCTAATCTGAATAATATATATATGTAAGACGAAAATATTTTCGTTTTATTTACATTAACTCTGAGACCGATTCTCGCTGCAGTTGTTGATTGTTGACAAATTGTTTAGCATTATTTGCATTTCGTCTTAATTGTCACTACAGGGTTTTAGTAAAGCAAAAAATTAGGAGAGAAATTACGATAGGACGCTTACGAGATTTTAAAAGTAATAAAGGATCACGAAGATCATAAAGGGTAATCATAAAGAATTCTAAAATTATCAAAGGACAATAATGGCGTTTAGCAGGATTAGGGATAATAGTACAAGGAAACGAAAGTAGTGAAAAAGTATAAGGTAAATATTTAATATTTCCGCAGTAATTATATGAGAATCCGAATCAAACAACAATCGCCTGCTTGTTTATTTCACTTTCTCTTTCAATAATAATGAGCCTTGAGTCTCTTCCATCGAATAAATATACGAATGAGAAAATTTAGAAAATCCCTTTTGATAAAATCAAGGATTCTAGTCGAACGATTTAAAAAGTTGACCGGAATTTATTAAACACTTCCACTTCCCTTGTGTCTCTTTTATGTGAATTCTTCTCATTTAGTTGATTAGTTTTATTCGAATTAGTCGTCGATGTTTAGAATATTAAATGCTAAGTAAAAATTTCGATTAAAAGCTATTAAATAATACATATTATGATTTTCAAAAAGAGAAAGAAAGCTAAGAGCCATATGCGAGTATATGTATTAAGCTGAGAATTTTTCAAAGACGCCCACTCAGAGATTGGAACTTAATTCGCGAAATCCAGATTTCTGATCCTTCTTCTTCGTCTAACAGCCATCTCTCACTATTATTGGTTAGGCTGGCTTCCCTGGCTATAACGGTGAGACGTTCCAATTCAAACGATCCAAATAGGATGCCATTTCTGGATTTGTGACATTGATTTACGAGTGTATGCGTTTTACGATAGTGTCGTATAACGTAATCACGAGTGTAGTACATCTTCAGTGCTATGTATTTTCTGCTCAAAATTTTCTGAATGAATTAAACGTTATGATAATGCATGATAATTATGATAATTGAATGCTCAGATCCATATCAGTTAAACCTTTCCATTTGTATACTTTCCGATCACCGTTTGATGGTTGATCGATGGGTCATCAAGTAAGCATTAAGATAATTTTTGATCAAATAAAAATGAATGATTATTCAATAAGGAAAGCTCGTAATTTATTTAAAAAAATCAATTCATAGAAAAAACGATAGCAATAATGAATTCAATATTCAATTACAATAAATTGAAGAACTAACTGATTCAGTGAAATTTTTTTTCAAAATAAAATAATTACTAACCTAAAATCGACGAAAAAATCTGTTAACTTTCATTCAGAATTCAATTTAGTAAAAATTCACCGTTTTTTCGCCATTTATTTCATTTTCTTTGATTTGGAAATTTACTAAAAAATTTGTCTTTTTTACTAAATTTACTAAAAAAAAATTAAAAAATTTGCCTAAATTGTATTTCTCAAAATCTTTCTTTAAAAAAATACTATAAATTATTCAGCGAAAATAAATGATTTACAGCAATAATAATAGCTTTTGATCTGAATTATGGAATTCATTATTTAAAAAACAAAAATAAAATTGGCGAATTAAAAAATAAAAAAACAGTAGCAGTGTTGATTTAATTTCAATTATTATACAACAAAAAGCAATAAAACAAATTATGAAAAATTCGCACCTCTATGAATACAAATAAAGCACGTAAATAGACGATATTCACGTCACGTTTAAACATTTATCACCACGTTTATATTTCTAAATTTCTATAAACAAATACAAAAGAAGTCACTGAATTTGCTTCAACTTCGAATAATTCAAAATAACTTAAAATACAATAATATTGCTTAACTGCATCTATATCAACTTTATCACTTAAAAAAAAGTAAATAAAAAATTGCGGTAATCACTCGCTTATAACTATGAATAAATGGGAAATTTGATTAAAGAATTAAAGAATATAGTGAGAAATTTTCAAGAAAAGATAAGTTTTTAAAATGATGATTAAAAAAAAAACATGCACAATATATTGTTCAAATATGAGGCCGAAAATGGGAAGAACTAAAAAAAGAGCTAAATAAAACAAAAAATCAATCCTAAGTCGAAACGTAGAAAATTCCTTACATAAGTGATCGAACTGTGCGATTTAATTTATTGGTCTGAAAATTCTTTTTTATTTTCAATTTTTTTCTAAAACTTTAAATAAATCAAAAAATTATCGAAAAAAATGGATTATTATATAGAAAAAATTTTAATGGTTTTCTTTTCAAAATCAAAATGAAACAGCAACACATTATGAAAGAAAGCTTGGCTGAGATAATTAGAACATACTGCGTGCTTTTTGTTGTAGCGCTTTTACCCGTTCTGTTACATCAGTATTATCACCAGTTTTGCATTCGTTATCGGGAAATTCGCGAGACACAACACAGAGATATTCGCTCTGCATGTCGCTTTGATATTGAAATTGGCCGATGGGTATTAACTTAAAAATATTGACCATGGAATTGAATTCTTATCTCGAATAAATTGTAAAGCACTAGGAAAAACTGCTAAATAATTTTGATGAACCAGAAAAAAGGACGAATTTCAATTTTACCTGTTCAAATTTCCATCCATCTGACATAGCTGATATAACATTTGTTAGTTCTTCTTCATGACATTGCAAGACGCGATAGACATGTTTCGTCTGAAAAAATTTAAAATTAAGTAATATTCAAAGTGAGCCAGTGCATCTCAAAAAATACCTGCTTAGTTTTTTTTGTGACCATTTCAGCCAAACGTTCAGAACACAACTGAATAAGCCGAGGTAGATTATAAAATTCAGCTTCTTCGAGTACACCTGTGATAAAATTTGTTCAAAATATTGAAAAATCTAATAATTTGTATTAATAAATATAGCCAAAAAATGATGAAATATTCTTAAATATATTTTAATACAATCGATGGAAAAAATTAACCGATTCCAAATCATTACCTTCAATACTTACTCCCTTATTCACAACAAGTTTTCCATGTCTCAAATAGTTTAAAACAGGAGCAAAATATTCAGGGTCACGATCTATGAGAAATGCACCAGATTCATCCTCAAAAAATTTTCTTTAAAAAAGAGCAAGAACTAAATTAAGGATTTTTACTCACACTGTAAAAATATTTTAAAAAATATTTAGGCAAAATGCGGAAAATACTTTTTCACTCGGTAAATCATCTTCAGCTTGACAAAGCCTAGCTAGAAATGAATTAGCTTCGCGACGCAACGTTTGCCGTGTCGTTTGGAAAATCTAAGAAATTGAACGCAAATAAATTAATGATAAAATATGATTAATTTTTACAACCATTTTTAAAACTTAAAAACTAAAGAAAACTAGAATAAATTATTGGTAACGAAAAAATATTTTTTATATAAAAAAATTCCAAAACAATTCAATAACTATCTCATTATGAAAATAATCTAAAATGACAACAAACCCTTCCACCAACATTCAAACGTATCCATCTTTCTCTTGATTCATAACGATGTTTACGCACATCATTTCCAGTATGAAGAGATGGTGATGAATTGAAGGTTGCAGGTACATTAGCAATCAAGGATGGTGCAAATCCGACAGCTGGTGATATACGACAACTCTAAAATAAAAAAAATAAATCTCAAAGTATTATTAGTTATTAGCTTTTTCTTCATATACTGGCAGTAGATCAAAAAGTTAAAAAATTAAAGCCAACCTGATCATTTATTCTTCAAATTTTCAATATCAATATTACGAATAAATCTTAATTTCTTATCGATAAAAAATAAGAAAATATCGGTCGATTTTTATTATGGAAAAATGTTCACAATCGGAATGTTAATAAAAAAATGACCGTAGTTTTTGGTGAATGCAAAATTTGATTAGTTGTATTAGTGTGGTCCATTGATTCATCGTTCGATGGAGGCGCAATTGACAATCCAATGGGTAGCGAAGCAACTGCCATTAATATTGCTAAAAAAAATTGAATATTTCCAATTTTAACACTGAAATAAGCAAATAATTTAAATAAAGAAATAAATAATAAATTAATAAATAAAAAACGCAAACCACGATTCGATAGAAATTTGTTAGTCTGTAAACGAATCGTATATTTTTCTGAAACTTATTATTTATTTTCCTTAATTGCCATACGAATTGGAAAATTCATGTCGACAAGAGAAATTTAATTCACCGCTTTCTTTTTTTCTTTTTTCCTTTTCAGTATCAAAAGTATTGAAAAATATTTAAAACAAGCAATGAAAAAAATTGAAAGATTTAAAGGAAAACTCTAACGGAAACTGTAAACCGAAGAAAAAATGCCGTTTCATAATCAAACATAGAATTACATCAGTAATTAATGAAAATTTACTGAACTATCCGACTGAAATATTCAATAGAAAATAAAATAATAGAAAATTTTAAAGAAATTGTAAAATTAAACAACAGAATTATTATTGACCGAAGAAATCTTTGAAAAAAAACTAATTTAAACAATCAGAAATCGGATTATTTGGTTATTTCTTTGTGAAATTATTCATTAAAATCGTTTCTCGCCTGAAGAAATGCCCAATCAATCACTCATTTATAAAGATTGAGTATGGAAGAAAAATAATTCACAATAAAGGAAATGAATCCATTTCGTATGCATAAGTTTAAAAAACATCTGTGGCGCTGAACGTTATAGTCGCATTTCCTTTTTTCGGGAAGCAAATAATTCATAAATTATTAAAACGATATTGCTTTCTACATTACATCTCCTCATTTATCAAAAAGTGATAAAATTAAAGTTCGAATGGATTTCGTCGACGAACATCGTTATTTTTTGCATTCAGCGAAGGAATGTCGCCAATTCGCGAAAAATTCTCGCAGAAATTATTTTTAGAATAAATACAAATAGAAGAAATAACGAAAATCGCGCCGAAGCGGAGAACAACGAAAATCGACCACCGCTAAACGCAAAATAAATCAAACAATAACAAACATTCTCACAAAACAAAAACAAATAAATAAAAACGCAAATAGAAAATGTTAATTGAAAACGAAACGAATCGTTTAAAGCACAAAGAAAAGAGAAAAAAACGAGAAATAAAGAAAACGCTTATTTGAAAATTCGAAATTCCACAAATACAATGATTTCGATTAATAAAATTTTCTTCGCAAATCAACTTTATTTTCCAATCAAAAAATTAATTTTAAATTTAAATTAACCTATTAAAATTTTTATTAAAATTAATTAATTAAAAATAGAATTATTTAAAGTTAAAAGTAATTTGGAACTAAAAAATCATATAAAAGTCAAATTTATTGAAAAGTAAACACTGTCGAAAAAAATTCGTAAAAAAAAAAATTAAGATTGGAAGAAAAAAAACACAATTAGGAATAGCCAAACGGCAGCCGTAAAGTAGTAGTACAGTGAATTAGTTCGGCTGCACTACAGCAACAAATTTGGAAGCTGGCCAAGTATTTTTTGCTGGGAATAATTATGCGATTTTTTAATTGCGCTTGGTTGTAATGGTAATTGTTTTCGCTGTTTGTACTTTTTACAGATCCCGTTAGTTGTGATTTGTGCTTTCTTATTTGTCACCAATTTGTTATTATTCCGCACCTTAGGTGCTTGTGGGTTGTTCCCAGCTGCCGTTATATTGGTCCGTACGGACCCCACTGAAGTCCATGACGATCAGAGGGTCTGTGAAGATTTATGTAAATCTTATTTCTCTTATTTTATTTTCTGTTGATTATTTTATACAGTTTATTATATTCTTTCAAAACTCTTGAATGGAAAAATTTTAAAATTTGAAGATATCCCATGGATTTTTATGACATTATCGAGGGGAATCCGTGAAAAAAGATTCGATTATCGATTACATTCACAATGATTGATTGATAGCTCAAAAACAAGGAAGTTTAAGGGAAATAGAATGCAGTTTGATGGGGAAATTTTTGCGCCGAGTGGACAATTAATAATGAAAATCATTAGACATTTGGAATAGACGTGCTGGTTGGTTAACTTTTGGTAGTGGCATTGAGAAATTTAATATTAATAGTAAATTTATACGCGTTTGATATTAAATTTACAATTAATTTTTCAGTTTATTTACCAAATTCATTAATTTTCATTATAAAAGTTTATAAGGTTTCAAAAAAAGTATTTCAAATGTTGAAGAATATTTTTATTCGCTTTATCGCGTCCATAATGATAAATATTTTTTAATTTCAGTTTTAATGGAAAATTATTTTAAAATTTTATAAAAAATTCGCCTTAAAATGATTGCTAAAAAGCGAATTATCGAAACATTGAAAAAATCAAATTATTCGTTTCAAATTAAAATTTTTTATATTTTTAATACAATATTTTGTGTAAGTTTGTCTTCAGAACTTTTTTTTTTAAGAGTCCTCACCATTACTTATTAAACTCGCTTCGCTGGCTTGTCGCACTGGAAAAATATGCCTCTTGGCAATAGAAGCACAGGTGAGTCGCCAGCATCACCCGGGTTTTGGGCACGTTTACTCCTATGGGAAATCGAACGTCAGCATTCGGCGCTCCGAAATGAGCAACTGAGCCACTGAGCCATTCCATTTCCTAATTCTGGGTTATTCTGAAGATTAATTTTTGCTTTTATTTTATTCTTTTTTATAAATTTTTAGCTGCTTGGATTTGGTTCACTTGGCATTGGAGTATGGTTATATATCGATAAAAATACTTACAGTGGTTTAACTCCAACTTCATATAGCGCAATGTCTGCTGCAGGTTTATGTGCTGCTGCTGGTATAACTGCAGTTATAATCACTTTCGTTGGTTGTATTGCATTATGGATTGCTTCTAAACCACTTTTATTAGCGGTTGGCTTGTTTCTGAAGATTTATTTCATTATTCAAATCTCAGTAGTATATTTCTTTAATCTGATTTTTTTACCAAAATTTTTTGTAAATTTTATATCACAGAATTTTCTATTTATTTATATTTGAGAAAAAATTTGAGAGTTTTTCGAATTATTTCGTGATTTTTATTTTTTACGGATCTAAAAAATTTGTAAATAAAACTTGTCAGTCAGTCATGTTAAATTACTTTTTCAGAATTGAATTTTTATTTCATCATGAATTATTTCTTCAAATTTATAAAATTTTTGTTATATTCCAATTTTTTTTGCAGTATGTACTTTTTGTCATTCTGCTGTTTATGGTCCAAGCGGGGGTCAGCATTTTAACAATGCGTTATAAAGTGGACGTGAGTCGGAAAATACATGCTGATTTATTGAGAAATATCAAGCAAGACATAACTTTAAATCAACAGTACATTTTTCACGGAAATCAGATGACTTGGGATCTCATTCAGTCTGCTGTTAGTTTTCATTTCCATTCTGTATTTTCTACTAAAAAATGACGAAATTTCCTAATAGGTCATTTCGCTTTTTTGAATTTATGGCGATTCGTAGTTTCAGTCTGCTTAGCAAAATACTAACAGAAAGACAAAATTCGTATTGCAGTAAGAAAAGCAGCGAAAATTTTATTCAAGAAGGGTATAGTAAGTTCCATTATAAATTCAAATTAGTTGAGAAAAAAATGGAAAAAAAAAAGATGAAAGATTTACCTGGGAACAACAGATAGCAAAATTTTAGCATATAAAATAATTAACGATTAAAAATAAAAATGATATCAGAAATCTAGGGTTGAATTCTTTTTCTAAAAGCGCTTACTATTTCTGGTTAAGCTCGTTTTGTTGGCTTATTTAACATGACAGATTTTGCTAGAGAATTGCTTAGCAGTAGAAATGATGACCCAGTGTTACCCAGTTTTCAAATTTATTTCTACTGGAGGTATAGCCTCTGCAATGGAAACAAGAGCAATAAGAGCATTTGTAAAATATTTATAATTAAATTTGCAATTATTTATGAATTATATATCATAAATATTTTTGTATAATTTATTTTTTATTGTTTATTTTTTCTGTTTTCTGTTTTCTAGATACTAATGGAGTTACAAATCAAGTATACATATGCAGCGAGTTAAAATTTTTTTAAAATTTGTCGCTTAATTGGTCTAAAGTATTTCAGTTTAAATGTTGCGGCGTGGATGGCCCATCGGATTGGTTCAATAGTTCAAGGTGGCCGAAAAGTAATTATGTGCCTGATAGTTGTTGTGATCCGTCAAAATTTGATATATCCGGCTCAATGATTAACTGTGGAAAGGGCATTGACAACGCTTCTCTTTGGTTTTCTCAGGTTTTTTAATTTTATGATCAATTCATTTCATCAATTCTCTCAGTATGTTTCATAAGTTCTTATTTCATTCAGACCATTTTTTTTTAAGTAAAATTTATTTCGCTTATACGTAATAATTTGGAATTAACTAAAAGTTGACAGTTGTTGTGCCGTTGGCGTTTTCAGCTTGCTAATAAGCTGTTTTTTCGAATTAGGCATCTATTTATGATGATGGCAATCATCATATGAGAATTTATTTACTTTTTCTTTTAAATTTTCCCAAAATATCCATAGCAAAACCTCTGAATTATTATACCATTTTTTTAAACAGGGATGTGTTAATGTTTATTCTCATTGGCTGTTGGAGCATATACGTATCGTCGGATTCATTGCTATTGCATTTATTGTTTTAGAAGTATGTTTTTTCAATTTTTTCTTATCCTTCAAATCTCCTTATCCTTCAAATTTTTATTTGTTTTTACTTTTTATTTGTTCGTTTCTTGTAAATAAATTGAACTAAATTTAACTTTAAGATTATAAAATGAAAATTAATTTTAGATTATCTTTGATAAATGATAAATTGCAATACAGATGAATAATTTCAGGTATTCATTATTGTGAATTCTGTTATAATTTTGCTGTTAAATGTGGTTTCCAATAATTGTTCATGCTATTCCTATACTAAGGGTGTCGAAAACAGCCATAGCTGTAAACAAATTCTAACCAGTATCGACAGATGTCTATAGAGCAAAATGTTTTTAAGCTCTGCGTATAGCATCTTGTATATAATTTCAAATTCTTTGTGCATATATTCATAATTTACAGAAATAGACCGTGCAAAAAAGTAAATGTGTGAATGTGAAAATGAATATAGCAGTGAAAACAAGAATTGCATTTAAATATTTAAAATATGATTGTTCCAACAGCTTAGAAGAGATTAAGTTTCATTTGTTTAAAGGATGCGGTAAACGTTTCGAATATAAACAAGAATATGATCGATTTTTTATTTACAAAGCGAACTAAAAAGTTCCAAAGCATTGCTTTCTGGCGTTTCGGTCTATTTTTATAAATTAAAAAAGTTATACCTAACTTTTATGAATTACTTTTGGAGTATTTTGGGGAATATTATAATACTTTTAAGGTATTTAGAGATTGTAACATTTTTGGATTTTTGGCAAATATAATAGGGTTTTGTTATGGGGAGTGCAGCAAAATTCAAAAAGATTAATGGGGCAAAACATCGAATGGTGTTGTTTCGATTGAGATCAAGTATAATGGATTCGATTCTTGTCCTTAGATAAGAGTAATTTTGTTATTACAAGTGGAATCTGAGTGGTGTTAAGGACCAACATATGCGTTAACATATGTGTTATGTGTTAATTAGATGCTAATTAGCGAAAAATTCTCACGCTCTTAGTTATTAAAGTCAGAAACAGGTTTAGAAGTAAAAAAATTTTTATCGAAATTTTTTTTTCATTAAATGTATAATTTCTAAAATTGTATTGCTCCTCGTACCTTCCTATTATTATTTTTTTAAAATATTATTTTCTATTGGATTTTTATGGGTATTTACAAATTGTTACGCTTATTTATCCTTGCTTTCTTGTTTGCTTTTTGTTATTTTTTTATTATTTTTATTATTATTATATCATTATTATTGTTGGTACTTCTCTTTAATGTGGCTTATTTTTTTTTATTTTCAATATATTAAATTTTTTATAATAATAATTCCATATAAAATTCCATATTCTTTTTCCTTTTCATTTTTTGAATTTTTTTCATTTATTATTTTTTTATATAATTTGTAATATAATTTTTTTTCATAAAAGTTTCTACTCGTTTGTTGGAAGTTATTTTTTAAAAAAAATTACAAACTATATTATTGTAAACTAATTTCAATATTTGAAATGAATTCATCTCATAGAAATGTGTACAAAAAAAACCTGGAAATCTCGTCTCGTCGTAATCGCATATTGATGTGATTGGATTGAATGATTAGAAAGTTTAGGCAAATTAAAATAATAAAACAATGGAATTACATTTAGAGATAGTTTAATAATTGAGAGGAAAACTATTTTCACAGCGAACAACGACAATGAGTTAAAAATGAAGGAATGTTTCGAAAGCGGAAATGCAATATTTTTAGCGGGTTTAGATAGCGGCAAATGGAAATGCTAAGACTTTTAGCGGATTTAGATAGCGGCAAATGCGATGAAGCTGACGGACATTGTTTGTAATAACTGCTAAAATTCTAAGTATTAATAAATTCAATATGAATGTCGTCACAATTATAAGTTTACTTTCATGGGTTTTCGTGGTTTTTCATAACTACGAGAGGTTTTTTGTGGTTTTATGCAAATAAGCAAATAAAGGCGATTTCCTTCTGAATTTTTTATTTTTTTAAAAAGAAATTGGCTAATTTTCGAAAGGAAAGGGCATTCATAAATTTTTTTAAAATCTTTTCTATTCAAAAAGTTTTTAAATTTTATTTTATAAAATTTGTTAAATTCGATTAGATTTTTTTAAAAACGCATTTCGTCTTTGACACATTTAACAATTTTAATATTTATATAATATTTATGTGAAATTTATTGTTAATTTATAATTTATAAAATTTATTATAATGGAAAATAATTAAGAAAATAAGAGATATAAGTGTTCGTTAGGTTTGCTTAGTTTTTATTGTTGTAGTTGACGATTAAAAGTCCTCGTCAGTCCCCGTTTGGTGATGGAGATATCCTAGCATCACCTACTTGCTTCAATGACTGATAACTTCTATATGCGGTGGAGAATGGGCATATTCGACACGCTCAGGGCGGTAATTTAAGCAACCATTCGGCTATCGTATCCCTCTAATGCACGAAAAAAAAGATCGAAATTAAAGGAATTTGAATATAATGTAATCCATGTAATGCTTCACTGCTTCATTTCATATTTTTTCAATATAAATTTGATAATTCTATAATTCAATGAATTTTGCAAATAATTTTTCGGACAATCATCATAATAAAAATATTCGACAAATTTGAAATATAAATCAATCATTTGTTGTTTGTATTTATTACGAATTTTTTTAAAAATAGAAAAATTCATGTAAATTTTAGTACAAATTTAAGTAAAAATATTGAAAAATTTCAAAAATATTCGAAAATGATTTCATAATCGTTTGAAAAATTCATTTGACAAATTAAATTTAGTGAATTCTTAAAATTTTTATCAAATATTTTTCTTATAACAAAATTCTATTTCTCGAAAATACAAATTTAAAATTGTAATTGTAGAGCCAGAAGATCTTTCCACTCTCGTCAGTGCCTTTTCTCACGTTAAAATCGCGTTTAACAGTGTCTGTGCTATCGAAATGTTCATTGTGCGGTGGTCCCGTACATTGAAATTGAAGATCATTTGGATTATTACAAATATAAAATTCGTTCTGCAAAAAAAGGACGTTTTTCTCGATCATTTTTCGTTTGATCTATAAAATATTCATTCCAATTGCGGAAATTTTTCCCTATAATTTATAAAATTTCTATGAAAAAAATTTTTTAGAAATCAAAAATAATTTTAAAATAATTGAGATTTTTTATGGTTTAATAAATTTCTTATTTTTTAATTAAACAAATTATATCTTAAATTTTATTTAAAAAAAAATAACTCAATAATAGAAATTAAGGCCATAGTGATAAGTGATGATAAAAGCTATTGTCGCGGACAAATTTCTCGTTCCAGTTCCACTTGCTTATTACGACATTTACTATTTTTCTTACAACTTCCTGAATTCATTTTTTTTTCATCCTCGAAATGTCAACTTATTTAATTTATCTGACCATTCATTGCTAGTTGTCGCTCATATTCAATTAACTTTCGAATAAATTTGGAAATTTTCACTTTTTTTGTGTCTGATACGCATAAAATTGTATTTCTATAATTTACAATAACATATTCTGGTGGTTTTTTAAATATTTTCTTCAATTAAATAATCGAAATTAGCCAAAAGGCTTCGTTTCTATCATTTCAAAATAGCTTTGACTTTCGACAAAGTTTTCTGTTATATTGAAATATTCGTTTATTTTTACGAATGATGGTTTATTGTGAATTTATTATCTGGTTGAATGTTTTCCATTAGAAAAAGACATCTGAATTTCCGTTTGAATGATATTCAAAATTTTTAATTCTCATATTATATAAAATAATTGGAGCAAACAAAATGATAGATATTTTTCATCTTAAATTTTATATACAAAATAAAAATATTTTGAACGTTAAATATTTCCTGTAGAAAATATTTTAAAAAATATATGAAAAATATGAATTTTTGATAATTTTGACATAACTTGGCAATTGATAAATATGACTTTGAAATGCAAATTGTTGCTGGTGTTTAATCATATTTTTCATTAATTGCCATAATTCAGCTAAGCGATTTTTGCAAATTTTTTGCATATTTTTGCAAATTTATCAATTTGTTTGAAAAAACAAATTGGCTCGGATTTGATAATTTATTTCTTACTTTTTCGCCATTTAAATTTACTTATCGATGACAAATTTATTTAGAATTGGAATAGATTTTTTTCTAAGAACGCACAACGAACGCTAATTTTTATGAATTAATTCTATAAATAATTCTTCATCGTTCATGTGAGAGCTTTTCTTTTAGCAAGAATTGTTTTTTTTTAAGAATAAAAATGAAATTTTTAGAGAATTTTCTGTGGAAATATCCAAAATTGATTTGATTTCTACAATACCTCTAATAAGGAAATACGGTTGGAAAAGACAAAACTATGGATCGATGGATTTTATTTAATTTAGAAAACTTAAGGAATTATCGACTGTAAATAAATTTGAGGCTAAAATATTTAGCAATAAACGCGAAAATGCAAAAATTACTTGTATTTCGAAATTATTTATATTATTAAATAATCGCATTTTTATCATATTTTTATTATGGCTGCTAATTATTATAGCTGCTAATAGAAAATAGAAAATATTTATTAGTATTACTATTATTATTGTTATTATTATTATTAAAATATTATTATATTGTTATTATTAAAATATAAATCTAGAAGAAACAAGAAATCAGAAAAGAGTTCTATCGTGATAATAGAATGATTTAAAAAAAAACAAAAACATTCATGGAACTGGCAATGAAGAAATATAAAAGTGCAGTTCTAGTTCATCTCAAGAAGTGCATTCTCGCTTGCTGTAATTAATTTAATAGGCAAACGAATATTATTACAATTCTGTTCTACTGTTTTAAGTTATATTGAAATTAATTAATTTCTTTGCTGGAACAAGGTAAATTCTTTGCTATAAAGTAGAATAAGTTTGGAAAAAGAGAAATCAAATTTCAAAAGATCTAATTTTCAATCGAAAAAAATAAAAATTCAAATATTTCATTTACAATAAGAATTTTTTAATAGAATTTCACGATTATTTCCAATTTTTCTATTTTTTAACTATAATTTCCATTCTTTTGAAAAAAATTTTAATAATTTTAATAATAAGTGCGTATGGACGTAATTTATAAAATTTCGAATTTAATAAACAATCTTGTTTTGTGAATAATTCAACTAAACGCTTCAATAGTAAGAAAATATTAAAATAATGATATAATAATGGAATAATGATTATAAAATATAAGAATTATAAATTATAATAAAAAAGCCTTCACTTAAAAAGCCAAATAAAAAAAGAAAAAGAAAAATAAATTGGCTTAAAAATCAAATTTGCTATTTATTGTATTACTCTAAAATATAAATATAATAAATATAATATAAATATAATTAAATATGAATATAATTTAGCATAATTTAATATAATTATAATTTTATATGAAAATTTACTTTAAATTCCATTGATTTAAAAATTCCATATATAATTTTAATCTAAGTTGCATTGGAATTCATTCTTTGTTTCCTTATTTTTTTATTTATTTATTTAGAGACTAAGAAAGGATCAATTCGAGATTCATTTTTAAAAATATTTTTTAAATATTTTGAATATCTTTGGTAACTTTTCAATTAGTCTTACACTTTTGTAACTTTTAAAAAAAGAAAATGAACAAAATTCTACAAATTCTTATCCTAAAAAAAATCTCTCGCTCTTTGTGGGTGGTGAGGATTATCCTCTACCTCGGGTGCTTTACCAAAGACCAAAGAGATTGAGGTTTCTTCTAGATAGAGATGTTGCTCCTGGAATCTGCTGGAATCCACTTTTTTAATTTACGGGCTATAGTTCCAAGTGCTCCAGTTATCGCTGGAATTCCTTTGGCCTTCACTTTCCATATCTTCTCTAGTTCCTCTTTCATCGCTTAGTATTTCTCTCATATTCCTTTTCCTAACGTTCCTTTCACTTGATCACCAATGCTGATTTCTGATTCTTGTTATGTATATATATACCTCCACACCTCAGATTTTGTGTTTTGTTAATCACACCATCAGTAATTCATTATTGATTAAATATGTTAAATTGCAAGAATTTCTTTGTTTATCCCTCTTCTGCGTTTAAGGTATCCTCCTCGTTCAAATAGCGCTCACCATTATTGGTTTGGCTAGTTTTCTCACTTGCGCCAGCGAATTTCATTAGGAAGTTACAGGCGTTTATCCCCTTCACCGCCCAGATTCAAGATTCAAGTTGACAGATTTGCTCTTAAAAGAAATCGAACTTATAATGCGAATCGAATGTACCGTAACATACGACCATCTTTGTTTATATTTGACGCAGATACGCACCAAAAATCGGACTCATGATTAATCAGAGTCAAAAAACGAAAATCTTTTCGTCTTATACGGTAGGAACTGATAAAATACCTATTTTTATTAATTCATCGCCGGCTGAGGAAGTGCCAGAGTTTAAATATTTTATCCACCCTAATTCCAAATAAAGAGGTAAAAGACAAATTATAGCTCGGACAACCAAGCGTTCTTCCGATTGGCGAAATCTTTATGGAGCCGTCATGAAATCACCATTAAAACAAAAATCCAAGCATTTATATCAAAAATAAAATCGTCTATATAGCTGTAAGTCATCTTGCTATATGGCTGCGAGACTTTGCCGATGAGAATGGAGAAATATAAAGAAATTCAACCTCGACTCCATTCATGACTAAGATAGATTTTATGGGTTTGCCGAGCGGAAAAAATTTTTCCACATGATTGCATCCATCTTCATCATCTGCATTATCAATATCATAGCATTAAAAATGAGGTGGACCAGTCAAGGTCTGGATTGACACAATCAGGAAAGATCCCGAACCTATAGGTGGACCAGAAATTTATGGACTAAGACGATGGGAAAGGAATGGCTCCTATTACTATCATCAAGGGCGTCCAACGAAACGCATGGAAACGTTTTATCCTAGTAGCCAGCGAAAAGTGCTATGCACAAGAAATTTTTTGTGGCCATGACATTTAAAATGTTGGAAATCATTAAGCCCACACATTTAGCATTTAGCATTTTAGCGAAACATTGCTGATTATGTGAATTTTGGTTTATTTTCTTATTAATAATTGAGAAATAAATTTTTTATAGTTTTATTCTTGGGATTTTTATAAGAATCTTGCAAAAATTTTTGCAAAAATTTTATGCATCGTTTCATTGCTTAATTTATTTGAAATTAGCTTAAAAGTCCATTTTCTTTTCATTAAAGTTTTCCATTTTGTCGCCAAAATTTATCACAAGTTCATGCTGTTCGCTGAAAAAATGTACTACTGAATTTGCATTGATGCAAATGTTTTTTGTAAATTCAGCTTTTTTGCGTAATTTAAATAAATCGATCAGCTTAAATTTTTTCATATTTAACAATCAATGAATAGCGGAAATTCGACAATTTCGCAACACAACTTTGAGAAATTTCAGAATTCCAGAACTTTGAGAAATTTTTAATAAATAATAGATTTATTTTAAAGAATCAAGTAGTACACAAATCAAAAAGAAAAAAATTTTTTTCCGTTTGACGATTACTTATTTTTTAGATAAACAAAAAAAATTCTAAAAATTTTATTAAAAATTATTAAAAAGAAAGTTTGATTTAAAAGTTAATGAAAAAAGACGACATTTTTCACTGCTTTTTTTGAAACAAAAATTTGCACTTTAACGAAAAAAGAAAAAATGTTAAATGCTTTAAATAAAGTTTCGAGAAGTGCTAAATAACTTTGATATGATTTTCCTTAATTATTTATTTATTACTATTTTTTCGAATTGCGAAAGTTCGGCTGGAAAAATTTTTTTGGCCTAAAATTATCTAATTTTTGTCCAAAATCACGCAATGCAATTAATGCCTATATTCAAATAAAAAGTATTTTTTCAGTCATTGCAAGTGTGTGAAAATCTTTTACTGAAGAACAGACGTGCATAAATTCGTTATTAACTTTTTTATCAAAAATATTTCAGCAAAATATCGAGATTTGATAAAGTTGAAATAAAGTAGATTTCAATTTTTCTATATTTCATATCGATATATCATTTAATTTAATTTTATTAGTTATTTTTTACTTACGAGAATTTTTTTTATGTTCTTCTTTGCATGTTAAATCCTCGGTTTATTAGAATCACTTTTTTCCTGACGGCTTATCGGTCACCAAAATGAGTCCCTGGCAAAACCTAAGAGTTTAATGAGAAATAGTGAATGCTTTTAGAAAAATACATTTGCAATTATTTTAGAAAAAATGGCAAAATCAAATTTTTTTTCTAAGGCGCGATTGATTTGCCAAGAATCCGTTAATCAGTAATTCGCGATTTCCTGTAAGGCTTCCATGAGTTTTAGCTAATTTTTCAGTTTAAAATCTGTAATTTTGATAAAATTTCTTAAAATTTTTCATTTCTTTCATCGTTTACACCAAACGATGTTTGTAAAATGATTTTTGTATCAGAAAACATTGATCTTTTAGTAAAATATTTTTAAAAATTTTAATAAATCATTTACAATTATTTGCAATTATTTGATGTATCTTATTCGAACAAAATATAAAGTCGAAGAAAATCGCAGTAGCCTTTCGGGAAAACTTCATCAAATCAGCTGGATAATCCTATTGGATGGATTAATGGGATTGAATCCCTTTTGACCAAAGGGGACCTTACTTGAACTTTGCAATTGCTTATTATAAATTCTTCATCACACAACTATTCCCGCAATATTCCGAAATTTTTCGAATTTCCGCTAATAATATAAACAATATTACGAACAATTTCGTTATAATTTCGTAGTTAAAGAGCTAAATTTTGTTGCTCGATTAATCACCGTAAATCGCTCGATAATTAAATAAAAATTTTATTTTATAACAAAAATAGTTTTGTTTCATCTAAAATTTCAATTTATTTAATAAACATCAAAAATTTTTTACAATTAATCCCATTTTAAATAATTTTAAAAAAAAGTTCTAAAGTTAGTTGTCCATGTAAAAACTGAAAAAAAAAGTTAGAAAATTTTTCAGATAAAATCTTTCGAATGAATTTACATACTAATGGATTTAGCTCGATAAATTATTTAATGTAATCATTCAATGTATGTATCGAATGAAATTTTTTGAGTAATTCATTACTTTACATATCTTTAAATCCGTAATTTTTTTTTGAGAAAATTTCTTAAAATCTCCCAGTTTTTATATTTCGATAATTTTTAAATTAAAATCGAAAAATTTTTGTAGAAAATTTTTCGATTTATTCAAATTCGTTGAACATTGATCTGTCAAAATTTTTTATTTGCGTAATCGTCGAGGAAAATATCATTAAAAGATCAACAATCCAAATGATAAAATGATAAAAATTATTAAAAAAACATCAATTTTATAGCTAATATTATCGGCTGTTAGTGGAGAAAGAAGGAGAATCTAAGTGATGTAAACAAAAGTATTTAATTCGTAATTTTGTTCACAATTTTGAAAATAGGAATTTTACTTGTCAAAAATTATTTCATTAAATTTAACTTTTATTAATTCGATTGATATGATACTAAATATTTTAAATATAAAAATAAGTCTAAACCATTGCAACATTAATATTTCAAACTTAATATTCATGCAATATTGGATTCTAATGAAAAAGGAGGGATTTAAATGGTATTTTACTTTTTAATGACATGAATTTTTCTTTTTTAATCTCAACTTTCAGGGAAAACCCATTGGGAACTTTTTCTTGTTTCTATCAGAAATCAACTAATTCTTTCTCGCAAAAAAATGAAATAATCCATTCATTGCTAATTGAATTTCGCACTAATTATGCTTATAGAAAAAAAAGAAATCCTTCTGAATCGAATGAAATATTCCATAAAAAAAGGATTTAAAATTTTCTATCCACTTAGTGCATTGGATGATTTATAAAAATATTCGAAGAAAAAATCTCTGCAAAATTTTTAAGGAAATTAATTGATGTGTGGTCTTCGATATAAATGCGATTGCTCTGAACGAAAATCTCCTTTCATTTTTTCATTTAAAAAATTTTATAGAATTTTTCCTATCGAAAAAATTTATAATTTTTCATTTTAGCGCAATGGATTTGAATGGTAATGAAAGCCAAAAAAAAACTTTTCTACTTTTCTACTTTCTTTTCAATTTTTTAATTAATTATTATTCTAATTATTTCAAATTATTATGAAAGATTTCAAACGCACTTTTGAATGAATAAATGAAACGAGCATCCTCGTCTATCTTAAATTAAACTTGAATATTCATAAGTCATCGTGCCATTCCTTTGTCAATATTTTAGCAATAATAGCAATAATAATAATTTAAATTATTGTATTTTCCACATGAACTGATATATTCTTATTGAAAAATGCTTCTTATCAAAAGCAATCATTCGCTCAGCTTGCTATTCAATAATATTCCATGAAAAATGTTTTTTAGTTAAATTTTATAAATTTAAAAAAATTTAATTTTTTTAAAAATTTAAAAAAATTCTATAATCAGGAATTAATCTCTTCGATAAATGGCAAACCTTTTCGAATAAATTTACTGTTTATTTATATAAACTTTCATTTTAGATGTCCTTTTTATTTAGTGTTGAATATATTTTTCACATTTATTTTTCTTTTTATTTTATCAGCTTTCTATATTTCATAAAATCTAATATTTTTATTCATTGTATTTGATAGTATAAATAATTTATATAAAATTTTCGATAAAATTCTTTAATTTATTTAAGAAAAATTCCATTTTGTCTATAAACAAATCGTAACAAAAAATATATTTCAAAGAATACTTTTATTTTTTTTTTTCATTTTTTCAAATGAAAAATCTTTTAATGAAAAATTGCAGATAAATTCTATCAAGGCGAAGAATTGCTTGAATTTTTCTCAAATATTCCTTATTATTCCTTATTTCTTTGATTTTTCAATCATTTGAATAGGGAGAGATTCATTGGAGAGCTCTATTAAAAAACTTTTATCAATATTTTACATTGCACTATATTTTATCATTTTATAATTTTAATCAATCGTTGTTCCATATGAATAAAATAAGTTTTTTTCATTGAAATTTACAATATTTCAAAATTTTTCCTATTTCAATAATTTTCTATTATCTGATTTTTGTTAGCCGAATGGCTGAATGGTTGTTACTCAAATTGTTGCTTAATATGTCGTGATTTAATCTCTGCGGCATGCAAGCATAAACCTGTCACTAAAAAAAGCAGAGTGACCCATATTTGCATTTCAACTGCCAAGTGTGGTTCTCTTTCAAAAATTCCTCATCACTGAAAAATTATTTTCGTAGATATAGTCTGCAGCAAAAAATAAATCTCTTCAGTTAAATGAATAATTTAAATAATAAAAAAAAAAATATTTTTAATCTAAAAAAAGAACACTCCTCCTTTATTTAAGCATTCTCGAAATGCTTTAAGCGTAAAATCTATTTTTATATTTACTTATTAAATATAATACGATGATTATTAATTTATTAAATGTAATACTACAATTACAAATCCTTCAAGTTGTTTTGTTATAGTTTATCTTTATAATTTATCCATAATTCTTAAAAATATATAAAAAATATATAAATGTAAAAAATATATAAATATAAAATATAAAAATTCATTGGTCTGAATTGCTGAAAAAAAAGGAAAAATTAGATTAGAAATTATAAAAATTATTTAAACAAATCTATCTTTCCATAGGCGGAAGAAATTAAAATAAATATGGGAGAAGTAATAAAGCTTAAAGTAAGATTTTCACAATTTTGCATGAAGAATTATTGCGAAATTTGCAAAAATTTACTAAAATAACCAATAAGTAAGCAATGCGATATGATAAGTGTATATCATAATTCTAATCAGAAATTTTTAAGCATGAACGATTTAAATTTAAAATTCAGTGGTCAAGATGAAAAAAATTCTTATCAATATCAATATTTTATCAACACTGTGATAATAATAATTAATGAAACTTAAAAAAATAGAATAAAAACTTTTTTCAATATAATTCAACTGTAAAAGTAATTAACAAATCGCACAAAAATATTCTTCTTTTTCTGAAAAATAATTTATTAAAGATTTCAATAGGAAACTTAAAACATCGAATGTAATTATATTCATATTTGGCATTTTTTAAACATTGAAAAAATTTTCGATTCTTTTTTTAATTTTCTTAGTTTTTAAGCATCACAAATTAGTGCAAATGAACTTAAAAAGTACTAAAGTAAAAGCTTTTTTATTCCGACTTTTCAGTTAAATATTCCTTTTTTTTGATTCCCTTTTTAATTTTTATTACAAATTAAGCAATTTAAATATCGCAAAAATAATAATACATGCGCAGTTTTATTGGTACTTTCATGCGAAGGTAATTGTGATTAGGTTTGTAGAAGTTTAATATAAAGTTAAATAAAACAAATAAAATTACAATAAAATAAAATACAAAATATAATAAAATACAAATAAATAAAATAAAATACAAATAACATACAAAAATTACAATAATTGAATATATCGGTCAAAATTTATGAAAAAAGAAAAAAAAAATATTTCGACAATTCAAAAAATAAAGGGAAAATTCGAAAAAATGAAAATACCATAATCTTCTGTTGCGATTTTATTAATTATTTCTATCATTAACTGAAATTTTGAAATTTTTCCGAAATTTGTAATTTGATCGAAAATTGAAGTGGAATTCATCGAATTAAGAAAAAAAAGTCAAATCTGATTTATATTCTTATGGATTTACAGGAATATTGTTGAAAAAACAAGATTTCTGCTTCCATTAGTTCAATAAGTGGTTTATCAACAACAAATATGCTTCAGTGCAGCTTTACTCCAGCTAGTGTACCTTTATCAAATTTAAATTCAACAAATATTGACCTATCACCGATATTAACGGTACTGTCTAATCACCATCGTTATAATTCGACATTTATCAATGATTTATCGCGAGGAACATTTCAGCAAATACGTATCGCAGCCAACAATAATGACAAAATGAAAGAATTTCATTCAGGTATTCCATTCTTAATGAACGGAAATAAGAATGGAATACCTGAAATGAGAACAATCGACCTGGATGAATTTGAGATCCAACACAATAATATTGAACGACGGAAGTGTGAGCTCCGAGAGCAAACAAACGATGAATCGATGATTGCGGCAATGTATGCACAGTTAAATTCACCCAATGGTACGGCTAGCGATGCTATGATTACTACCAGTGCATTTTCTCCATCGATTGAGCAAGAATCCAATCAACAATTGTCGTTTCAAAATCACTTATCAGTATTGCAGAATCAGTTTTCGTCGTTACGCAATCAAGCCTCATTCCGCAATTCTCTTCTTACTTCACCCTTTTTCAATTGTTGCCTTATTCCTTCATGTAAATATCTCTTTACCACAGATAATATTAATAATTCAAATTGTTCAAATCAGTCTCAACAACTACCAACGTCTTCAAGAACTTCTTCCTTAGATGATAATATTCAGGTACCAATACAACCATTATTAAATCAAAGTATAAAATCTGATCAATTGCAATCACCTCTTTCTCAAAATGAAAAAATGCACCATCCAACTACTTTTTCTCAACAGGTATTATTATTATTTGCTTTTTATAAAAATTGCAAAATTTTTGATTTTTGAAAATTTTTTGTCTTCATAACAATCAAATTAAATTCCAAATTGATAATTTAGCAACGGCTACTTTTTTTATGTTCTGCAAAAATTTTCTAATATTTGCAAATAAGCGCCTCCACGTAAAATATTGAAATTTGAAAACAAAAAATTATTTGTTTTGATCATTCTCATTAAATTTATAAATTAATTATACAGGCGCAAGTAATTCAAGAACAATTAGATTCGAACAGTACGTCGACATTTCATCCTGAAGTGATGTGCTTACCAATGTTAATAGACAGATTTAGGCCACAGATTTTACGCTCTCATATTATCCAATCTAGTTTTAAACCTATCCCAAAAAACGATCGGGTTGATCTTATCAGTTTTCGGGCGAAAGATCCTCAGGTATGCATTAAAATCCCGCTGAAATGCTAAATGAACTTTAGCTTTCTTTATTTTTTATGCAGTTTTAATTTCGCCACTTCAAATAAATCATATACCTCAACAAATAACTTTTATAGACTTCAATATTTTTCGCCTATAGGATTGGTCTATGGAGGATGTAACAGCTTGGATACTGGATGTCGCAAAACGAAATCAGATCGCTTTCGAAGATTTAGAAATGCACAATTTTGCAGACTGTTGTGGTTCAACGCTTCTGCTAATGACAGAACAAAATTTTGAAAGTCGCGACTACAATTACGGGCATCTTTTATTTGTCGAATTTCGAAAACTACTTTCGGGTAAATCATATTTAAGAGATTTCGAAAATCTTAAAAAATAATTAACTCAAAATAACTAGTTGAAAAGTGCAAATTTTGTTGCGAATAGGACAATTGTCGAGGATTAAAGGTAGATTCAATTCAAAATTCAGGCGTAATTTTATTAATCTGCAGGTTCTAGGTTTATTTTTCATTAAATTTGTGTTTAGATTCATTATGAATACATATTTTTTCTCACTCGTGGGTAGATCATTCGCAACCTCGGATCCTCTCTTATAGACCTGGGAGATTAAAGCTTCTGCGTCCCTAGTAATGCGCTCCTCCGGTAGAAATCACTGCTACTATTTGTGGAATTTGCTGAAATAAATTTATTGTATCGATGGAAATCCGCACATTTTCTTCATTCCACAATTTTAACTCGGCCTTAAAGGAATCCATAATTCTATAATTTAATTTGTATTAAATGGAAATTTAAAATTTTTCGTCATTCTTCTACCATAAATACTGTATAAAATTGAATAAAAAATATGTTCATAGTGTAAACAAATAGAAAGAAAATCCGTCTGATTGATTAGTTCAGCAAACAGTTTACTTACAATTTTCTCTATGAACCATTATTTTCGCGTTATTTATACTAAAATTATTTATTTATTTTCTCACAAAGCAATGCAAAAAATTTTATTCAAATTAATAGAAATTTAAGAAATAATAAAACCATAAAAAGTAAGCTAAATAAATGATTGCTTTTATATTTTTTCAAGCTAAAAAACATTTGTTGTATAAAAAATTTATTTTCAGGCGAAAAAAATATCATTGGATGGAATAATAGCACGAATGGTTCCAAACAACCAGCAGCGTTAACTATGGATTTGTGCAGGTACTGCCGAATAAGGCGAAATGAGCCTTTTTAATATTTGTATATCTATTTGTAATATTAGCCTGTAATTTGCCTTTGGGATGCATATTTTAATTAGGCAAATTTTTATAAAACCAAAGTTATTTCCAATGTTTTTTTAAGTCATCGTCATCTGCTAAAATATAATGAATACTAATTATTTTTCTGAATATTCTTTCGATAAATTTCCTTCAAACTAATTCATTAAGTTTATTAGAAAAAATCATTTTCGCTTGAATATATTTCTATAATTTTATTAATTTGATAAATTCTTATAAAGAAATTAGCTTAATTCGAAAGTGGAAACGAAAAATTCATAATTACACTTTTCTTTATTTCTCATAATTTTTGTCTTATTTAAATAAAATTTTAAAATTTTAAAATTTTTTTATTATTGAAAGTTTAGTTTTTAATGATCAAAAATACGCAAAAAACATTTAAAAAAATTTTTCGATGAACAAATGAAAGTGCTATTAGCAATCAGAAAGTTAATGGTTATATAAATTTTCTAGTGAATAAATAATCAGTTAATTAATTTCTTATTAATTTTTACTAATTTTTAATTACTAATAATTACTAAGCATTACATTAATTACTTTAATTTTTTTATTTTTAATTAATTAATTACAAATCTATTATAGTGATTTATTCGCTTTTTTGAAATGCAAGAAAATGTTTATAAAATGATAAAAGCTGAAAATAATTTATTCTATATCATTCTAATTTTATCGTATAACATATGAGTATAAATAAGAAAAATGTCATAATGTTATACTTGGAAAATAAGGTGCGACGACCGTAAACTATGGAAACAATGAAGTTGAGACTAAATTGAGCTTTCCGCCATATTCTCTTAATACCTCCTCAAATCTTTTTTATACTCCGTTAATGCACCTCAAAGGAGACGTGGTAGCCGAGTGTTAATTGCTTTAAATTATCGTATCGAGCTTCAGGACTCTGATTTTGTCTTTGGTGGAAGTGAATTTATCATTAAGAAATCCTGGCAGTTATTGCCAATTACTCTTCGCCATGTAATTCTTTGGAAAAAAATTTCATGTCGTACTATTAGCCAATGAAGAAGCTTTATCATGAATAATCACTTATTTAACATCCTTGACATTATTATATTGAGACCCTTTGGGACCCGCTCAAAGTTCTATAGTTTTTTCTTTATCATTTGTGACAATCTTTATCAGTCAAGCTGAACTGTGGTCATATAGATTGTAATTTCCCTTTTCTAACAGCATCGTTCTTTTCATCATCTCTTATTACTGTATAATGAATCTAGACTTTATATCTGTACAAGAATTGGCATGTATTTACCTGCCTGTGTAAGTTTTTTTTCCATTTTTTTGTCTTCCATTATTTTTTGTGGCTAGTATATTGTATTTTATAATTGGTGTAATATTAAATATAATATTATAATTACAAAAATATACATTATATTAAAATAAAATTGAATTTATTACCAAATTAATTTAAACTTATATATATATATGTATGTAAATATTCAATTATAATTAATTAAATGATGGTGCTCGCCATTTCTCGCCCCTTGGTTGTTGATACTCCGAGTAAAGGAATCACTTTGGGTAGAAATGCAAATGCAAATTTTTTAATGACAGGTTGAAGGCAGAGCCCAAGCCTTGAAGCAGGGAATGATAAAAGGCGAAGCAACCACTCAGCTATCACCAATTATTATAGAAATTAATGATTGGTCTCGATATTCCTCGTATAATAATAATTTAACTAAATGATTTTCTTACAAATACTTAGGTAAATATTGAAGTTTTTGCAATAGTCAAAGCAAACAATAGGTCGTGAAGAGTGGCGAAAGTGGAAAAACGTTAAATTATATGAAATGGAGGATTTTCTTTTGCAGAACTATGAGTTAAAATATAAAGTTTTAAGCTAAACTCAATTGATCATTCAGTGAATATTAACGAATCGTTGTAAATATTTGATACTCGACAACAAAAAGTGACTAATTTCAGGCCGGTGACGACATTACCGAACGGATTTTCAGCTAATACGATTCCAAAAAGAACGCCTCAGCAAGAAGTTGTCACTAATTCTAGCTGTAATATCGATACACCGAGCTGTTCAGAAGGTGATTTTTATCAAATGTTTGTTTGATCAATCATATTTATTTAATCATCTTATTTCTCAGTTAACATTTGCTTTACTTGTTTGCATAACTTCCTATACTATCGAATTTTTAAAAAAAAAAATCTGATGATTTCAAATAAGGCCAATTAAAACTCGAATAACTAAACTGTCACCATCTTTCATCCTTTTTGAATATCAGCGATTCATATTTCTTATACATGCATTTCTTTTCGTAAGATATTTTGGTATATCTATTTTGATATATTTTTGAAAAGATTACACAAATAGCATATCGACTGGTTCGTTTTTTGAACCTATCATAGACTCAAGTGCCACCCTATGCCATGTTGGAAGTGGATCTGCCATTAAAAGGGGAGTGGTGCAGCTCATGTATCTCGAGAACTACCTTTCGTACTGCTTTCTGCAATCTTTACGAACATATTCATATTAATTTTTCACTTGTTGGAGCAAAAAATTTGTTTTTTTACAATCCATTACTGCGGAATAATTTTGAAATAAGATAGAACAAGAATCCATAAAATGCGAGTTTTACAATCGGAAAAAAATCTGCGGAGTGAATCTAATAGATTTTTGACTAAGTTGATAAAGCTTGCTAGTACTCGAAATTCCAATATCAACATCCAAAGGCCTGCCAGTTAAATTCATTTTAAATTCAGCTTCACTGCATAAATATATTGTAATTATCGCAGAAGGGCATTAGTAGTCCCTTATCAATTATGTGGTAATAACAAGATCAAACGTCTCGGAGTATCATTTGGTTCTGTCACAATTAATATTTCACTGCATTTACACCACCTTTTCGTGGTAATATGAAAGGGAAAAAATGGAACTACTGAGTTTTATTAAAAATCTTCCTTAATTTTCCAATACAATCCAGTATGGCTTTCCAATATTGCTGAGATTTCACTTCTCGCTCAAGCAAGCTTATTCAAAAATCCGAGTGATGCTGGCGACTCACCTGTACTTCTGTCGCAAGGCACTTCTGTCTGTTGCTCGTTGACATTTAGTGGGACAAGCCAACGAGTCTAACCAGCAATGGTGAGGACTCTTAAAAAAAATTTTCCAGTATCACTTAGTTCTTTTACTCTTTCTCTTTCAGTTTATACGAATCAACTGTTATGCAATGAAAAAAGCAGTAAGAAGAATAAGGATGGAAAACCACGAAAACGCTCGCAACATACGAAAGGCAACAAATTATGGGAATTTATTCGAGATGCGCTAAGGAATCCAACAACGTGTCCAAGTGTTGTTCGGTAAAATCTTTTCTTGCATTTTATTATTATAAAAATTATTATAATTGAATTATTTTTTGAATTTTTGCAGTTGGGAAGACGCAAGCGAGGGCGTATTTCGCATAGTCGAATCCGAGAAACTCGCCAAATTATGGGGTGAAAAGAAAAATAACCAAAAAATGACGTATGAAAAATTGAGCCGTGCTATGAGGTACTCTTTTCTGTTGATACAAAATTCTCCCCATTATTTTCGCTTATTTATTTGTTTGAAAAAAAAAGTCAGAAATTTCAGAATTAGAACAAAAAATGGAAATTTCTCGAAATTAGACAATCATCCCAATGATTTATGAAAATAAAATAAAGAAGAAAGAAATTATTATTCTAGTTGCAAATTATTAAAGGGATTTTAAAAATTTAAGGACATATTATGAAAAACGAATACTCGTTCCCGTACCGAAAACTGGCCTTTACCCCAAGAAGTTAGTCTATAAATTTGGTCCAAGCGCATACGGCTGGGACAGCAAAGTAAAGATGAAACTTTAATCAGTGCTGATAATCATTGTAATCACTGTCTTAGACCAACTGATTTTCTGATAAATCTATTTTTTTTTAAAAATTCATTTGGATCTCAATTTTATTTATCTACTGCAACAGCGCATCGAATTATTTTGAATTTATATGAAAGAATTTTTTTAGTTTCAATTTTTACAATTTGATTTTTTTTTGTTAGTGAAGAGTTTTATTAATAAGGATGTAAAAAAATTTTTTTTGCTAAGATTTATAGAAAGTATAAAAATATAAAAAGAAAAGTCTTTTAGCAATATTTTTGAGAATTTGAAATTTGAAATAATACGTAAATTTTCTATTTTATATTTTCAAGAAAAAATTTTATTCATTAAAGATTTCTTAAAAACTTTTCAAAAAGCCTTTTATCCTTCATTTTTGATTTGAAAAATTTCATTTGTATTTGAATTTGTATATGAGGTGCTAACAGATAATCTTTCTATCTTATGATATGATATGATATGACATGTAAGCATCACTCAGTGTTTTTTTCCAAAATGCTATTTTATAATATTCCAAATTGATAAAATCATAATTATTTTAAATTTTCAATTTTCCATGTTTGGACGAAAAAATTCCATTATTAGTACGGAAAATTCATTAATATTAAATAATTTATTATAGCTATAACATGTATATCTTCAGTGACATTGTATGAAACAATTTTTTTTTGATTTATTATGACCAGAATTATGTAATTTTTGTAGAAAATAATTTATTGACACCTGAAACAAATAATTGTTTGTAATTCTAATAAAAACTACATTATATTGATTATTAACGACAGAAATATCAATAAATCTTGCATTTTTTACAGAGAATCATTCTGTTAATAATTTCCTCTCTAAGAAAATTTCCACCATTAACAAAAGCAGATATTTATTTAGAGAAACAATCAACGTAAAATTAAAACCAAAATTCGAGTTTACTCTTATAAAGCGAAATATTTGTAGATTAGAAAAATTTTCAATGAAAAATAAAATTAGTTAAATTTTAAATTTTTTACCAGAATTATGGCGAAATTAAATAAAAACAGAAAAAAAATACTCCTTTGGAGTAAAGAATATAACCAAGTCAATTCAATAATTGACCAATAAGCCTATAAAAGATTTGAAAATAATATTATTATATTATTTCCCGCCTAATAACTTTAAATTCATTTATTTAAATAAACAAGAAATTCAATTAATGGTCAAAGAATTGGTGGAACTTATTTAAAGAAATCGTTTCACTAATCAAAGATCCTAGAAAAAAAATACCTTATTATTTCTAGGTTCACTACACTGAGAACGTTAGAAAAATGAGGAATTTTTATTAGGAATCATTTGGCGATAGAAGGTAGTTGCCACCCGAAATCAAAGAATGAAAATTTTTGCCAAAAATGTGGAAAATGCTTGAATCATCTAACAAATAATTTTCAGCAAAGATTAGAAAAAATTGAATAAATAAGAAGGAAAACAGGAAAAAGTATCATAAGAAATTTAATAAACAAACGAATTAATGAAAAAACAACCATTGAGAATTTAGCGTTGAAATTATTATTAATACAACGTACCAATATTCGCATATGAAAGATTTAATGGACTTTCATCAAGATGTGAAACTAATGTGCGCAAGTCAAGTTCGACGTGAATCTTCTCGAAATCACGAGAATAACTGAAACTTCTTCGAAACTTAAAATTTCAATGGACAATAACTAAATAATAAATGCAAAAAAGTATTGCCTGAGGAAAAATGCAACATTACATACTGCCAATGACCATTCGGCAACAGCAGATATGCAGTGAAGTTCATAACCCTGCAAGAAAATAGTTTAAAATAGTTTTAAAAAAAAATTTAGCCCAAAATTTGTTGGTTAGACCCTAATGAATTTCGCTATGAAATCTCAGGAATAGAAGGAATCGCTAACCGGTTGATGCAGTTTTTCAGACCATGGACGAGGAGTAGGTAAATCAGGGAAAAATCTATGAAATTCATTTGCTGCCATTACGCCAAAACATACTGCTAAAAAAATAGCTAGCTAATATTTTTTTTAAAAAAGATAAAAAGGTAAAAAAGATATGAAATAAATGAAAAAAAAAAAGATTATGGAAACTACTGGGAAACTACAGATTATTATGAACATGCAATGATTTTTACAGATATTCTTAAACAATCCTGTTGTTCTAAATGCTTCGAACTAAGTTCATTAAAGTAAAATAAATAAATAAATCAAACTAGTAATGAAGCACGCCACCGCCATCGTAGCTATTGAAGACCTAATAAAGCCGATTGGACGATTAGTGTATAAAGGATACATACGTATCGTAATATACGAATGCAAAACCATATAAATACAGCCAAAACCGAAACAAATAAATGCAGACACTATGTGAACAACGACCACAGCTGATTCCTAAAAAATACTTAATTTATAGAAAATTCTAAAAATTTAAAACTAAAAATTAAAATCCAATTCCTAAAGGCCAATGAGATGCATAGTTGGTTTTCAAATATTTCTATTTTTTTCGAAATATTTTAAGAATATAGAAAAGAAAAAACATGAACTAACTGATAAAGTAGATATTAAATAAATCATAAGTAAAAGCGAAAAAAGAAATAAAAAAGAACTTGAAAATTCGCAACCATAAACATGCCAAAAGCACCAAGAAGGCCAACAAAAAGAGCCAAGATATTGGACCTTTTCAATAATAAATCGACATCGCGATTCAATTCAACGATCAATAAATAACTGCAAACGACAAAAATATCAGTAATAATGACAATAATTCGATTACACTAATTCCAAAACGATTTAATACTTAAATCCAAAAAAAGAGTTTTCTTCCTTAATAATATTGAATATACACATTAGCTCGGAAAAGGAGAAGAAAAAGGGAAAATTTTTGATTGACTTTTAAAAAATGAAAAAATAGAACAAACCATGGATTATTTCATAAAATTTCTAAAAAAATGAAGAAAAGAAAGGAAATTTTCCTTTCCAAAAAAAAATTAAATTAATTACCGAATTTCAAAAAGCACAAAAGGAAAGATTTATAAAAATTATGAAAAAAACAACAATAATTAAATTGATTTAAAGCGAATAAATAATGAATAAATAAGGACTAACCGTAAATAGATAATAAGCATAGATAAAGCAGAGCAAAGATTCACCATCATACTGAAAAAGCAAGAAACAGGTCGTCGATCACCTGACGCTGAAATATACGGGAAAACTGGATCGACATCACCGTACCACACAGCGAAGCAATACGTTGTGCCTGCAAATGCAATGAATACCTTCATTGCGACTTATTAATTATAAATAATAAAAATAATTATAAATAATAAAAAACTATTTCAAAAAATAAATACTAAAAATGCAAATAAACGGAAAATAAAATAGAAATATGCAAAAAAAAATAAAACAAAATAAAAAATTAAAAATAAATAATAGGCGAAAAAAATTTTAAAAAAAGATTCACTTTCGTTTTAATAAAGACGATTAAACTGAAAAAAAATAAAAAAATTTAATTTAAAAAAAAATCCATTAAAATTAAAATTTTTTAATTCATAAAAATGAAAGCGCTATTGAATTGTTTAAAATTCTAAATGATAAAAATACTAATAAACTTACAATAAAAATTAATAAATAATAGTGAAATGTATAAATAATAAATAAAACGATAAATAATAATGTAAATAATAAATAATAAAAACAATAATGGGAAGTAATAAAAAAACAGTTCAAATTCAAACTCACTTAATGTAACTGTGAAGGCGATGGCGAAGAAAATAGGCAAATGACCAGCGCCTAAATTGCCCAACTGCAGCATTTTCATCCGTTCGGCCTTATTCTTATTTAACTTAAAATTTAAACTTCAGAATCTCGATTTTACTATTTTGTTTTTTTGCAGCTGGGCCGTAATTTATTGTGCTTCAGTGGACTACTATTTGACGGCTAAAATTTTCAGATCAGCATTTGTCATATGAAGTACGGTTGAGCTTAGTGCATATGTAAATGGCTCGGCCGTAGTGGAGATTGAACCACCATAGATTTGGTTCCTATACATTGGCTTGATTGAATCTGTCGAACTGTAAGATTGCGAGTAAAATCCGATTAGCATTTATTATTGGAACTAATGAGAATAAAGGAACCAGTGAACATTGTTAGAAGAGGGGGAATTTTCGTAAGTAGGCCGCAGTTTTTTATTACTAAACTTTCTCAGCTTACAGCTCGTCGAACTTTGAAAATGCTCATGACGATGCCAGTATTAAATATATGCAGATTTTCAGTGATAAACTTCTACTTTAGAACTATTTTGGTAAAAAATATGTCTCACAAATTTTCTTGCTTTTTGGATACTTTTGGGGTAAGCCGAACCCCAGCGCCGACGCTCTGAATTGGGCAAACGACCCACTCAGCCATTTCATTATTATTGTTTTTTTATTGTATTTTTGGATAAATTTTTGATTGTTTTCGTCTTCATTTCTTTGCATATTTTGCGCTAAATTTTTTGGAAACGAAAAATTTTATTGATTTATAATTTATAGTTCCAATTTATAATTTCAGAATCGAATGATAACGTCGACTTGCATTGTTTCGATTCGTGGTGTTCGTTCATTAATTCCTCATCAGTTCAACGCGCCGTGGCCTTTTGTGTCCAAAGTATTTCCTTATTTTCTGAATATTTCTTTTTCAAAAATTGAGAAATTTATTTTCAATTAAATGATTTACAAAACCGTCCTATTAATAAATTTGATTCTACTGAAGGTTAGAGGTCAACGAAAAATCGGACCTGTGAAATACGAAAAATGGAAAATACCTGGTCAACAGCGAGAAATTCCTGAACTTTCTCCGAAATTTCAGAAACTCAATTTAGAGCAGTTAAAAGGTTTTCTATATTATTCTTCGTTTTGCTTTATTCATTTGAAGGATGTTAAGTCAATATAATTCCAGTAAAGCCGCTTTATAGAAGTTTTAAATTCTAAAAACTTTTTATTTAAACAACCAAGCAGGGCGACAAGCGCCACGTGCTTGCATTATTAACAAAAGATAAAGCATGAAGAAGTGAGAAGAATATATTTGTGATATAAATAACAAAAGGAGTATGACCAGAAGTTAATAACGTAAAGAGAAATAATACAAATAAAGGAGAATTACAAAATAAACCAAGTAAGCCAAACTAAATATATTAGTGATAGATAAGCGAATTTAGAAGATTTATTTTTATTATACTTTTTATACTTTCAGCTTTTATTATATTTTTTAAATTTCATTTTATATTTTATTCTAATTATTATATTATACTTTTATATTTCATTCTTATAGAATACACTGGTGTTCAACCTACTGGATATGTAGATCCGGTCAGCAAAAAGTTTGTATCAGTGAAGGAAATGATACCTGAACTCGTTGTTCCAGATTTAACAAATTTCCCTCTTCGTCCATATGTTTCTTTTAAAACCGATGTTGAAATAGAAAAAAGGTACCAGTTTTATTATTATGATGAGTTTCCTCTTTTTTCATTATTGTTGTCACCTTTCATTTTATTTTCTTTTTCATGTTCACGAGTTCTTTATTTTTGAATTTGTTTAAATCTATCGTTTAATTCTATTCTGAGATTTCTTCGTTTTAGATTGTTCATTCTCTTAATTATTTATATTGTTAATATTTCAATTTATTTATTTAAATTATTTATCTTAATTATTAAATTTTTTAATATTTTAATATTTAATATTTAAAATTTTATATAAATTATTTTTTGACGTAATTTTTTTTAGGCGAAAGAATTATGAAAAAATCGTCCGAGATAAAGGTAGTGAAGAAGTCGCGGACTTATATGTAAATGAAAATGAACGTTGGCCTCCTCATAAAATTACTGCAAAACGACTTTTTGATTTGTGTTACGCTCCTAAAATCAGGTATGTTCGCTTTCTTTCGCTTATTTTTGAGAAAAAATTGTAAACAGATCGCTTGTTGTTGATATCTTTTATCACAATGGAAATTGAATTAAAATGTGACAATGACACTCTTCTAGATTTCGTTTGCTGTCTAAATTTGTTGCTTTCAGGCAGTGGTACAAAGAAGGGAAATATGACGAGTATGTACAGCGAAAAAAGCAAATTGATCTGGAGGAAAAGAAGTTAAAATAATTTTGAATAAATATATACAAATTTATACAAATTATACAAACATACAAATTTTTGTCCCTATAAAATTTTTTCCACATTTTTTTCGTCTTTTTCTTTTTCTTTCTCATTCTTTGAAAAATGAAAAATTGCGATTGTTATCATTGCTAACAAAATAAAATAAGATTAGATAAATTTTTATTCATGACAAAATAATAAGAATTGTTGTACAGAAAAAAGGTGTACAGCACTATTTTTCATTGTGACCACGACGATTTCCTTTCCAATATAGTCGCAAACTCGATGAAACACGTGACGGTGGCTTACAAATATTTGAAGCACCCTGCAGCGCCCTTCCTATATGTAAATATCTGGCCAGCACAACCGCACAATGGTTTTGAATCCAGCTTGATTAAGGCGCATCCTGCTGTCCGTGCTAATCTACTTTTACAAAAATTCTTTTTGGGAATCCGCTCCGCTATTTTTTCTGTATAGATTTAACTTTCCTGTCACACGGGACTTTTATTTCTTAATAATATTATAAGCTCTGCCGCCAGCGTTCTCTTCTTACTTTTCTCGTTGCGAACCCTCTAATTCTTCGATCATTTTTGCACGAATTATCACGAATGATTGATAATTTATTGATATAATTTATAATTTATTAAAAAATTCCTCTCTGAATCGCTTAAACTTGGGGAATTAAATCTTTATTAGTAAAGACGCAAATACATACAAGAAAACACAACGAAGCAATTGCCCTCCTTCAAAGAAATAATACATTAAAATAAAATCAAATATAAATTCTAAATGGCGATCGCTCCCCCACTCGTTTCCCCTAATAGAAGCACAAAATGACCAAAAATGATCTTTTGGGGGCTTATATTTAATTTAAGATGGGCGGGAATCCGGATGACTTGCTTGTATTTACAGCTTTTTCCGCCATTCGGCGACAATTGTTTTGTCTCTTCAAATTGAATAGTTTAATAGTTATAGTAATAGTAATAGGTTAATAGTAATAGTTTTTAATAGTTTTGAATAGTTTAATTGAATAGTTTTTTATTCTCATCCCTCTTCGATCAAAAAATTCTTCCTTATTTTATTAAGCTTATTTCTTATATGTATTATTGCTCAGTGACTAGTTACTCTCATTTCGAAGCATCAATTAGGGGTTCACAGCAGGAATAAATGTATCTTTCAAAAATCCGGGCCTAGCCACTTTATTACCAAACGATTTCCCTGGCGAAATTTTTTTGGTCTGAGAAACCGGCAATCCTAATCAAAATGGAAAACACTCTTAGGCAAAAAAAGAATTTATACACGCTGGTTATAAAGAGTTCAAAATGTTGCAATTTTTCAGTAGCTGGATGGAATATATAGTCTAAAAATGATTTAAATAAAAAATAATGAAAATTTCAAAGTAAAAGTTAGTAGAAATTTATGTTCAGCTACATTTTATTTTATTTTATATTCTAAAATTTCGTTAAAAATTAAAATTAAAACATTGAAAGATCTTTATCAAATCAATAATCAGAAATTGATAGCAGATTCTACAAGTCACAAATATTTAGTGATAAGAGCGTGAAAATGATATGATGCTTGAAATAAGGAAAATTTGGGAAAACTAAGCGGAAACTCAATCATTCAAGACAAAACGAGAAGAAACAACGATTAAAGATGGTAAGAAATTCGGCAAATACCTCAGAAACGGATCTATAATAAATCTTTGTTTAGAAACCGCTAAACTACTGCTCTATTACTTTTTCAATTGCTAGTGCTTTGCTCAAATTAGTTTTCAATTATAATTATTCAAAGATTGTAAAAATCTCCCATAATTTACTTAGTTAGGTAAGGTAGGTCGATCGAATCATTTTAAGTCGATTTTTTTTTCGAATCTACCAGTCGTTTTCGAAAAAAGTTTTGGCTTCTCTTAACAAACTGCCTTTTCTTTAGAACATGGTTCAACGATTTTTTCTTCTAACAGAATCTGAAATTTCTGCTTTGGCTATTTGCAATAGGACAGAGTGCTGGGCCAGGGAAAGGCTTGTAATTTATTTTCATGGCAGATTTTCTAGCGTTCATGTATTTTGCAGATAATATAGCAAAGATAATACATTTTCTATCGAAAATAAAAGTATAATATATATGATTCTCATTGGGAAACCATTTATTTTTTTGATTCATTTATCACTGATATTCCGATCGTTATCACAAAGTGTTGATGGAGTATATCGTGGATTTCCTGATTCATGGAATGGTGATCAATTCAAAAGAATCAAATGCCCATCAAAGAATATTCCAGTTTTTCTTGGTAAATCGTAATATTCGTTTAATTAAATGAACAAGAAGAAAAACCCCTGGAAAACCCACTAAATATTTTAAATTCCCCCTCGAACAAACACCCATTCTATTTTTTAACTCAATCCGTACTTTCGTTATTTTTATTACGATTATTTCTTATGAATAAATTGGTCGTACATTTGCCAATGCATTCGCTGACCAAAAAGAATTATTTGTTAACAATAAATTTTTGAAATCATGGAGAATTTTTTCATAAAAAATTCCTATTTCTTAGATGGATATTTCTTATGTCAGTTTTCTGCCTCTTATGGTAATCTTTCTGAATCACCTGGCCGAAAATTAACCCATATGAATGATGCGATCGGTGCGGTTGGATCATTCCAAATCAGTAATGGCCAAGTAAAGGAATTTCAACGGAATTTCATAGCGAAAATTTCTCTTAATAAATCATAAGGAATAGTTATGCTAATAAATTCTTATGTATATATATAGATAGATAGGTGGATTCGTAATCTTTTTCAAATCTTAAATGTATTGAATATATGACTAACGGCATAGAAGTAATGTTTCGAAAATTTTTTGCTGATTTTCATACTTTTTCCATTGAACTATTATTAATTTAGGTTTATTTTTCTGCACAATACTACCCATCTCGCCCATATAAAATATGGGAATTTTATAATCGTAACATGTCACAAACATTTGTACCATGGGCGAGATTTTCCGCCTACAACAGAACTAGTAAGGAAGCTTGGAAAAAGGTTTCTCATTTGGATAATTCATATTTATAAATAATAAAAATCAAGTTAGATATCGTTTTCAAAATTTTTTTTTTAAGAATTAAGGCAATTTTTGCAGTTCATCATGTTGAAAGTTAGAGAAGGTTCAGCTCATTCGCCCCTTATAAGCCTTTAAAACTGGTCTATGTACTTTTTGTAATAGAAAGTAACTCTCTAATAAAAAATTTCTCATCAAAGCCAGAGGAGCCTAAGCTAAGCCAAAAACCATAGGCGTTCTTAGAAGAAAATTTTCGTTTTTCCTTTTCCTTTTTATTAATTTTTGTGAATCCTGTACGAGCTAATCGTACTTTTCATACAAAAGCCATTTTCACGAGAATTAGAACTGGATTAAAATTGGCACGTTTATTATTAAATTAAATTCATTTAGATACCAGAAAATATTGATTCAGCGCCGTTTCATCCGAATTTAAATTTCTGGAAAATTGGCAAGCGCATTGTTGCTGGAACAGAAGCACCTCAATGGATTGGATATGAATTTGATGCGAGTTAATCAAGCTAATAAAAAATATTCGTATATACTATTTGTATTTATAGACGATTGGTCTGATGTACTGTTGGTCTGATTTAGGTTGATAGCATTAAGAAATTTTATTATATTTATTCCATTATTAAATATTAAATTAAATATTAAATATAAATTTTTGCTCTTGAAAATTTTGTGAAAAAAATTTAGCAACGAATTGCTATTTCGTTTTAGGTGCGAACATTATCTAACTTCAAATTGTTGAATTTATTTGAAGATAATCGTATATTTAAAAATGCCCATACGTCAATTATTCCTTTGTCGATGTCGATCCACGAAAGGATTGACTCGAATGGAATTCTATGGGCTTCTTTCTTCGCTGTTGATTCAAAAGATATGAAATTTTACCAAGTCAGCAACTTTTAATCACAATTTTTGCATTAAAATTTAAATTTAAATTTAAATTTTTAAAATTTTTCAGATATTTTTAATTAATTAGTTTCATTCAAGCTAAATTATTAAGAAAAATTTAACAATTAGTTTTTAAATGAAAAGAAAACTAAAGAATGAGTTGAAATTATTTTCTAAATTGGAAAAAAATTTTGCGAAAATTTTAAAGCGAAAAAGTTTGAAACTTAACTTAAAATACATTCATAATATTTTATAATATTTAAAGACTAATTTTTAAATTAGTTATTTAATTAAAAAATTAATTAATTAATTTTTAAATTAATTGAAAATTTACTTGTTGATAAATTAGTTTTAAAAAAATGCATATAAATTGCATCTCATATTTCTTAAGATTTAGATTTCAGATTTAATCAGATTTAATATTACCGTTTTTCAACTTCGATTAGTAAAAATTACCAATAATTTTTGTGTAGGGCGTTTTTATTATCGAACCAAGCGGAGTGCGCAAAGTCGTCGGTTTATACAATTTTAGTGAAATAGATATTCACAGTTGCACGGAAAATGATGAATATAACGGTTAAAAAATTTATTCGTATCACAGTTTTTCATTTCTGATTTGATATTCATTTGATTTCTATTTTTATTTTTACTCGTAGCAAATAGCAAAAACGAAAAAAAACTATTCGACATGATAATATCATTTATCATTTGAAAGAAAAAGTTCCAAGAAATATTGGCGAGGAACCTCTAAAATATCTTAAAGATTGTCGTTTATGATAAAAAATTTCGAATTGCACTGATATAATTTGGGTAAAATTTTAAAATAATTGGAATAGTTCGAATTTATCACGCGGTATAACTTAATAACTCTAATGTTTATTTTTGCATTTGCATTAAATAACAACGATGAATTAGATAAACTATAGTGTTTACATGGAATGAAGATAGTTGACCGTAATGCATTCCTGGAATGAGGAAGTCAGAAATTGTTCTAAGTGGCGATATTGAGAGCAAAGAGCTCGGCTCGTACTCGGACATGAGTAAAGCTGTCATTAAAAAAATTTGAGTGGCGCGAATTTTACTTTTATCGCCAAGTGTGATCCCTTGGCAAAAATTTCTAAACTAAACTAATGGTCAACCAGAAATGGTGAGCTCTAAATATTCATTTTTGAATGATAAGATTTATGATAATGATAAGAAAAAAATGATGTTGCAAATTTTTTCTAAGCTCTCAAAAAAGAAATATATGAACCAAAATCCTTCAAATGAATAGGCAAATGTAAAATCAGTTATATGACTTTTAAAAAATTGGAGAATCAGTTATTTAAATATATATATTCCAAGAAAATCATCGATATCTTCATTGGTATAACTTCTTATGTTTCATAATTCTTTATTTATATTTAAAAATCAAATCTGAAATTTAGCAGAAAATGAGAGATTTTCATACTTTTTTATGCATTATAAAAATGTAAAATGTAAAAATTTATTAGAATTGAAATTTTCTCCTAATTTTTTAACTAATTTATTTTTTTAGGAGAATTATCTGATCTTCCTGGTTATGTGCACTCAATTACATCTACAGAAAACTATATTGTTATACCAATAACTTCACTTTTGCTGAATCCATGCAAACTTAAGGAACCGCCGATTAATGAAGATTCTGAAATTCAAAATGGTGGAATATGGGGCATGGATTTTTATGAGATGGCGCCATTAAGGTAATCATTCTTCCTATTCCTCAGTAATCGTAATCTTTTCATGTTTTCACGTTTTTCGATATCACTATATTCTTTGTTCTATTTGAATGATCCATTGCTAGGACAGTTATTTATTTACAAAATTTTTCTCAAAAATTATGAAATTATCTGTTTTTAATACTTTATGATGATTTTTTTAAAAAACATCTCATCATTTCTAGCTGAATTGGCTTGGTTGACTTGCTGGACCAGGCAAATTTCGCCAGGGAGTCACTTGGCGATAGAAATACGATAGGTCATTATCATCTGATAATTAGACAATTTTTTTACCAGTTTTTTTAAGCTGAATTTTTTAAAAAAATGGATCATTTCGCATTTTATTAATCCGCCTTTAGATTCTTGATATTTGATAAAAATACTGGACAATGGAGTACAGAAAAACCTCTCGAAGCCTTTCCATCTATGTTTATCACGCATCAAATCAACGCTTTTGAAAAGGAAGGAATAATAATGGCCGATATGGTTGGTTCAAATTGTCATTGTACTTAAAAAATGCTTGCATATTTTATAAGAAAATATTAACAGTACTTGCGAATATTCGTTAAGCAAGGCTAAGCGTTCTACCAAGTTTGCCATTAATCAACACGTCATATTGTGGTGGTGTTGGTAGCCCATATACTCTTTGATAAAAGTGGCTCATCCTAATAGCTAAAGAATTGAGCCATGAGTGTTGCAAAAAAAGATAATTAAACGCTTAAAATGAACTTATTTCCTCAGCTTTGAATTTTCAGGTTGCTTACGAAAATGATGACCCGTTCATAAAATATTTCTCCACAGATTTTCTTACGACACAAGTAGATTTTTTCAAGATTTCCCATTGAAAAAAAAGCATTTAAATCTTCAAAAATTTTGCGAATATTCAATAGAGTTTTAATAATATTAGGAAATTAAACGATTATTTAATTATGGCTTATTTTTATTTTTAGATTTATCCGAAAACCGCTCGGCTTCTCCGTTTTTCGTTAGATATCAACAATAATCGAGTCATGTATAATTATCTTCTAAGCAAGGTGCATGCCTTTGCTTTAACAGTGCTTAACTGCCACTCATTCTTAATATTTTTGCAAAAAGAGTATATTTATGAAATACATTTTTATAATTTTTTTAATTTTAATTTTATACGACAGAAAATCTAAAGAATATTATTTTAAAAGAATATGTAAAATGTGGAATATGGAATAATAGATTTGGAATAATTTCTAATTTTTCGGCAAACCACGCATTGAAATTAAATTAAAAAATAAATTCGTTTCTAGGGAACCACTGCAACCGATTTTCCTCAAATTAATTATGAATATAACGAAAAGCCATATCAGTGGGCTTATGTTTTAAATCATCCATTTGCTGCAGATAATTATATCATAAAAATCAATGTGAACGATCCATCAGGTTGTTTCATTGTTTAATGGAAAGGATATAATTTGTCCATAATTTTAACTGGCTTTAGGAACCAAAAATAAGGTTTTCAAATCGCATAGACTGGTTTTACACGAACCGTTTTTTGTTTCAAAACCTGGTGCTCGAAATGAAGATGCTGGTATCCTTATTGTTAGAGCTCTCGATTTAAGGCAAAATAAAGGTTAGGACTATCGTCTCTCTCTTGCATTGTCTTATTTGTCCACAGAAGAAAAATTAATAAGTTGGATTAATATGCATTTCTTAAGTTATTTAAATCATATGTTTGGCTAGAACCAGGTGTTAATGAACCAGGTGTGTGCAAGAAAATAACTTCTCGTTTAATTTCTGACTATTTTTTGGATCAATTTATTCAAAAAATTTTACTTGCAGGTGTGTTGCTAATTGTTGATGCGGTTTCAATGACTGAAATCGGAAGAGCTAATGTCTCCATAAATATTCCATTTGGATTTCATAATCGCTTTTTCACTATGAAAAACAGTATGGAAAATTTAGATCCAAAAGCCAATCTAAAAACTCCTAAAGCAATGTGGTATGCAAACCGTTTAACGGCCACAACAACACAAAGTTATCGTAGAACCAATAGAACCGCTTCAAGTAAGATTTACTAAGCAAGATTTCTTTTATCATAGCTTTTACGTTATGCGTCAAATTTCGAAGCAGATAGATTTTTATTTGAAATTATAAAGGCGTTTTAGACCGAGTATACGAAGATTAGGAAATTGATAAGGTTGCGAATATCTCTTCTATTTTAGAATAATGATTAGATAATTCTTGTTAGATAATTCTTACAGTGAAGATTTTTAATTGATACTTTTAGTATTACCCCAGCAAACTGCTATCACTAAAGCATCATTAAGTATAGCTGAAAATAAATCTTTTCTGCAAAGACTGCGGTTACTGAGGGCAAAAGAAAAGTCCGGAAAGATGTTATCAATTACTGGCAAAACAATATCATCACCACTTGTGAGTTGCCCATCAATAATATTCTTACATTATGTTAATTTTTTTCTTTCTTTTATCAAATTAAAAAGACTGAAAATTTTGAAATTTATTATTTAAAAAATTTATTCTAAAAAAAAATAAATAAATCTAAAAAAATTTATTATTTATTTATTTGAAATAGACAAGTAAATAAAACTTAAACATTGTCTAGCCAAATCACTCGTTCCATGCCTCAAGCATTTCACTTAAAACGCTGAGAAAAATGAAAATGAGTTGATAATGGTGATAGATATTTTCAAGGATAATTAATATAATTTTCCAAGAAAATCTGTTTTGTTTTCGTTTTTTGTCTTTCTGAATAATGAGTATTTTTTTTTATCCTGTTTTCTCACGATTAGTTACGATTTGAAAACCATGAAATGATATATGTTAGATAATTGGTTCGATACACTATGTAATTTATCCGTTTAATGCATGATAATGAAAACTAAAAAAGTACAATGGTCGAATGGTTTCATGTTTGGTTGGTGATCCTTGATAATATAGGATCCTTTTCATCAAAAGTGGTATACGCTAGCGAAACAGTCTTATCCAAGTAGTCAGTGAAGCAGTGAAGAGAATAATGGACAGAGTAGCTAAAGCTCAGATAAAGCTCGGATAGAGAAAGCCCAGATTATTGAAATATGGTTCCCGCTTCCTGTAGGATTAAATTTGTCATTAAAAACTGGATTGGTGCTCCTTCTATACCTTTATTGGCAAATAATTCTCTGGTAAAGATTTTCAACTGTACTAACAACCAGTGAAGCGAGCCCAATCACAAATGGCTAACTAACTAATTTTTTTTGAGTCAGTAAAACTTAAAATTCGAATTAATTTGCAAATTTTCATAAGAGTCATTTTAGCGTCAACTATTTTAAGCTATGTTCATGGATCATGAAGCCATTTCAGACTTCCACGCCGGATACAACTCCTCCATTATTTAATAAATTTTCAACAACGAATACAAAACAAGAGATAACTACTGAAAGTAAATACGAGTTGGCAACCTTCTATGAAAGGGTTTTGCGTTCTTTTTGCCAGTGGCTATCAGTTGTTAGAATTTTTTTCTGTTGAAGACATATGTTCAACACTTTTCACACTTTTGAATATAAACATTTTTTACTTTTCAGTATTATTAAAGCCAAAAAAATAACTAGGAATAGGATGGCTAAGTGGGTTATTGCTTAATTGGGAGCATCGATATTGAGATTCGATTCCCCGCAGGAGTAAACTTCCACAAAAATCCGGGTAATCCAAGGGACTCCCTGGAATATTGCTCAATGCGACAAGCTAGCGGAGCGAATTTAACCAATAATAGTGAAAACTCTTTAAAAAAAAATTATTATTAAAGCCATAAATAAGGAAACTAAGGATGATCCAGCAAAACGATTAATGATTTCTTTAATTCCATATTATTTCCTTCGCTGATTTCCTTATCGATAGTTTTTAGCATAAATGCTGAAGAATCAAAGCAATAATTGGAGATAAGTTGTTTAAAAGAGTTGAAATAAAATTCTCTTTTTTGACCAATCTTTTTTTATCAGTTGCCATTTTTATAGATGTTTAAATCGCTATCAACTAACGATTGCATCGAAGGTGGCTTTAAAGCAATAAGGTACATCCATTTTAAAATTCATTTTTAGATTCATTTAACAAAAAATATTATTCATATTTCATAGCTGCTATTTTAAATTTTTATATTTTTCTAGAATGATGAATTCAAATGAACCAGATTGCCACGACTAGGTATGCATTTTTTCATATTCCTTTTGTAAAGAAATACTTAATGGATAATGAATTTGCGACTTTAAGGATATATTAGGGTAATCGTTCTTCTGGAATAAAGTAAAATTTTAGCTCAATTAAGATTTTTTCTATATTCTTCGATAGAAAATGTAATAAAAATAAAAATACAATAAAAATATTCTCTAAGCAAAAATTGAATAGTTAGTAAATTTCTGTTATTTCTGTTATGTAAAAAAATATCCAGTTAACCAACCGTATTTGTTATCTAAAGTTACCTGTCATTAAAGATGAAATCCAGATGGTGCTAAATACCCGCATCCTTTCCTTCATTTACTCTTTTCTGGTACAAAGAAAGATTTCTCAGGATAATAGAGAAAAATCATTTTTAGGCCTTCGTTCTAAGAAAACAGCTGCAAAGAAACCAGTCGAAATCGATGCTTCAAATTTATATAAAATACCTCTTTTAAAAAATTCTTCACCTAAATTGCTATAATTTTCGTTTCCAATCGACTTTTCAAACACTCATTAACATTTGTTGTTTATTATATTATATTATAAATTTATTGTGGTTGTCACTGCTTGCCTCATTCAATTTTTCCCTATTATTGTTATTAAATGATAATCGCTCTTTTTCTTCTATAATTAATAAATTTAAATTCCATCTCGAGAATTTCTAAATATTTTTTATTGATAGAATTTCACAGAATTCTGTAGATGGAAATTATTTCAGAGTGTTTTTTTACTACTGTAAACTGAAAAGTAACGAGAAAATAAAGAAAAATACAAAAATTAAAAATCTATCCATTCCATATTTATATACATTTAATAAATATGTATAATTAAACATATCTTTCGATCAAATTTTCGGTTTTTTTCGATTGAAATTCGAGATAAAAAGGGCGATTTTGATTGAAAATAAATCTATAAAATTTATATTGATGGAGTATCGAAAAATAAAAAAACTGAAAATTGGGCAAAAAACATTTATTATCAAATTTCGCAATGAAATGAAATAAATTTGTTCGTAAACTCAAAAATAAACAGAACGATGCACCGCTATTTTATAAAATTATATAGGTGAATGATAGAAATGATCAATGATACAGCGTATTCTGATAGGACAGAAGCTCTGATAATTCTGATAATTTTTAAGGAAATAAAGTTTATAATGATTAAAGATAAAAAATAAAATGACCAGCAAAAATTAATGATATCAATTAATGATAATTCATAAAAATAACGCTGGAAAGAAAATCCAAAATAAAGAAAGTTTATTATTTAGCTCAACAGGATAATTAAAATCCTCAAAAAAGTATTTATTTTTCATCAATTGCAAAACCTTGGAAAATTTTTTTTAGCCCCCAAAAAAGGCAAAAGGCACAAAATTTAATCAGCCAAAAAACGTATAATTGAGAAAACAAGCACTTTGGAGTTCACTATGAAAAAAAATGTGGACCTCATATTTTGTGCAAATTAACGTTGAATAGCCAATTGTGGTAGCGGAGCTTCAACGGTTAGTACACCATCAGTACTCAAAGTGCTACTGATAAGTTCCGGATTTGTGCCTCTTGGTAATAAAAATTCCTAAAATATTGCCATTTGATGGATTTGTTTACATAGAAAATTAGAAACAAATGAAAGGAAAATTTATATATGATACAAATAGATTATTCAGCAAACTTCATTTAATCTGACAATACTTATTTATAAATATTCATCGATTAAAATGAAGTTCTTTGAAATGAAATATCTAAAAGATAACAAATGAACGAATAAATCAAATCTAATCTAACTTGATTGTATTCGCGGAAGACGGTACGCTGCGGTGTTTTTTCCTCATGTTTTGCATGAACAAGTAGTCGATTATCTATTGTTTTGACAGTAACTTCTTCGGGCTTATACTGGGCGACATCGAATCTAAATATTCAGTGCGAGTGTGTAAGTGTTATGCTCGATAAACTACTGATAAATTTAATTTCGGCCTTTTTATAAATAAATTTAAAATCAAAAGCACCATATTTAAAGAAAAAATTTTAGAAAATGATTGATAAACAGCCTTCAAATTTATTCAATTTGCAGCGAAATAAATTTATTTAATCTCTTTGAATCTTTGAAGAGAAAGCGATTTATTTGACAGATAAGAACAAAAAAAAGTGTAAGGGAAAAAGATTATCACACAAGAATCAGGCAAATGTGTTGATGGCAAAACGAAACTTTTTCCAGCCCCTATGGACGGTGGCATGGTTTATTCTTTACCAGAGGGAGCTTCTGTGCAACATCTTAGCTGTTCCTAGAAGTGCGCTCTTCTGGATCTTTGACGCTTTATATATAAATAAATATATACTGAATCAGCAAAACTTGAATAATACTGCACAAACCTAAGTCTTAACGTCTTTCCATCACTTTCATCTTTTATTAGTGGTGACTTCAAATTCTCTAAATATGGATCGTAAATGGGTCGAGTCGACATCATAGTTCTATTCATTTCCGAATCTTGGAAGAAACGATCACGATCAACAGCCATATGCGATGGTAAATTACCCTTTGAAATCAAATAATTAAGTCAAAATTAAATTAAATAATAAAATAATTAATTAAGCATAAAGCATCTTAAAAAACAAATTCTTATTAGTCGCAAATATAAGTTCATATAATCGATTGTTTGTTGCAGAAATATGCTTACTTGCGTAGATGATTCGTATCTCCTCGATTCTTCTCTATGATAACTTGTTTGGCGATTATCACTGGATGGTGGAGGTGGTGGTGCTGTAGTACGCGAAGGCGTGTAACCTTAATTTGCATATATTCTGATATTATACAAATATATTAACAGATAGATTCATTCATATATTTATTTTACGGGATTTTACGAGCATATAATTCAGAAAGGGGTTCTAATAGAGTACAAATTTGGAATTTTAAGAATCATGGAAATTCTTAAATTCTAACCTCGTTTCATTAAAACCAATTACCAATAATTTAATTTTGCATTCATTTTTCATTCCAATAAATAAATGAAATTAATATGCTACAAAATGTTATCAAAGAGCCAAAAAAATTTGGCTATTTCGTGCAAACATAGTAATATTTAAGGACAAAAATTTATCGCTGTGTCGACTAACAAATTGGATGGAATATAATATAATTTTAGTTGAATAAAAGTATAGATTTCACTGGCTTGAAGTGCATTTATCGATAAATAATTTGAATAGAAAGGATAAAGGAGTTGAGTAAATGAATGTGAAATCAATGAAAAGATAGGCCTAAAATGGAATGGAATACTTGAATAAAGCTTTTGTCTTCTAAAATTGGGCGTTCTTGAATAAAATTTTAAATTTAGATTCACAATTTGCATAATTTATGATGTTTTATTCCTTACAAATAATTAATTAGTTGAGTTCAAATAAAATTTCAAAAAAATAGTTGAGAAAAAAATAGTTAATAGAAACTTTTTTTTTCAAATATTCTAAAATATTTAATAAAAATAAAAAATTTTGATGAAGCTTCGTTAATTGAATGTTTTTTAAATTTTCTGAATTTGAAAACAAGTTTTTGTTTATTTTGTTTTATAAAAATTTTTTTGAAGGTTTTCTTCCTCAAATTTTTTTAAAATTAGAATAATAAAAGCAAAAAAAATTCAATATTATTCAATAAGAAATATTATTTTTTAATTTGAAATTTAGAATCTAATTTCGTTCTTTTGATGTTCCATAAGGCAAAATATTTTGATAATTTTCTGGAAATATTCCTGGAAATTCCATGAATTTTCCAAAAATTATCTGTAAAATCTATAAAATCTGAATGTATAATTAATATAAAACCAAAAAAATTATTGAAATTATTTACAGTGCGACATTTTCGGAAATAAAATAAAATAAAACAAAATAAATAAATAAAAAATTTAATCTCCTTTTTTGGAAATTTTCTCATTTTTTCCTTTACCACTTTTCTTTTATTAGTTCTTTAACTTTTATAACTCGATACAACCTTCAAATTCCCTTCTTAAACGTTGCATTTCTTCTTCAACTCGTTTCATTTCATTTTCGAAACGTTCACGAATATTTCCAAATTCTTTATCAATCACCGAATAATTGCTACGAGAAACATCGATATTTCGTTCACGATTCATTTTCCTTTCTTTAAAGATATTTAATGAAAATTTAAAAACAGAAATAAAAAACCATAAGCAAAACGCAAAATTTATAAAATTAGCTAATTAGGAAAAATAGTATTTTCGACTGATTTTAAAATCGACCGATCGAGGTGCTTGTAAGAAATTAAGAATAAGAGAATCGAGAAATGATTAGTTTAAAAAGCATTTGTGGCAACAGATTTGAATAACAACGAAACAGATGTTGCTTGAAATGTGGACATTCATTGGGTTTTGTAAAGAGAAGAATAAATGTATAAATTCTGAAAAACCTTTAAAAGTTTCTTCGAATATGCTAATATGCTAATTTTTAACAAACAAAACTTAATGTATTTTAAAAAAAGCAACGAAGTCAAATTGAACTTCCTTTTTTAGGAAAAAACTTGCGCAAAAACCGATTAAAACCGAAATTAAAACCGAAATGAACGTATAATGGCGATGCTGATAATTGATAACAATAATGACGGTGATAATAAATACCAATAATATTAAAACATTTTAATAATAATAATAATAGTAATAATAATAATGTTCAAATAACACAGCTCGGTAACGGATTATATGTTTGAACAAAAATAGGAAAAAAAGTGCCAAACAAAATTAATGATTGTTAAATTTATCATTAAGCATTTCGGAAAAAAATGAAAATTTATGAAGGATGCAGCAAATCGTTGAATTTCATTAGAGAAATGAATTTAGTTCAAACAATAAAAAATTTAATAAAAAATTAGATAATAATTATTAAACTCTAAAGAAAGAAAATTTGTTTTCATCCACTAAATATTGATTTGAAAATTTCCAGAATTTTTAAATCCAAAAATTATTAAAAAATTACAAAAATCGACAAATAAAATACAAAAAGTATTTTCGACAAACAAATTTTTATTATTTTCTATATTGAAAAAAAATTTTTTTTTCAAGAAACGATTAACTAAAATCCCAGAAAAATTTAATTAAGGAACAAATAAATTGTAAAAAATAGAAGTAAATGTAAATTTTAGGAGCAAAAATTTCTTTAACAATTGACAGTATTTTTTTAAAGACAAATTTTCATTATTCGGAGTCGCAAAATCGTAAAAGAATCTCATTTTTTTTACGAATGTCTTAAATTCATAAAAGATTTCCCTTTTACTAAATCTCTAAAAATCTAAAAATCGCTCAAAAATTGTGCAGTAAAAATTTCTCAGAAATCTCTTTCCTCATCGAAATGAATACTCAGTAAAATTCATTCGAACGCCCACAGTTAAAACGTATTTTACTGAGCGCAAAAAAAAAATGTTCTTTAAAAATTTCCACAATCGATTGACTGTTCCTCGATTTTAATTTTACCGTTGTTTGCCGTATACATAAATCAAACATGAAATAAACCCTTTCAAGTCCACTGAAATTCCCTTTATGTTAATAGTTATCGCCAATGGAACTACTCTGGCAATACATAGTAAATGCACTCGTAGAACAGAAGAAGATATAGCAAAGAAAATCTACATGAGCAAATCGATGAACACTGCTGATATCTATTCACCGGAATCAGCTGACTCATATTTTGAAAAGAATTCGTTACCACACCCTCACTAAACTGTCTTTGGAAGTCGCAGTAAACCTGTTATTAAAAAATACTGGCGCTGCGAAGCCACTTCCGTCTCAAAATGATTTAAGTATAAAAGTATTGAAAATAAGTGAAATATTTTGGGAAATAAAATTAAATAAAATTTGTATTAATTTATGCAATAATGACTGAAAAAAACTACATTCCATGAATTTGGAAAAAATTTTTTCAAAAAAATTTTATAAAAATTTTCAATGAATTAATACAAAATTATTGAGCAAATTATTTATGGATATTTTATAAATTTATTTATAATTTATTGTAGAAAATAATCGAACGCTGAACAAATATAATGGAAAATAATGGAAAATCGCTGATAATGTAATATTAATAAATTGAATATCAATTGAAATCAATATCAATTGAAATTATGCAAAAATAAATTTCTAGATTTTCGCTAAACCGCCGCTGAACCAACCAATTATGTTGTATACTGTGGTCATAAAATATTAATTAACTCTTTAATTTACTTTGAGTTGAGTTACAATACACAAAAGAAGAAGACACACTAAATGCCACCAATTATATAAATAGGCTATCTAGAATATAACCGATCAAAATATAGCAAATTCTATGGAAGTACCACTGATAAAAACACTAAAAAAAATCTAAACTACAAAAAGAGTCCGAGTTTCGCATTCTACCTCCAGCAACAAGCAAACTTGTTGTTATAAAATTCGGGCGGTGCTGACGATTCAATTACGCCTCTTTGTGAAAATTTCTTACCGTGCTAAGCAACCAACGAAGCTAATTTAAGCACATGTGGCAAGTGCTAACCATTTGTTTTTTTATTTTTACTTTTACTATACGTTAAAGTTATAAAATGTCGTTCGATTATCGAAAAAATTAAATACACAAATCATACGTTCGTCATATAAAATTTCATACCATAATATAATAATATATAAAAGATATATCAAACCGCTTCAAAAAATGCAGATTAAATTGTAAAAAAACCAGTATAAACCAGTATTATATTGTGGTACCATTTAAAAAAATTAACAACTAAAAAGGTGCTAATTGAGAGAATTATTTTAAATGCTATATTTGTAATATTTTGTATTATAATAGAACAAATAGTTTTATTTATGGGAACAAGTTTTATTTCTAAAATTTAATAAAAGTGGAAAAGTTCAAAAAATAATTTTTAGATTATTCAAAAAGAAGGAATGTGATATAAATGGTAAAAGAAACAAAATAATTTAAATTCCATTAGAACAAATAATACAAATTTTTCTTGGAAAAATAAATAAAACTCGATAAATATTTAAAAATAAATATTTAAACTAATTAATTAATGAAATGTTGAAACATTTTATAGATTTTCAACAATTATTCTTTAAAATAATTGAAAATGACAAACATTATCGATAATTGATTCAATTTATTTTAAATAATAAACCAATAGTCATTCACAGTAGTCTATTTGGATTCTAAAATTATAAGCAATGCATATAACTAATAACGACTCTCAAAATTAACGAATCCGAAGAAACAGTTATTCATGAATAATTTATATAATTTATATTTTATGTTTGATATCAATGTTTGATTTCACTGACCCCGTAGATTTCAAATGTGATTACTTGACCTTCACATTTTTCAGTAATATATCTTGTTCTACAATTTATAACCAATCATATTTGCTATGTTTCTATTGTATAAGACGGGGAAACCTACACGGGGAATGGATCATTAGCGTTATTACTACTGAGCGCATTATGTTTTCTTATTGTCATCGAAAATGATCCGCTTTATTTGTCGTCGTCATAGCGTGGATTTTCAAACAAAGAAGCACTTAACGTGAGGATTCCATTCCATTATAGTTCAACAATAATTTGCAAGCGACACGCAGATCATCACGTAACAATATTTTCTCGTATTATATACACGTTTTATATTTATTTGTAGCGAAATAAATATTTCACCAAGGATTTACTGTATATCTACAAAAAAATTTTGCAACAGAAATGTAATTTGTAATTTAAAAATGTATCTTATTATTGTTGTATCTGTAAATCCTTATAAGCACCCATCATTATTTCAAATACGCCACTCGGTTTTTATCATTTTCCTTATTTACTAAATTTTATAAATTTAAAGTTTCAACTATTTTATAAATTTTATAAATTTTATCATATGTTTGAATATTTGAAAATCGAATGGTATTTTCCTATAAACTTTTGCTCCCTTTCTGTTTAAATGGTTCAATAATTCGTAGAACAGTGAAATATATTAAAAGGAAAGAAAAGAAAAATATTGATAAATATGTTATTTGAGACAATGAAAAATGATTCAATAATCATCGCTGAGATGAAAAGTATCAAAGAGGAAAATTACATATTTTCGATCATCGAATTGTTTCGAAATAAGATTGTAATACTTATCGATTTGCTAATTATATAATATTGTCAAACTAACGATAAAAAATTCATAAAATTAGTCAATAAAGTTAATTTGGTGAAAGGAAATCGGTCAAGGTAATAGAAGGAAATTTACTATAATCCAAAATGGGATTATCAATATCGAATCGTTCGTCGAATCGTCATTTTTCACGGACGGAAATGTATTGCGTTTTTCCATTGAAACGTTGAATCCTTTCGTCCTTCCTTTTAGTTTGAGATGTTTTTTCTATTTTCTTTTATTCATTTTAAGAAAATTTAAAAAATTCATTAGAAAAATATGCAAATAAATAAATAAGTTCGATTCAGTCTATCGCGATGTTTTCAATTAATTAGGATTGCAATTAATTATTTCAATATTCTTAAGCCGATATAAATAAAATAAAAATAATTCCAATAAGTATACTACATTTATCATTATTATTATTTTTATTGTTATTATTTATGGGAAATCTTCGTCGACCACAGGAGTTTAGACATATTTCGTTTCTTTACTTTTTAATGGATTACCTGTTACGGATGGCGTCAAAAGCGAAGAGGGTCAATCAAGACTTGCAAAGATTCTGCATGTGGAGGAGGAGCAGGGAGCAGCAATATTTGGATTTCAACGATGGAAAAGAGAATGGCTTTTACTGTTGTCAGCGATGGTATCCGGTTGAATCTTATCCTTATAGCCAGCGAAGCCTTACAGCCAACCTAATCAGTTGAGAACTGTTAGAAAAAAGTCATTATTAATCATTATCACTATCATTATTAAACATATTAAGTTAATAGAAAATATCATTCATAGAATTCTTTTATGTAAAAGTATAAATTTATTTTATAAGAAAATGCTAACGCAACTAAAATGTTTGTTCAAAATTTTCAATCGAAATTTTAAATGGCAGGTGAAATGTCGAAATATAAATAAATTTTGCACCGAATTTTGCTATATATATCATAAATGATAAACTTAAATGAATTTACTTATAACTTAAATGATTGTTAAAAAGATTTCACCAAAAATTTCATGAAAAAAAAACAAGAAAAAGGAGACACCGAAAATAACTTTCATATTGAATTTAACCGCTGCTAATTAACCCCATAATTAGTTCCTTGGAACGTACATAAATACATAAATTCTCGTAATTAAATAAACAAATTTCAAATGAATGAAAACCGCAAGGAGAATTCAAAAAAAAAATCTACTAAATAAATTGTGAATAATTTTGATTAATTTAATTTAAGTGACTTATAACTAACTTTTTCCGTCTCATTTATTGGTTCCAATCGATTTTAATTTCTAATAAGTGATATGTTTTGCATAAAAATATTTAATTTGGCAATAATTAATAATGTTAGAAATTATTCAAATTGTTCATTCACGTTAAATTTAATTTATGAATTTAATTTATGAATTTATGAATTTTAATTTAATTTAATTTATGAATTTTACTAGAATTACTTTGCAGTAAAAAAAAAATGAACCATTGAATACTTCGAAAAGCAATTTTTCGACGAAAATGGAGACAATATTTGGAAAAAAAATTAAAAAAACAAAGAAATAAATATTATCAAACTTCCGAAAAAAAATCCCAGCAAATCGGCAAGGAAATGAATTCTATGGAATTTACTTACTTCCATGGGAATTTATGAATTTATCACATGTCAGCATAATAGCTTGATTACTAAAAAATAGCCAACAAAACAAGCCATATAATTTGTCCGACCCATTAAAAACGTCTGCAAAAATGATTACAAATTTATCACAAACAAATTGAATAAATTGTGAAAAGAATTTAACAAAAATGTAACATTCCTGAAGAATAATCCATAATAGTTGATTTTAATGTCATTGACTGGAAGAAGAATATTCAACAGAGAACAGCGAAGGAGATAATGGATAATGGCAAAATTTTGCCAAATAGAAAGGAGATTAAAGGAAGAAAATTTATTCTATTAATTAATTGAAACATGATGAACTTGAGAAAATTACGATTTTAAATACGCCGTGTCTATTATTTATCCCTTTATAATCAAAGATTACCAATATCAATGTTAATTAATATCTAGAAAAGGAGGACCAGGAATTATAGCAACGTTCACGTCGCCCGAGCCGCTCATTGATGCACACTAACGCCCGTCATTGTATTCCATTCTCCTTCTACACTCTCTCGTTCATAACTTGCAAGCAAGAACTGACATCCGATTTAATGGGATTAGGAGGATTAGGACGATTGTAGGGAATGGCAGTATAGAAATTGCAGGTTATGCTAGTACCACAACGATGCAATTCGATTTTTTGTACAATTCATCTATGTGCCTGTCTTGTTGTCTTTCACTTTTCCTGTTTCTGGTTTTTCATTTTCCTTCTATTTTGTAAATATTAGAGTTAAGTACAATATTTGTGTGTGCGTGCGTCTTTCAGCCGTAATATTTTTAATCGTAAAGCTGTTAGGATTCGTTTCTCTTTTCTTTCCCTTAAAATCCCACAAACTCTTTACATTTTATCCAAATTCCATTATATTTCCTCAAACACCTCCTCAAAACGCAATTACAACTGATTAGATGCCAATCATTTTTAACGGATCATTGAAACAAAGAATCGCTATAGTTAAATACAGAACAAAACATTTAAGCCGTTTAAGCCATTTCGAAGGAATTTATTAAGATTACTTAAAGAAATTTTACGGCGACGTTACGATTATAGAATATGAGTTAAAATAAAAAGAAGAAAATAAAAAATCAATTCAAAAGTTTTGCAGCGATGATTATATTCTGCCATTCGAATGTCACCCCCATCCACCCAGTAAACGACCAATCTTGAACCAATCGATTTCAAACGAAATTTCATAAAACTCGAGCATGCATTGCATGCATATGTTACTAAAAAACTCGATTCTTTCCATTATTCTCGTTAATATTAATATTAAACCGAATTCTATGATAAAGCTATTTTTTCACATTCACCTGATGGCAACAATTGCTTTAAAGCTATTTTAGCTTTTCAGAACTAATTTGCTTATTATCAGTTAATAAGTTGGAGGTGGGAGACTTAGAAGCATATTAGCATCTTACCTCTAATGTATTGCAAACAAATCAGCAATGGTGCGAACTGTTAGAATCAAGAATTTTATAGTACCTATAAAAAATTAGAAAAAAAAAGGATTTATTTTTTTAAAATGAAAATTTTTTCGAAAAATCTGTAGTATTTCAAAGAGGTAGCAAAACTATGGGATAACAATATTTCCAAGAAGGAAACAAATTTTACTTGTTGTGACCAAATATGAATAGCTTAGTGAATAGCTAATGTCATGGTTTGGCCTGTGCTTCTCAGCAAAAGGCAAAACTGCGGTACTAGACACTCAACTCCTATCCATAATGGCTCTTTGGCGAAAATATCTCACCCTCAGTGGAATAAACTTGATCAGAAATGGTGATAGCTAACCACTGATAATTAAAACAATAATCGTAATAATCATGGTCGATCGTGGAAATAATGGAATAATCCACTTCACAAGTCGCATCAATTTTAACATTAACAAAATCCTAAAAGATGATTTTAATATAACGAATAAGCGTTAAGTAGGTGTTGATGATAGCCATGAACGAGGCAAAACAAGCTGTTTATTATGAGTAATAAAACAACTGTTACATTCAGGTGAAATGCGAAAAAATGCGAAATTTCAGGCGAAATTAATCCTATTGCACAAAAGAAAAAAGCTTATGAAAACTTCCCACGAACTACCCAATTTCTTAACGCAATTTCTTAACGTTTTACATCTTTAATCTCGTTTTGAAGTTCCTATTCCGAAGAAATATAACAAATTAACGAAAGAGGTCGACTGTATTGATAAGATTGAAGAAATAACAATTTTTGGGCTAAAAATAAAATTTTATTAAAAAAAAAGAGAAGAAAAACTTTTAATTGACTAACTTTTTTTTATAAAATCACAGTTTTATGATGCGATTTCATTTTATTTTTAGGATACAAATGAAAAATACAAAAAAAAATTGATTCAAAACTTTCAAAATAATATTAGTTATTTTACTTATTTTATTGAGCTATTCAATAGCATTTGAAACTGAATGCTTTATAATTGAGGACATATAAAAACGTCTGCGAGGGCTATTTTACTAGAGATGTCGTTGTAATGAAAGAGGATCGAAAAAAAATTAGTGAATAATTGAAGGAAAAAATTTTAGGAATGTAAAATACAGATGGGCAAACAATGAGCAAGCAAGTCGGCTCTATAGCAGTACGAAAAAAAACGAAAAATTTCATTACAACAAGAAAAACGACTTATTTTATAAAAATTTATGGACTCTTTAAAAAACCACCGATAAATAGTTTTTAATAGATTTGACATTTCTTTATTTTCCTCCTTTCTTTCTGATCTGACAATAATTTATTGTATAATAATAATAATAATCAACAAAAGCTTGAACAACCATTCATTTTAAATCGTAGAAAAAAAGGAAACGAATTGAGAAAAATATTTTTTTTCAGTCTCTTAATCGTCCTTGAAAGAAAATCAGCAAATCTCACGATTTACTCGAATCGAATCGTTTAATATCCGATCAATTATAGTATTATAATGAATTCAATAATTACATAATTTAAATAGAAAGTAAAAAATCCTAAATCCTAAATAACGAATGATTTTCAATGGGTTTTTAGATGTATAGGAAAATTCCTTTCCATAATCCCTTGAGTAAATCCTATTTTAGAGTTAATTAATGGCTAATTTCTTCAAAAAACTCCACTAACTACTTTGCCCTATGAGATTTTTTCAGCAGAGAACCATTTGCAAATAGAAATACAGGTGAAATTCACCAGCACTACAGAAAAAAATATCCACTAAAATGCATATAACTACAAATTATACTAAATTATTACACAAATAATTACTACTTTTATTGAAAATTAACATCAAAGAATTCAAAGAACAAATATTTTATCACATGAAAACAACGATTTTTGCACAAAAAGAGAAAAAAACATTTCGAAAGTAATTTTTACGGTAAAATCTTTAGCATTTTCAGCAAAAATTTTTATATGTTAACAGGGGAATTTAAATAATCGCTTTCTTGCTTTAAAATTGCCAAATTAATAAATTAGAAGATAAAGTGAAAAAAAATGAAGGAGTGTTGAAAATAAACTTGAAGATTTTTATCAAAATTCCACAATTTTACCACTATAAGTGATTATCAGTAAGTGACGATTTGCATAAATACGGATATAAAAATCCACATTCTACATTCGAAGCGATTATTTCTTCGATTTTTAATCGAAAATTCTTATTTTTTTGGGGAGTTTCATTCAAAAAATTATTGTTATTAAAATTATTGTTGTTACAGAAATGAATTTTGAAAAAATTAAAATTGGTTGTTGTTACAGAAATGAATTTTGAAAAATTTCTTAGGCATTAAAATAACGAAATAAATAAAACTTGTCGCATTGTCATCACTAAATATCACTAAAATATTTCGACTGAAATCACTTGCCAATGGTTTTAGCATTAAAAGTGAAACGCGGATTGTTTCTCGCCTGTCTGGTAAGAATTATAAAAAATTAGTAAAAAAATAAATGGTAAAATGGGAATTTCGAAAAGATTTTTCTAAGAAAATTCTTCGATCGCATAAAACTCAAATTCATATATACTAAAAAGGATGAAATAGGCATCGATCTAACCATAGCTTTTCAATACAAACAATCGCATTCGGCGTTCGGCTTCCTTTATTTGCTTTCTCTCTATTTTCCTACTCAATTTTGGTATCGCTAATTGTTCCAGTTTTATTTGATTTATTACTGTTTACATATTAATAATATTAATAATAAATAAGTATATTGAATCGATTTATTGATTTTTAGAAATTATATTTAACTAATAAAATTATAAAATAATTTTAATAAAATAAATAAATTTTAATAAAATTATATTTTAGAAAAATATAATTTTATTAAAATATATTTTAAAAACCTCTCCTACATGAATAATTTTTCAAATTTCAAATTTTTCTTTACATTAGTCACAAATGGAATAGAATATTATAAAATAATAAATAATAATGTTTGTCATATAATTAACCAAACTGACATTTCTTCGTTTTTTTCAAAGATTATTCATTTAAAAGGGCCACTTGAATGCCATTCAGTAGCAGCCAAAATATCAAACAAATATTTATTTTTCTCATAAAAAATACAATTTTCTCAAATATAAAAAAGAAAAATTGACAACAAAAAAATAACGAAATGTTTTATTTTTCGCTTCATTAAACAGTTTACAAATCGAATCGAATGAATTGAATTTGGAAAAATGGAAAACGAAAAATTGCCTTTATATATATATAAAAAAAATAAGAATCGCATTACAGTTTCTTAAGAAAAATTTTTATAGAAACTCGAAAATTTTCAGTTTCAGCGATTCAAAACATTTCATTTAAAATGAAATAAATTTAAAAATAAAAATTCAAACAAATTTTGTAATAAAAAAAAACTCATTTCATTCACTGAAACCATTTAAAAAATAAATCTTTCTTTTCTTAAGGGTTCTTTATTTACATATAATTTTGATTGATTGGCTGTGTTCGCTAATTTTTAGTGGAAAAATTTTCGCCAAAGAGTTATTTGGGAGGAAAAAAACTAAAACTAAATGAGTTTCCCAGTGCCAATCAGAATAAATAAATGAATCACAAACTGCGAAATGAAATTGGGTTGCGTATTTCTAAATTTTTCATGTAAAATTATTTTTCCAATGAAAATTTACGAATCATTTCGAATATCGAAAATTTTCCGCATATTAAACAGCATTAAATTCTTTTATCGTCGTTTTCTTGCTTTTTATAAATTTTTAAAAACTCAACACCGCGATTTTTTCATTGTAAAATAAAGCAATTTTCATAAAACTTACTGAGCGCTCATATTTAATTTTACCTTTTTCATTACCTTTTTATACTATAAAGTCAAAAAAAACTTCTTTTTATTATAAAATTATGAAAAAGTTGGATGGCAAATAAAAAGTTCCATGGTAGGTAGTAAATAATTTTTATCATTTTCAGGTATCATTTAATTGAATTAGCATTTCCATTTGTCCACTTATATTTTCGTTTGTTCGAATTACTTGCACAGATTATTGCACAGAGATCTATAAAAATTACTTACAGTGTGGAATATTTTAAAAAATCATAAATTCTTATTTATTTGGATATTTTATAAAATTCTAAAGTAATGATTTTTAAAGGACTTTAAAAAGCGAAATATTGACCCGATAGTTGAGTTGATTGAAATTCTATTTTTCGCTCAAATAAATTCCGTTCTGCATCGCCAAATTCTTTTTATAAAATCAGTATTTTTTAATAAAGTAAAGTCGTAAATAGTCGGTTCAAAATTTAATTAAAATTTAGATACAAGGAATGCATTCGGGAAAGGCATTGTCTAATGCAAAGATTATCAAAAATTTCATTTTTCTGCGATGCATAAACCTTTGACGAATTTAACTACACAAAAAGATCGAAATTTAATTTTGAATTCAGATTTAATAAAAAACATTTGTGAGGAAATTTTTTTCTGAACCATCAATTTATAATGAACTAATCAAATTGAAAAATATATTTGAAGAAATATTTTTATCGAAGAAAATTCAGATAAAATACGGTAAAAATTTATTTAATTTCAAATTTTCCAATAGTTTTTTTAATTTTTTTGAAAATTCGAATTTTTTTTGAAGTCAAAAGAGAAATTAAAAAAATTAAGAGAAATTAAGAGAAAGAGAAAGATTAAAAGAAAAATTATGAAATAAAATTAAAGAACTAAAAATAAAACTTATTTTAAATTTATTTCGTATTAATAATGTGATTTGAAATTCAATGAAATATTTTAAATGAAATTCGTTTGTTTTTATTGTAGTCAGTTGAAAAATTGTGATTGAAAACGGTCTTCGATCATCGAAAAATGATTATTTTTCTTAAAAATAGAAAAATAATTCGAAAATTAAACAAATTACACAAAACTCAGACCAAAATATATTTAAGAAAATTCCGAATATTTTTATGAATCAATAGAGAAAAAATAAAAATAAAATAAAAATTTTTTTATTCGTTTAACTCAAATTTTTCCGTAAAATAATGGAAAAAACCGTTGAATCATCGCAATGCGAAACTCATTTTTTAATTAATTAATTTTAAATGAACAAAAGTCAAATCAGAAAAGTCAAATAAAAAAAAACAGTTTTAATTATGATGAGAAGTAACATCAGAAGCAGTTTTTATAGAAGTTACTTTTTTCACTGCTATTTCCTTAATGATTAGCAGTGAGAGAATCGAAATAAAATAATTCAGTTGGATTTGGATTTAATCAAATTAGAACTGAGAAACTTGGAGAATTCTACTGAAATTCATTCATTTTGCTCTTAACAAAAAATTAATACCATCCGTTTGTTTATTCTCAAATATCTTTTATAATCATTAAGTGATGCCTTATCACTTCTGAAAAATAAACAATAAAATGATAACATCAAAACAACAAATTATTCGTTGTTTAATCAATGGTTTAAGTTCAGCGTGAAAATATTGAATGATTTATTCAGCCACTTACTGTGATCGCTACAAATATCAGTGGGAATTTTGGTTCATATTGTCAGTATTTATCAAATGGGACGAAAATTTTTCAGTAAATTTTTATTATTGAAATGCTTTCACAATCAAATGTTATGGTGCTCGTATGGCAAACTCTCATTGAATACTAATAAAATCTAAAATATAATCGAAATTCAATAGGTATGTAAGAAATCGCAACATTCAACAAAACATATGAATAGCGCAAATATAAACAGATAAATGGTGAAAACTTGGACGATGCATAAAGGAAGGCTTCGAAATACAAATTTCAATCATCTTAGACAGCTCTTATTTAATTGCATTTATTAAATTAATTTAATGAATATAAGATTAAGCAATGTTTATTATTGTTTGTTGTTTCGAAGATGCATGAATTTGGTGGATTTCACTCGAATTATTATAGAATTCAAATGAATTTAAAAAATTTGATAATTTTATGAAATTGGCGATTGAGAAATCGATCGACCAAATGGATAGTAAAGCGTGAAATTTTTATTTGCTTCCACAATATCGATAAAACTTCTAATTTTCTTTTTAGCAATTTATTCATAAAGGATAACTTTTAATTTTTCGAAATAATTTTCTAAATTGTGTTATTCTATTATGAGAAAACAATTTTGAAACAATCATCTCAAGAAATCGGCCATTTCTTCGAAAAATTCGCGTTGCCTGAAAAGAGCAAATAGCACAGATTAGCCGAAAACTCCATTTGCCAGTTCACTTTTTTTTTCAACTGGAAATATACGATCGAATAGTACTGCAAAATCCTTAGAATAATCCAACCCCATAATCCTAATTTTATCACTAAACTTTTTTCGCATCTGGACTTATTTTGATAAGCTTATCAGTGGAATGATAAGAATTTCCTGAATAAAAATCACTACTTATTATTAAAATTCTACTTATTATTATTAAAATTCCATCAAAATATCATAAATCATATTGAATGAATCATTTTTAATTTATGCATAAAATTAAAATGATTCTTTTAAGGATTACAAATTACCCCAAGTGGAAGAATTGACGCATTCATTCCCGGATGTACTTGCATGTAAGTAATATTGAGCGCCACAAGATGATTTGTCAACGTTCCTAATTCGATCATGTTAAGACCTAAATATGCTTAACCTTAAAAAAATTTTCTTCTTTCCTTTGCTTTCGTCGTTTAGCGATACTACCACTCCATGAAGCGTGGTGTGCCTGCCGGATCCGAACCCAATCAAGCCTTAATTCTCAATTCATTCATTTGCCACTAAATTGCCACAGAAAAATTAAGGTCAAATTTCCCGGCAATTAAGCTGATTTCTATTTAAATTCCAGTGTAATATATTTTAAATTGCTAGAATGAGATGCTTGCAATGCGCAAAAAATTGATGGCTAGTTTAGCCTGGTTTTTACCAGAATTTATCCATTGTTAATATCTACAGTAGATGATTTGATAAAATTCATTTATTATAGGAAAATTACCAATCACCCATACCGACTTGAATGTGACATGAGAATTAAGAAAATTCATTCATTAACTTTTTTAAATAATCTCCTAAACTAATTTGCAGAAGATCTGCAAATCATCAACATAGTTAAATACTGCTAGTAACTGCTCAATTTTGCAATCTATAGTTTCAATATTCAATAACCTTCATTTGATGTGCTTAAAATAGCGATCTCTGTTGGTGCTGAATTCGGCCTCAAAGTTAGAAATCCACGTAGCAATCGTAAATCGCCACTGCTACTCGATATACTTCTAAAATATAAATTTATATTACATCCATGAATTATAAGATAGCGTGAAATAAAAAGCAGAGATTTTTTGCAATTCATCCGTAATTTTTTGTTGTAGCACAATTTTTTTTTAGTGCAAAACCGGTATTAGATGGTTTCAGTTCATTTTAAATGGATTTTTCATTTGAGATTCATTTAAGTTGATAAATTTTCAGTAAAAGCGCAATCATGACTTCATATTGTATCATTAAAGTGTAATTGTAAAAAATTACGTTAAATTTAATGACGGTGTCCCAAACATTGGTACTTCGGTCGGTGTAATATCAAGAATTTCTCTGTATCCATCTGAATACATATCAATGGGGTATCGCAGCCGTTTCTTTGCTAATGAATACCAGCGGCCAACCATGAATAGTAGCGGTTCGAGTGATGGTGGAACTGGTATTTCGCTCAACACTTCAATTTTATATAAATCTGCTAACAGAATAATCTTTTGAAATTAAAGGCTTAAAATACATTTCTTCCCGAACATTTATTTATTGTTACGCATTGGCAACATGTAGATAAAATGGCTCCTTATTGTTTAAATATTCATTTATAATAATCTAATTGGGATTCGATATTAAGAGGGAGGGAGTGGAGAGAAATAATCGAGTGGTATGGTTCTACTCCTGTCCAAGAATACGGGTGATACTGGCAATTCACTTACCAAGGAACTCCCTGGCATAGTGCGACAAGCCAGCGGAGCGTGTCTAACCAGTAATGGTAAAGGTAATGGTAAATTGGATTGAATAGATTTTCTCTTAACTGGAATAAGTCTACAAATAGAAGTGAAGCCCAGATGATTCTAGAGGTCCGCCTGTATCTCAATTTTCTCCAGTTTTCTGGTTTCCCATCCCAACATCAATGAAATTAGCCAAACCAGAAATTATTAGATAGAAAAAAAATTAGATCATCTGCTACATAATTTAAGAATATATTGACCAGCCAGTTAATTTTCCAAATAATTTTTATGGCTTTAATTTATTTTCACGGTTCCAAAAATCCCAAACGAGAAAACACCCCAAAAATAAAGAGAATTGCTTCATTCACATTTAAAAAAAGAAAACTGAGTTAAACAATAGAAAAATGCATGATTTTCATTGAAGTTAAGTTTATCTTTTTGATTTAACCCTCGAGGTACCTGAAGGTGCCATACCAATGTCAGTCAATTTATAAGCAAGAGAATACTGTGTTTTTCGTCCGGTGTACACCTATGGCAACTTATTGCACAATTAATGTCGAAGAAATTCGTTTTCGTTCGTACCATCTCGCACTTTTCTTCGAGGGCCCATCGATCACAGCTTTTATAAATATTGCGACAATGCCCTGCAGCAATGAATTATGAAAATAGCTATTTCTAGGTTTTTTTCGCTTTAAAATAGACATTTTTATCGGTTTTCAGATTTAATTTTGAGAAAAGATGGTTGAAAAAGGAGGAAATAATTTTTTTTTTCATGAGCTTAGATTTTTAAAGAGAAAATATAGATTGAACTGAATAACAGAGAGCAGAGTTTTCCTGTTCTCCCTTAAACTAATCAGTTGTATTCTTCTATCGTTTTAAAATAGAAAGGCGACATGGATTTGAAAAAAAAACCATAAAACTTTATTATTAAATTAAATGGCCATTCCGCTTCCATATTTTATTTTAGCAATATTTTCCGTCATCGTTCGTGGTTCGGAATATTCGAATGAATTTGATTAAGACTTACTATGACAAAATTGCCCCATCCAGCCATGGCTGCATTCGCAAGCGATTTTTCCTGGAATGCATTTGCCACCGTTAAGGCACGGATTAAGCTGACATGTATTCGCTGTGAATCTTTTCAAAACCACTTCCAAAACACCTAAAACAACGAAATTTTATGATAAAAAATTATCAATATTATTTTCTTTTTATTTTCTTTTAATTCAATTTATTTAATTTCATTTAGTTTAAATTCAATTTTTCTAAGAAAAATCTCTCTCGATTGGCTCTAAATTGTATAACAATTAGACAGTTTTAAAAACCATTTAAACTATTTTGAAAGATATTTTCAAACAAATTAATGATTTTCACCAATCCATTTGAATAATTTAAATTGCAAGTTTCGTTTAAAAATGACTGCAATTCAGCAGCGTTTATTGCATCTTGCTTGCTACTATTCGATATTACTTATTATTTCTTGAAGAAGACAATAGCCATACTACGCATTAATGAAATAAAATAGCACATTAATATTTTTAATAATAATAAAAATATATTAACAATACAATACAATATTTACGAAAAAAAAGGGCTGAGGCTAGTTAAAAGGGCTGATAATATGAAAACTGCACAATTATGCAGTTGCGAGTGAGAATTTTAATCATACGAACAGAATTTCGTATCGGTAATTTTATTACTTCTAATATATTATTCAAATCCAATAAAAAATCCAAGAATTTAGGCAAAAGCCATACTACAGTGCTTTCATAATTTTTAACAGCAAAACATTTGACTTATTAAATTATCTCGGAAATAAATATTATTGAAATAAAATAAAAATTTTTATTTCATTTTTTGCAGTCTTTACAAAAATTTTGTTAAAAATTTAGAATTCACTGCCTAAATTTTTATATTCACCACTGTTTTATGTAAATTAAAATAATACATACAAGGAAGTACCATCCGCGCATAACCACGCTTTTAAAAATGACATATGCAATCGTTTTTGCACAATTTTTTTATATATTTTTATTATTATTATGTTATTGGTATTAATTAATTAAATTAAAATTAGTATTAATATTATCAATACTAATTGTAAAATATTTCATTCTCAAATGCGATATGAGAAAATAATTTGCCATTTTATTGTAATTATTATTTAAATTATTCGTATCATCCGAAAAGATTCATCGTTCTAAAAATCTTATTTATCCTTATTATTTGGTCAAACAAATTTTAAATAATTCAAACAAATAAATAAATGGTATTTCAGAAGTGAATTTTTTATGGGTAATTTTCTTTCTCATCGATTCGATGGGATTGCATAAAATATATAGGAAAATCGCACTTAGCGCAATTTACACAATAAGCGATTAGCCAGCGATAATAAATTTTTGTCGACTATACATCCATCGTTCTGCTTATTTATCCACAGACGTTTCTGATTAGAAATAATTGGAGATAATGATTTGAAAAATACTATTAACTAGTGCGTTGATAACAACATAATTGTTAACTGTGGAGGGAAGAATATTCGCAGATTATCAGTGTTTGCATGAATAAGAGAGCTAAGATGAACGATTCATGCAAAACTAACTCAAATTTCAAATAAATGGCAAATAAATAAAGCACGCAGAATTATTGAAATACTTTTCCACTTTCCTACGAACAGATGGATTTAGGAATTAATAATAAGAAAGGAAGTTGTACGAAAATTCTGGTCAATTTTTTTACATTTCTTCGCATTTATAATAAAAAAGTTATTAGAAAAATGAAAGAATGATTTTTTATTTAATATTTATTAATTTAATTTTTTTAAAGAGCCCTCGCCATTAGTGGTCAAACTCGCTCTGCTTGTCGCACTGAACAAATGTATGCCAGATAGTCCCTTAGAAGTACTGATGAATCCCCAATAATACCTGCACTTTTCGACAGGTTTACTGCTGCGGAAAGTAGAAGCTCAATATGCGGCGCCCCGGACTGAGCAACCCACTGAGCTATTTCGTCCTCCCCCCCCCCCCCCCCCCCCCCCCCCCCCCTTAAATAAATCGAATGGTAAAACCTAGGAAAATTATGGAAGAAATTCGTCCAATATTATTGCGGATTTTCAATCCGAAACCTTTAATTCATTATTTTTGCATTTACTAATGAATTTGAATTTATAAATTAAATAAATTTCATTTGAAATTTATAAAAATATTCTATAAATAATTTAGCTAAAACATTATTCGAACCTTTTAAAACATTAATTAATTAAATAAAATTAAATGAATAACTGAGAATATTTATTAAATAAAATATTTACTATTAAATAATTCTTTCAACTCTTAACGATTATTCCACTGAATAGAATAAATGAATACAGAAAATATAGGCAGAAAAATTTTAGAGCAAATTGTATTTCGAACTATAATATTTCCACCATAGAAATTCTAATTATTTGCAGAGTGTTAACCGCAAACAATATAGTAAATTAACGAAAAAAAAAAATTAGAAGGAAAGAAATTGGCAGAATTGGCAATTGGCAGAATTTGAGCATCGAAGCAGTAAAGTATTGCCGACCAAACGATTCAGAGAAAATTCACCTATAGGCAAAGCTTTCTTTTTAATTTCAAAATACCCTATTTTTCGACCCAATTTTCTTTTCTCATTAGAAAATATTGAAAATTTATAAAGAAATCGAATAAATTGCACGAAATTTGAAAGGGAATTCATTTCGCCCCCGAAAAATTTACTCACCGCATTCCCTAAGTGCAAATTCATGGATTTTCAATGAGATAATTCTCAGCATGTTTCATTTGAAATGCTACAAAATTTATAAGCTTACATTGATGTATTGCAGTTAAAACGAGAAGAATCAGTAGATTCATTGCATTAATCCAGAAAAAGTCGTCTTATTTTAGCTAAAATATGACGAATTCTTATAAATAATCGAATAGTTGAACGACTTGTCGCTTTCGAAAATTTTAATTAGCAAGCCGAAACAACTTCAAAAAAGTTTATTTTTCAAAAGAAAATTTGATAATAAATGAATACAGATGGATATTTTAATTCGGTTGTTCAACAACAACACAACAATTATAAAGCAATTTTTGACAGATTTATAGGATTTTCGAAAATTTCGACGATATATTCAACGTTATAAAGCGTTTGTAAGGTGACGACGATGACGACGATGATGCAGTTTTTAGTGTTAACGGGTTTATCTTTATCTTTATAAACGGCACGACAAAAATTTGGATCAGAACACAATAGATTAAAAACTATTGTTCCATTCAGTCGATCTTGCCCACGTATTTCTTTTAAGAATTCAAGTTTCAACACTAACTAATCAAATTCAAATTTTCCTCAATAAAAATTATGAATAAACATTATAACTTGATTGATTCGTAGATTACTACTTAAAAAATTTTCCTTAACCATCCCTTATAAATTGTACCCATTAATTGCCTATCAACTGCTGATTATTACCAACTGCCTTAGCCAATATGAGTTGGGATATTATACTTCATACTTTTTTGAATATTCTTTAAAGCGTTATAAGCAAGAACTCTACCAAATATGTGTGGCACTTCTATTATAAAAATATTATTGAGAACCAGTTTTAAGCAAATTGCTGATAACATTTCTACATGAGCGAATTTCTACATGGAAATGATTTCATTAAATGATATACAAGGAAATCCCTCAACATTTTGCCCGAATATTGATTTAGGGTTGCGAGAAACGATTTACGACTTTTATTCGAGTTCTAAAAATCGAAATACTTTAAAAATAAAAAAAATAAATAAAAAAATGCAATCAAATTAAGTTTTTTTTATATCTAAATCAATGAAAACATTGCTTAAAAAAAACAATAAAACATATATAACATTTATATCATTCTTTTTCTTCCAAAGCACCTTAAAATAATCACCCTACCATGGCTACCGCCTTTTGCATCCTTCAGTATTTCATTAAATACGAAAAGGAAATACAGCATATGGGATTGATGAAGACTGAATATTAGAAATAAAAACAATTCAAAACAAAAAAAAGAAAAAGTGGAGATAAACGTGAAGGATAAAGTAAAAAATAAAAGTAATAAAAATAAAAGTCTACGACTTAGCTTGAATTTTAAATAAATTTTCGAAGTTTATAAATAGCCTCCAACTCCCTTATTAAATAAAATAAATTATTAGTACAAACCATATCTGACTAACTGATAGGATGTGATTTTTCAAAAGGACATTTAAAGACTGCATGACTCGAGAAAAGCCCTCAGCAGCACGCGGATTTCCTAACGACAGGTTTCCTGCCAGCAGCGGAAAACAAACCATGACGTCTTAAATGATAATCTTGGCGAATTCGACCATAAAGAAATATTTAGGACTTTCTTAAAAATAAAACGTAGATCATCTTTTTAATAAATTATTAAGTATAAAAGAAACAGAAAAGTCAGTAAACTATATAAAATAATTTACAACGATAACGAAACTACAAAATAAAGATACAATTATCCATAAATTGAATAAATAAGGTTTATAAAAAAAAGTTCTACTCGCTGAACTAAATAAACTGAAATAAAAGATGATACCGGTAGGAATGAAATAAAAACACTGTTATATTGTTACAAAGGTTAAGGAAGCTTTTTCATTCTGATTTTGACAAATCGGCTTTCTGCTTAACTTGAGCAACAAATTCATTAAATTTTTCCTTATCTTTCTCGAATTCAGCGAGCTAAAAAAGTAAAAATGATTACACAAAGCTTGGAGTAAAATAATGCATATAATCTAGTTACAATCAATAACTTAAAAAACAATTTAAAAAATTTATCAAACATAAAAATGGTATTGGCATTAGTGTAGAATTTATTCTATGCAATGAAAATGAATAAAAAATTTTGAAAGTTCCTTACCGGAAAATAATGCCAACTCTATAAAAATCATTAAATTTGATTAAATTACCATTTCTGGTATTGCGGATGTATCTTCATGAGGAAACGCTAACTGAGGTGGTGGTAAACGACAGTGATGCATAAATTCCGTTAAATCATCATCTAAATTATCGCCACTGCCAAAAGCAACCTGAAATTCGAAATTACACCTCAGAAGACAATTATACCAATTTTTAAAAGAGAAATAATTTCGAACTTAAATCAAGAATTTCTTTCCAACACTTCATTCTTGTTCTGAAATTGTCAGGAAAAACACGCAAATTATAAAAAAATATTGACCATGACATAACTACTAGTGCTACTAGATGAATCGTCATCATCTTTAACTTCTTCATCTTCGCGATCGCTATTTAAAACAGGCGAGACTCTGTGGTGTGTTTGTGCAGAATCAGGAAAATGAGAGACGGCGGAGCAATAGATGCTTTTGTCAGGATCTGAAGAGATCGACCGAGATAAATTCTTACATGCGCCTGAAAATAATTTCATTATGAATTTTTCTAATATGACTTTAAATGAAGTAATAAAACCATAAAATATTATTTTCCATTCAGCACGCGGTCTCAACTGAAAATTTAAAAAGTCAAAAAAATTGGGCCATTTGCAGATTCACAAAAATTATAATAAATGAAAAGTTAATTACATTACTTAACACAAGGATTACAATACGGAAATAATTACAATACGGAAATTAAAAACATAAAAAAAATTCCACTTTTTTGTTCAAATACAATCACTAAACCTTAAATTGAAAACTCTGACCTTATACTTTTAATTTATATTTAAAGAAGAAATAATCCAAGTGAAATTCAAAAATTCAAAAGGAACAAAAAAAAAATGAAATAACACAGTCCTAATCCAATTAATTTATAGTTTTTTCTTTCGTGTACAGTATACAATACGCTTTATTTTAAATGTGATTTTAAATGTGAATTTTGCCTCTTAAATCAAATGAACGAAAATTACTAAAAATTACTAAAAATGTTGGCAAATTCATGTGTTATATGCCATTCCAACTTCAAAAAAATCGTTACAAAGGCAGTCAAATAGTTAGTCATTTTAAACGATAATTCTATTAAGCCTCCTTAAGCTTTTATCCTTAAAACCCTAAAAACACTAAGCAGTTTCAATGGACAATTTGTAAATAGTCAAATCTCACCTAAAGTTTTTGAGTGCGACTTATTGTCAATTTTCGAAATGATTTTTTTAAAAAAAAGTTGGTTAGTTTAGTGTAGTCTCATCGTTAGAGAATTAAACATTTCAACATTTGTCATTTTAATTTTATTAGTCTTTTGATAATTACTTCGAATCCAATATATATAAAATCCAATATGAAAAGACGTTGAAAATTCAATAATAGGCGATAAAGGGGTAAAACTTTAAAAAAACCACCAATATGGATTATCTTATAAAACATGAATACATATTTTCCTCCAAAGAAATGATTGTTGATTGAAAATACTTTTAAAATTCATCATGAAATTAAATGCTAAGGAGTTTTCACGAGTATTTTTTTAAAACAGAATTAAATATTTAGAACGAAATTATTGTAGCACGAAATAAATAAAAATAAAATAAAATTTTTAAAATAAAATTTATCCCTAGATAAAATTATACTACTATTTCCCGTTCTACTATTTATAGTTTTGGTATTTAACATATAGAAAAAAAAAAACAAAGTGCAAAGCACTTTGCACTTATTTTATAAACAAAAATAAAATTAATTTTTTTTCTAAAGACGCTTACTACACTCACTAAGACGCTATTTCTCGTTAAGCCCGTTCCATTGGCTTGCTGGACCAGACAAGTTTTTCCAAAGGATCACAAGGTGATGGAAGTACAGGTGAACAGTCTAATTAAAAAAATTTTTATGATTGGTTTATGCAATCACCGAAATGAGAGCGATAACCCACTGAACTCGAAAGTGAAACTGATTAACTAATAAGCATGATTTATTTACTCAAAAAAAATTATTTGTTTGCATAGAATAACAATAATAGAAATAACTGTTCATATAAAATTCTCTAATATTTTCTAACATTCAACGTTTGAATATGAAAACTCCAATGCTTAGTTTAATTTTAAAAAACCTGCTACAGTAACTTGAATAAGAGTCAATTCGGGTGGTGTTAGGAACACCTACACTCAAATATCAACTAAATCAAAATTGATAAATTTTAGAGCGACAATGACAGTGGGGGTGTAAAGAAATAATATGACGGTAATGGTACTTTGTACTTTTAGAATAACCTGAAGATGGAGGTGACACAGTTCCATTTTCTTCACTTAACTTTGGTAGAGGATTGTTTAATTTTGGAAGATTAGTTGAATCCAATAAAGCCGCAAATGGGAAAGAATTATTTTGTTTCCGGTGATTCTGAAAATGATTTAATAAAAGAAAATAAAAACAAAAACCAAACAAATCTTAACCAATAAAGAAAAAATGAAAATAATTTTCAAAAAACAATTCAAATAATTTTTTGAAAAATCATATAAATTTCCGATTCACCATTCGCATAGGTAATAAGCATAACTGATCCAAAGAGTTGTCATTCGAACTACTACATCCCTCCAGTTCTGCAAAGGAATGTTTCATTTATTTACCTTGTATTTTAGAAAAATCCTTAAAATTATATGCAATTTCAAGTGAATTTAAAATTCAGCTTAAATGAGAATAAATTGATAAATGGAAAGATTACCGAAGACTTGCTCGTCATATGATTTACTGTCACAAGCATTAAATTGAGATGAATCATCAGAGGATGAAACGGAACGTCCAACTTTGAAATTAATTCGCTTAGGAGGTGTACTACCCAAGAAGCAATCTAACTGAAAAAAATTTTATGTGATCGGTTTATGCAACTATTGAATTGAAAATAAAAATGAGTTTAACAATTATTAACAATTTTTAAATATTTTCTAATATTTTTTCCAGAGAAATTTTCCAAAATAAAGACTGCCTTTCAAATTGACCATATAGCTCAGATTTAATCAATGATTAAAACGCTATTAAACATAAAGGTTTTCACGTAATTTTAACCTGGCTTGCTGGACTTGCACTAAAATTGCTTATGATGTCGGACACAGGAGTTGTCGCTATCAAAACTCCTTGAGCCGAAGGCACCGCTCCGAATGGTATTGACAACGGTGATTCTGGAGCATCGGTTTGTGGGGGAGGAACAATTGATGATATCTGCTCATCACTGTTATCTTCAGGCCTATAACAACCAGACAATGAGCTTTAATATATTATTATTATTACAGATTAAAAATGCTGGCAAAATTAATAAAACATACGGAATTATTTCCATTCGTGTTCGGAATAAAAGGTCCACAGATAGTTGACCATAAGGGGATGGGTAACATCCAATGCAAAGCTCTGTTCGATCTTGACCAAGGTCCAAATCTGGTTCACTCTCATGAATCTTTAATTTTAATTTCTATTTTAATTTACTTTAAATAAAAATTATCATTATTATAAAGGCGTAATAATTAAAAATTATTATAAAAAGTAAAAAATAGAAAAATTTAAAAAATAATGAAAATATTATAAACTGGATATAAAACAAACTTACTCGGTATAAAATAACGAATGTTTCCGAACACTGTTTTCTTACATAATATCGAAATAAAGGGGTTATTCTTGCAGCGATAACAATCGATTTAAGAAGAGTACCCAGCTGATGGTATAGCTGTGTATTATTGATGGTACGAGCATTTTTGGTCAATGGATCAACATTACTGTCATCGAAGCGAATGCACCTAAAAATTATCGATAAAGACTAAGCTGAATAAAATTCAAGCTTATGAATTTAAAAGTATGAAAATAAAAGAAACATTATACTCATAACTGTAAAAAAAACCATTAGAAAAAATGCATTAAACATAATTATATTAAGAAATTTTCAAACAATCACCATGATTCCAGTGGCAATATATTTTTTTCAGCAGTATAGAGTAAAAAATCAAGAGTAAACGCTGGTATCAATGGAGGATACCTATAACAGACAAGAAAAGATATTCAACCAAATAATTATAATCCTTTAATTTTAATTTCTTTTTTATTTCAAATAAAAATTATTATACAGAAATATTAATTGAAAATTATAAATTATTATTATAAATTATTATTATTAAAAATCATTATTGTTATTATCACCTTTCAGTCGAATTATTGACAAAGACACAAGAAATAAAAAATAAAATCATAATGATAAGAAAAAAATAAGTTTTAGCAAAAAATACTTTAAAATATTTGCACGCAAATAAGCAGCGATCTCACCATATTCATCTATACGTATATTGAACCAATCTGAACTATCCGGTTTTGCTAAACAAGATTGATTTATAGGTTCACCCATTCTCGACTGAACCAATATTTGAATCTTTAAATAAATTTAAATTTTTTAAATTTTTAAATTTAAGTTTTTTAATTATTTGGTCTGTTAATTAAATTAATTAAATTATTTAATATAATTAATTAAATTAACAGACCAAAGAAATAGGATAAAATGAATGCTAAAAAATGAACCATTCGAGAGGTGAAAGCTTTACAGAATTTGAAATATTCCGTTTTCAATTCTGCAGCATCCCCTTCACTCATTTTTCTGCGATTAATTTCCCCAATTCTTTAAAATATTGATTAAAATCTAAAATAAGAACGATGATAAAAATTTATATTTTAAAGGAATTTATTTTACGACGCTACCATTAATAATCGAAAAAATTTTAATATTAAAAATTTTATACTAAATTCAACGATAGCCGCTGAATTTTGTATCTTAAATTTATATTTTAAATCTCAAGCGTCAGGCCCTTCTTCCAACAGCAGTAAATCAGGTCGCGCTAAAGAATTATACTCTTCTATCCTCGTCTGATTCACTGGCAAAAATTCGTAACCGTATTAATAGCCGCAAAGCCAAAGCATAATCACAAATCAGAAACGCTAATCATATTATTTTCTATCACTTGAAAACAACAAAACTTGGCGGTATGCGCAATGTGCTTATCATATCTACTATTAGCCAAATTCATATGATTCTAGAAATATTAGTTTCCTTTTAAAAATATCCACTGAATATGAATATGTATAACGTCGTGTTAACGAGTTTATACTTAACAATTTAAATAAGGAAATTAGTTCTTGTGTTGGTTCAGCGTAAATCACTGGACCTTGCTTCATTCAAATTTATGCCAAAGTACTTGTCCTAGTTAATAATTTTTTAAAAATAAATAAATAGATACTTCTCAAGCTTTTCGGCTGATGCAAAGTCTAAGTTACAATGCATAAGCAATCAGTGCTACATATCGGATTAAAATCGAATGTAAAAAATATTTTTGTTTTTCTTCAATTAGTTTATTTGACTTACAGGAAATAATATATTGCGTTGCGCTCTAAGATAAATTTCTGCAAAATTCTTTTCAATAAAATTAAAGAAATCTAAAATAATTAAAATAACTAAAATAATTAAAATTAAAAATTCATACAATATTAACGAAATTTAAAAATCCAAATTACTAATCAATCAAAACAAATAATTAATCGCAAAAAATTTATAATAAATACGAATAAAATCCCAAAAAAATTGATAAAAACAATTCCTAAAGTACTATTAAAAATGGCTAAAATGAAATGAAAAATTCGGTTTAATAGAAAAAGAAATTAATTAAAATGTTTTGGTTAAAAACAGCAATAAGGAATATAGAAAAAATAACAATAGCAATAATGAAAATATAAACGAGAATTTAAAATGAATAAAACAACGAAACGACGCATTTCGACTTTTGCCTTCAGCCGAATCAAAGACGAAAAGATTAATTATCAATTTTTCCAATTATCAAATTTTCCAAGAGCCCTGTAATTAAGGTCGCGGATTTCCCCCCCCCCCCCCCCCCCCCCCCACCCTCCAATCGCCTACAAAATTGCCTATTCCGCATTCCTCGTAATTAATTAAACCCGCGATAAGTTCGAATGTCTCATCACAGACCAAAGTTTGGAAACAAATCGATAATGGGCGTGGCCAATATTGAAATTTTCATTTACCCATTTCACGCTCTTAGGATTGAACTTTGGTGATCGTCAAATTCTGTTGGTCCACTGGTGAAATTATGTAAAATTCATATATGCACAATAAACATAAATAAATCTGGAATAGAGCGATTCATCAAACCACAAAATGCAATTTTTATTTATTTATTTGTGAAGAGATAAATAAATAAACGACTAGAAAATATTAAAAAAAATCAAATAAAATAAGTAAAAAGGCCAAAGGCGAAACAAACACAATTCTCTAGAAAAAACAATGTTTTAAAACAAAAATAGTTAAAAATTCAAAGAAAAAAAAATGATTTTAAATGATCGGATTTACTGGAATTCGTCATTTTATCAAATAAAAAATTTATCAAAAGTAAAAAAGATTTTCTGATAAGTTGATACAATAATTATCAAAGCATTTTTCCATGAATTTATTGCAATTTTAAATGTATTATAACATAAATCATAACAAATATTTTATTATATACAAAATATTTATTCATAAAATGGAAATAATTAAGCAAGCAACAATAATTACATCCATAGTTTAATTAATTATTGTCACCTGAAATAGTATTTGAAGAAATCATTTTTATCGCCATTTGGTCCAAATAATTCCTCATAGCTTTTTTCAGGCGCACGACCCATACCAAATTTGTTAGTGCCAAGTGGAGGATTTGAATGAGTTTCATCGTTTTTATTATCTTCATTCGATACGAGCGAGACCATACCAACTGGAGGCATAAATTTAGAATCACCGAAATCCGGCACCGCGCCGACCATTAGACCAGAATCTTCAGCAAACAACGAATCAATTGCTGTTCTTTTCTTAGAATCTAAAATTTTTTAATGTATTTTAAAAATATGGCTTTTTTATTATTAGCTTTTTTAAAAAGGAAAAATTAACTAATATGCGTGAAATAAGTGAATAGCGAGACCTTGGATAGCAAAAGGTGTTGACTGTGTTCTGCCAGTTTGGTAAACTTGAGAGTACTGTGGCTCACTAGTCTCATAATAATTGTTTTCAGGCATTTTTTTGAAACGGTCTTCTGGCACTTCAGGCGGACTTGTTGCTTTAACGTAATAGTTCTGAAGCATCGCTTGTATCTCCTTATAATTTTGAGGTATTTCAGGACTAAATGTCGTCTCAAAATGATAGTTGCGATTTGTTCCATTACTATTTGTCCATTTACTATTGTACGGTGGCACAGCTCTAGCTAGTTGCGCTACTAGATCCTGAGCAAATACTGACGAAACAGTTGATAATCCATTATTGCCATGAAATGATGCTTGATATTGACTGAAATGTTGATTTTGTGTTAACGGTGACTGTTTGGAGTTGGCTCGAAACTGCGACGGACTTGGTACATATCGCCGATACGGAATCTTTCCATTTAATGCTTTAGATCGATATTTATCACGAGTTGGTACTTTATACGAATCGGCATCATTTCGCGATGTTTTGACAAGTTCATTTTGTAAATATGGGCCACGCACAGTATTGGCACCATATGCTACCGAATTCAACGTTTTTGAAAATCGTTCTAGTGATTGATCATCCGCAGTATTTGCATGATCAATGTGAGCTGCAAGCATACTGTTCAATATAGGTGCACCAGCGATATGTCGCACAAAACTACTGCGTTCAAGCACATTACCGTTTGCACCATCCAAATGTTTCAAGCCACTGTATAATCGGCGAGCTATGGCTGCACTTAATTTAGCCATTGGATCTTCCGTATAATCTGAAATATTTTAATTTTTCATCTATGTGAACTTTTAAGCAGATTTTTAATAGGGTTTGAAATTTTTTATTTATTATATAACAAACTTTATGATTTTTAGGATGAAAAATTTTTTAGAAACATAGCAAACATTTTCTAGTCATTCTTTTTCGAAGCATTCACAGTTTCTGATTCGGCTGGTTCCACTGTTTTTTAAGGCAAAATCCTTCACCAGAGAGACATTTGGAATAGAAGTAAAACTAAGCACCACCTCGATTTCCTATTCATGATTCCTATAGACTTCCATTAAAGAACCTATGACGCCTTGACGTTAGTCCATGTTGTCCCCGCAGTTATTAAAAAAGTAAGAAAAAACTGTCCTGCTGAATAAATATTTGGGATGGAAGAGAAACAAAAAGAAAAAATTAAAAAGGAACAAATTAAATTAACCATCTTTATAAGCTCCATAATTTCTTACACCATGTATCCTTTGCAAATACGGATAATAGCGATTTGCTGCCTACAATAAACTAATTCTTAACTCTTGTTAATGTATCGCAAAGATCCAATTGTTTAATTAAATTTAAGAAAGAAAAAGTGGGAAGACTTGGGAAGTGAGCATGAGAAATGAACAAACGTTATGTCCGTAACCAAGCAATGGTAATATCAATGGCCCAAAACCATCAATTATACTATCAACGGGTGCAAACATATTTCCTCCATTAGCACTGCTTTGAAAGAAATCATTAACATGAGGTAACAGCAACGTTAGGGGTTTCGGCGTTTCAAGTGTGACCGGTGTTAATGTGACTATTTGGTCTGCTTGGCTCGTTACTACGTTCGTAGTCGTTGTTGTTCGAACTATAATATCATATTAAGTGTTTTTTCCAGTAAATTTATTACTTTGGCATAATGTAAATAAATCTTACTTGTTGTTAAATTCAACTTACATATATTTATTTATTTCGATGTATTGCTCGTGTTCAAAAAAATAGGATTTAAGCAAAAAAAGAATTAAGTTGACCCGGTGCCAATTTAATACCAGTTGGATCCATTATCAATTGTCTAACCAATTCACTCACGTTCGGTTGCTTTGTTGACAACTAGAAACCCTTTCACCAGAGAGTGACTTGGAAATCAAAAAGGGCACTGGCCTGATTTAAGCAATGATAAAGTTCTATTCCTGTCAAGGGATGAGAACCGAGCCACTGATGCTTGAGCTGATAATCTATAGGTAATATATAACGATCATTGCATTAAGCATTTCATTGCAGTATTTTAAAATTTGAGTAAATTAACCTATTGGTCCAGATTGATTTTAAATCGACTTTAAGTTACATGTAATGAACTTAAGGGCGGATTTTAAGCAAAGCCAAAGAACGAGTAAATCAAATTATGGACACCTGTTGTTGCTTTTTGCGTTGGTTCTTCTTCAGCTTCAGGTATATTATCCCGTTTAGTTGATAAGTAATCGGTAGATCCATAGATAGCTTGTGTAGAAACATCAAACGATTTAGTATGATCGCCTTCGTCACCCGAATCTTTATTAGCATCGAAAACAGCATTAATTTTGGTGATTTCTGTGCTTTCCATAGATAAACTATCTTGTGTCTCTTTTTGTGGGTTATATGTTTCTGTAGACGATATCTCTTGATGTTTAGATTCTCCTAGCTTATTTTCAGAATTTTTCGATGTAGGCTGCAATTCAGACTCAGCTTTACTTAGAGTGGAAGAGTTCATCGTCTCGTCCATCTCTGGTTTGAATTTTAAAATAATTATTGTTTTTGAAGTTGTGTTCTGAAGACTTTCCATAGAATTACTACCATTTGCTATTTTTGGATTTTCACTGCTCTCATTTTGATCATTAAGCACTTCTTCCTGTGATCTGATTCGTATATGAAGCATTCGATCATTTTCATGTTCGAATTCCTCATTTATTTTCCGCAATTCCTTTAAAAATTCCTCTTTTAAGATCCTCGAAACTATTTCGCTTATTTGCGTGCTATTTAAGTTAAAAATATTCTCGTAATTTGGCAATTTATTACAGAACGTATCGTTTTTTGTTAACGGATCTATGCAATTTTCTGTTTCTTTATCAGGTTTTTCCATAGAACTTTTAACAATTTGAAATTTATTATTTTCCTTAGAATTTTCTCCACTGGTTTCCTGTACGATTCTTTCATCCTCTACGCCTATAGTAATTGTTTGTGCATCCAAAATTGGCGTTGATGATGTCGTTAAAGGGGTAGTCAGCTGGAAAATTGCATCCTCCAGCAATGCCAATGTCTGAAGAGATACTGTTGTTACTGCTGGTTTAGTTGTAGAATTAAAATCCGATGCATTTTTTCCAATGGCATTTGTATTTGATGGTGCTGAAGTTGTTGTAGTCTCCTTAAGTGTAACATTTTTCACTTTTTGCTCTTTCTTTCTTATCATTCGACTTTTTTCAGTGGAAATTATTGTTGTCGTTGTTGTAGTATTTGCGGATAACTCGTCAATTATTGGCTGTCTTGTAATATTTAAGTTGTCCTGCACAATTTTTGGCTTTTCTGGCACCACAGTTGAAGGAAGTGTTGTACTTTGAATCACTAAAGTAGGTAATAGAAATTTTAGATTTGGTAGTTGTTCGTGATTAATTCTAAAATGAAGTTCATCATCAGAGGGGAATCGTTTTTGCGCTAGTCGATCGAGAAATCTGCTCCAAAATCCTAGTGCATTGCGAACTGGATCCACTACTTCTTGCGATCGTTCTTCTGACTTTCCAAATTGTTGCCCATAAGCCAATTTATTTAATAATAATAATAATAAAATAGTGAAGATAATGAAGAAGGTTCTTTGCAATTCGTTAGGCATTCGATTCTGAAATCTCAAAAATTGAAAAGAAGGAAAATAAATAAAACCTTCATTTCAATTTTATTTAATTAATTCTAAAAGTAAAAAATTTACTTTATTAAATTAAAATTTTCTAATTCTCAGATTTTTAATATAATTAAAATAATAATTTTTAATTATTATTTTAAATCATTGAAAGTGAAATGCATAAAATTATTCATTTTTAATTTATCCGAATATATTTCGCGTTTTAATGCCATTAAAACCAATCGTATTTAATCCGACGTATTCAATTTTTTATTATTTAAATATCAGCGAAAAATTTCGAGCAAAAATAAAATTCATTGGATTTATTATCGAAGAAGAAATGGAGATAATTTGATAAGTGGAAACGACGATATAAGTCAAGATACTTTCAAAAGAAAAGAGGATTTTATGTTCAGAAAACTTTTCGCACCTCGATTGACCGTAATTTGAATAATTCACGGTTTCAGTAGTGATAATGGCTGATAAAAAATGCCTCTATACTGAATGCATCGACCACTTATAGAATGACCTAAAAACGAATTTTATTCATTCAAATATACTTTTTTTGTTTTGTTTTTTCTTATTTAATTTATTACAGCAAAATTCTTCGAAAATTAAAAAAATTCAGAAAATTTGACCAAAAATAAATTCATGAGATTGATTTCGATCGTGATTAATGCATTATTTAAATATTTTGTTTAATCGAGGAAAATATGGACAAAAATCCAGAAATACGGATAATTTATTTTTCTTCGCTTACACCTTCAAAGACTCTGCGCAATTTTCGGTGAATTCAGATGTTGTTTCAAAGAAGCGATGTTGTTCTTACAAGCTTCCTATGGTAAACTTTAAATGCAATCTTTGCATCAGCAATGGTACTTGTGGTGTTTGAAAGGTCTAAAAGGCGTCGATCAGCAACAATGCGAACACTTTACTGCGAAACTAACTTTCATTCCCACGGCTTCTTCATCAGAACGATCAACGATCGGAGCAGACTATCTTGTTTTTGCACGTATTGCAACCAGTTTTTAAAGCTGATATCATTTATAATATACTTTTTAAAATATTATTTACTTGTCATTTGCAATTTTTTGTCGTTGCCACCAGCGGATTTGTCCGTTTAGCATCTTTTAGAATTTTTTTTAATATAAATGCAAATTTTGCTTGACTTTTTAAAAGTAATGCATCATAGATAGCGGAATAGTTGTAGCCTCGTCTCAGTGCATTCGGGTTTTCCCAACAAGAATGAACCCACCGAGTGATGCGTGAATTTCAATCGCTGTATCTCACCATGGCCAAAATTTCTTAATGCACTATTAGCTTGTATAGTGAATCTAATCAGAGAGATGCTGAGCTCTCACCGCTTACCCATCAAGAACTATCGTTTAAAATGTAGAAAAACATCTGAAGGCTTCATAAGGGAAAATAGTTATGGTTACAATCATTTGTTAATTAAATGCGCCCTTAAGCAATAATTATTAAGCGAGACCCTTGTGTGAAAAAATCCGAATAATAATCTAAGCGAGTTTTTAAAAAATTACAAAAATTAAGAATTAAGGAAAAGAGAATTTACCTGTTTAATGATGCCATAGATAGTCGACGTATCGGCGGCATAAAATAACTTCTCCAGTGGTTCAAATAATCTTCTTTGTGGCCGATATTTAATATCTTAAAACCGATATTAAATGTTTTTATAAAGAAATGAATTCAGAGAACAATCTTTCTCAGTTTAACATAAAAACCGTTAGCAGTCTAAAAGATTAGTTTTCCTTTATTAACTAAAATTCAATTCAATTATTATTGATTTTCTCATATTCTTTAATCATAAAAATATTAAAAATAAAAATAAAAATACTAAACTTATCAAATATTCTAATTTAAATAATCGATTTTATTTATTTGAGTTTATTGGCACTAATTTTTTAAAATATAAAATAATTCGAATTATTGAATAGAATAGAAAAATTTAAGCGATAACAAATAGATTTTGCAATGATAAGGAAAAATAACAGCAACAAGAAACACATAATCCCAGGTTTTTGGCTCGTTTTGGTACTTCCGATTAAATCAATTAAGGAATTAAATCCAATATCAATGGCCATTTATCATTCGCTGTAACTAGTGTATTTCTTATTTTCTCTTATATTTTAGTAGCTTAGTCGCTTATGGAAAGAAAAATTGTTGAACAATAATTGGTCTCATGAAAACTGTGGCAGTTAGATAAACGAGTATAAACTAAGAACGTTAGATTTTGTGTCATATGGGTCAATTAAATTTAGGTTAAAGATGGACGCCCATAATAAAGAACCGTATAAAGAAAATTTATTAAAAATTTTATCATATAGTTCTACCACAATCATATTTTTATAATAAAATTTACTTCTTATAAATTTATTAAATGTATGAAAATTAATTTTCAATGATAATTTCAATTTTTATTTATTAAAAATTGGTGTGAATTATGCGAATGAATAAATAAAAAATTCGCAAAGCAATAAAATGGAATTAAATTAAATCAATCATCGTTGATTATCAAAAAAAGATAATCATAAGATAATCCATGAGAATTTAAAGAAAAAAACAGTTACAATTCTTCAAATTGGTTAAATTTTAAATAAATTCCGTTGCAAATAATTTTAGAAAAAAAAGTGGTTCGAATGGAAAAATTTAATAATAAATTTTAAATTATTGTGAAGAAGAAATTTATTTTTGAAATTTCTTTCAATTTTTTTATTTTTCTTCCTTTTTTTGAAAGGAAAACAATTTCAATATAAATTTATGAGCAATAAATTGATGACAAAAATGCAAAAGCAGGTTCACATAAAATATTATTTAGGTCATTTATAATATACATGAATACTTTACCTTTGATGAAGGGACTTGAAGATGAAAAGTAAGTCGAGTCGAGTGATCGCCATAAATTTATTGTAAACGATCGGTTTATCATCAATCGAAATAATAGAGATAATTTCTTACCAATCCTTATCGCTACAGTTAGTTTGGTTCGTTATTCGTTTGATAAATCGAATAACTGTAGTAATTTAAGAATTTAATTTATGAGTAGAATCTGGCCTGATATGATATTCCTGTAAGTAATTATATTCTTCAGATGACATGAAACCTTTGACTTGCAGTCAATAGCAATAACGATGTACTTGCAATCCTCTCTATCTCTCTGGCAAGTGCATCTCAATCTCAAAGATAAGGCAGCAAAATCAGATATACTACTACGTGCCATTTTATTAAAACATTGTTCTTCAAGTCGTCGTCGCAACGATTGTATTTCACAGAACATATTTATTAAAGTTTTGCTTATTAAAATACTAAAAATTTGGTCCATAACATGGATTTCATATTTATCCAACAAGTTTCGATTGACTTCAGAAGTTTGCACTGACCAATATTTGCAAATCATGCAAAAATTTTTTGACTATCTTCTAAATCAGCAAAGTAAGTGGTTAACGTTCATCATTTTTTAAATAAGCTCGCCTTACCGGTTCGTTAGTATGGTGATATGGAAATTTTTATCAGACTAATACTTGGGGAAACAGGTGTCTCACCAGCACCACGAACTTTTAATGATATATTTATCGCCATACTACTACACAACCCTGTGACTTAATGAGACTGGCGACAATTTGAGCAACAACCATTCGGCTGTTCTTCCTTATCACGTAGAATTCAAAAAAAAATTTGTAAAATTAATTTATTTGGAAAATTTTTATTTATTGCTGAATGCAAACATTAAATTCAATTTTGAAATAAATGCTTTTTTTTGTCGTTGATAAATGTTGAAAATATAAATAATATTTTTTTGCTTTAGCTCTATCAAATTTTATCATAATTTTCACATTAATTTTCCCTCACAATTGCTGGTTAGACTCGCATCGCTGACTCATCAAAAATATTAGCCAAATAAACCAGGGAATCTCTTAGCGATAGAAGTAGAGATGAGTCGCCATCAAAGCCTGTATTTTATGTACCGCCATTACCGTGAACACTACCGTGGCCGCATCTTTCTCTAGGCCTACCGTAAAATTATATTCTGCAGTCGCGGCTGACAAGTTTGCGAAGTCTAGCCTTGTAATTGTAACGGTTTGCTCGTTGTCTGTCGAAGGTTTTGTTGTGTCGTATTTCGCACCAAAGTGAGTGACTTTATTGCTTCCAAATATCCATAAATTTTTTCTTACGAAGCTGCTAACCACCTTTATTGTTTTTTTATTATTTTTTTTACTATTTTTTTTATCATTAGAATGAGTTTCATTAAATTTTATTCACAGAGCTGCAAGTTTTTTTATTATTTCTTACTATTCTTTTCTGTTTTTAAAAAAATAAAATAGTACAAAAAATCTTTTATTACAAATGTGTTTGGAAAATGCGATATATGGACTTAGACGTTGGAAAAAGGAATGGCTTCTCGTACTGTCAGCGGTGGCGACGGTCGAACCGAACAGCTTGAAGACACCTTACCCTTGTAGCCAGCGCAGCCAGCCTAACCAGAAATGGTGAGAGCTGTTAGACGAAGAAGAGGATTAGGAAATGAAATAATGAATAATAAAATGGTGAATTCTAACGGCACTCATCATTTTTGGTTTGGTTGGTGGTATGGCTGCACTAACGATTAGTTTCTGAGATGCCTTCTCTAGAGATGAGTTGGAGTGCTGGTGGATCTCAAATATTGTCCGCATTTTATTTTTAATGGCCAGGAGTGCCAGGAATTAAGAAGTAGAGATGGAGCTTATGACTCACCGCATGAACGATGCTTACCTTTCTGCCGTTCTATCTTTGGTAAACATACCAGAGAACAGGTCGGTGAGAGGATCGCTTATAAGCAGTGATGATAGGACAAAAAGATGATAGATTGAATGGATGATGACAGATAAGCTGGCAAGAGAATATTTCATTTTTATTTTTTGATTAATTTTTCAGTAGCAAAAAATTTAAATGAACTTTTTTTTGCTTCATAAATTTTATAATTTTCTTATTTTTTCTAAATAAATAAATTTTAATCAATCTTTTAGTGAATTTTTAATTTCTTTTAATTTAGTCATTGTATAGTCATTTATTTCCTTCTTAAATTTTAATTTTCAAATTTAATTTTATTATAGAATTATAGAAATTAGTCAAACGATTATTTGCTATATAATATTGAAGAATCGATTTTAAAAATGAATATATTTCGTCTTTGCGGCGATTCATCGCATTTAATTGCAATCGTTATACTTCTTGCGAAAATATGGAAGACTCGTTCGTGTGCTGGTTAGTTTTTATTTTAATTTTTAATTTTTTTAATAATTAATGAAACTGAATAATCGAAATTTTTTATAATTACGCATTATTCTTATTTATTCATTTATTTTTCTCACATATATTCTTTTTATTTAATATCTTATAATTTGTTTCTTTATAAATATTTGTCCATAAAATATTTTTAATAAATATTTTTGTTAAAATAAAAATGAAATAATCTCAGTGAATTTTAATCGATTGTTTTGACTGAATTTTATTTATTTACCATATGTTTTTTCAATTAAGACAAGAAATTTTTTTGCAGAAATTTTTTTTTTAGGTATTTCGGGATATTCGCAAATTTTATTCGCTCTTGTCTTTAGTTCTCGCTATTTGGATTTGTTTTTCAGCTTTATTTCTTATTATAATTCGGCTATGAAAGTATGTTTTTATATTACCAAATTTCATGTGGAATGGGATTTTTGATTTTTTAATGAAACCAGCTTGCAGATTTTCTTCCTAATTTCATCATACGGAACATTGTACCTAATGTTCGTAAAATTCAAGTCAACATATGACAGGTAAGGAAAATTTTTATTTTTTGGCTCGATTATACAGGTAAGGAAAATTTTTATTTTTTGGCTCGATTATATGTCAGTTAAAAATCTTATTTTTGGTGCTTGATATTTTCTTCTTCTTCTAATAGCTCTCACCATTACTGTAACAGCTATAAGGGTAACGCTTCCAAACGCCGCGGTTTGATGCCATCGTCGACAGTAATAGAAGCCATTTCTTTTTCCACCGTCTAAGTCCATATATGCTGGTCCACCTTACGTTGAAAGTCTTTTCTGACCGTATCGGTCATCGGTCTTGATTACCTCATCTCGCTTTCATCCCATCCATCCCACGAGGTTTAACAAGGTTTAACAAGTAATGAAATATACGTCAACTCTTGTGGTGGACGATGGAGAACGTGCTCTAACCAGCGAAGTCGATGCTCTATAATAACATTATTAATGCAAGTGGTATTTGAACGAAGATGGATGCGATCATGTGATATTTTATCTGCTCGATGGACCCGTGAAATATACCTTAGATAAAAGTGGTCAAAGGCAGATAACTTTTCAATATCCTCCATTCGCATTGGCAATATTTCTCGACGGCTCTATAAAGGTTTCGTCAACCCGGAGCACTAGCTGCCATGATCGGGGTTGTAATATCGTCTTTTGCCTAGCCATTTGGTGTTAAAGTGGACCCAAGGTATTTAAAATCGAGCACTGCCGATAATGGATTTATAAAAAGAGGCATTTTATCAGCTTCTTGCGCATATGACAAAAAACAACTTTTATTTTATTTACATTGACCCTGAGTCCGATTATCGCTGCAGTCTCTGACACATTATTTAGCATTATTTGCATTTGCATTTCGTCACAGTTGTCAGCAAATAGGACTACATCGTTAACGTATTCAGATCTGTGATAAGATACTATGGACTGATTTGGACATCTCATCAATGCTATCAAGCGATGTCTATTATCCACTCTATCGCATAGTTAAATATTGTAGGGGAAAGGACAAAGGACACAACCTTGACTGACACCAATCTTATTTCGAAGGAGTCTCTCTGTTTCCCATATTCACATATCTGCGCCAAATGTACGCCCATAAAATACCTTTTGTGAGTCTGATGATCTTCTCTGGAACACCGTTGCGTACCATCACCCTCCAAAGTGCCGCTCGATCAATTGAATCAAAGGTAGCCGCAAAGTCGATGAAACACGTGATAGTGGGTTGCAAATAGCTAAAGCGATGTTCCAACACTTTTCTTATTAATGTGAGTCAGCACAACCGCGTCTCGGTCTTCTTAATCCAGTTTGATTAGAGCGCATCCTGCTGTCCCATGCTTCTATAAATCTATTGAGTAAAAGCAAAAATTTTCACTGAGATTACTAGTAGGCTGATTCTTCTATAATTGTCGCAATATTTCCTATTATCTTTCTTGAGAATTGGGAGCAGATTTGCGTTACTCCAATTATCTGGTAATGTTTCTTTTTTTCATACTAGAGAACACATTTGTTGAGGGTGCGGATGAAGGACGATGGACAATATTTGAAGAATCCAGCCTGAAGATCATCTTCTCCCAGAGCCTTATTGAACTTAAGTTTATGGATAACGGAGATTATTTTTTCTTTTCTTGGAGACTCGTAACTGCAAGCGTATGGTTCGGCGAACGTATCAGCTGTATCAGAAGCAACAGATGGCACTTCATGGCTAAATTTAGCATCAAAGAATTCTTTCCATCTTATGAGGCAGTCCTTAATATTCTTGATCGGCACGCCATTGTTGTCCCTTACCATTTTATTAACCAAGTCAAGTCATAGTTTCTTTATGAAGGCGGAAAGCTTCCGAAAGGTGTTTTCTACGATGCCAAAAGCATGTATTATTAGTAACAAAGAATTCATGCTCCTATTATCGCCTAATCGAGCCGCCGTCTCCATTCTCAAGACCTTTTCACTATAATAATGATTTCTGTTCCGCCGAGCTGCTTTCGTTAAAAAATATTCGACGCATCCGGTAGTCAGAATCACCTGACATTGGTAGCTTTTTCAGAAAGTTGGACAGTTGTCTTCAGTACCCAACTAGCACATATGCAGATCTTGGCTTGGACCAGAACATGATCCACGAAGATTGCCTGTTTCAGCGCCGCGATATCTAGTACGGAATTCTTCCAGCTTCGACTGATTAATTAATCTGGTTGAAGTGTTGGTTATCCGGGGAATTCCACGTGATTAGGTGTTTTCTACCATGGCAAAAGCATGTATTATTAGTAACAAAGAATTCATGCTCCTCTGCAAAACGAAGAAGGCGTGGGGCGCATCCTCTATTGGCGCACCGGTCTCCGATGTCATATTTGCCAATTGTCGAAGTCATCGCAGTGGCATTATGACCTACGCGTGCATTCTAGTCTCCTCCGACTATAACCATGTCATCTTTTGGTAGAGACTTTGTTCGCAGTTGAAATTCATCATAGATCTTATCTTTATCACGGTTATCTGCGACAGAGTTGGAGCATCGATACTAATATTGCAGTACTCATCCTTAAAACGTGCATATGCCACACGGCCGCTTACCGGTTTCCACTCAGTCAAAACGGAATTGGTCTTGTCAGTCAGTCGCTAAGACATTTCGCCTCGAGTCATCCGATGCACCACCGTGATATAACCAGTATATCTGCTCCAAGCCAGGATTAATAATTACTCGAGATCGATGTGAGGAACATTACTCGACGCACTTCCGACAAGCAAGCGATATCCACACGATATTTAGAAAGGGTGTGGAGAGTGATCACTGCATATGCAATATTCATAAGCGTTGTGACGTTCCACGCTGATAAGGCTAATATCTCGTCACGCGTGCCGAGAGCTGTTTCCCTTGATAGGTTCCAGGCAGTTCCGTAGCTTGCGACCGCATTTTATTTATGAGCCTTGGGATCGCTTTAGGCCCAGTTATCGTATGTACCACCGTGTTGGGAGTATTATGCTCGAAAGACGCGGACGCCGTATCAAGGATATCTGACCCTTTCACCATAGAGTCATTCGGGGATAGAGTTACAGGTGAGTCTCCAGCGACCATCCGAATTTTTGGCAGACAGGTTCATTCTGTCAAAGACAGACATAAACATTTTATAATATTATATATATATTTTAATTTTTTTCAATTCTTTTTTTAAATTTAGAAAAAAAAGAAAAAACTTAGTTCGTAATTTCTAGAAAATTCTAGAAAAAATATTCTGATATATATTTTTATATTTTTTGATATTTGTAATTTTTCATAAAAAATTCATAAGTGAAATTTTTCAGAGAAAATGATGTGTTGCGCATGGAAATTTTGATTTTTCCATCTTTGATTCTAGCGCTGCTTATTAATCACAGTTTCACTATTGTTGAGGTAATTTATTCATTTTTTAAAATCTCACTTAGACTATTGGAATTTCATTTTATCATGTAAGAGATGCTTTCTGCTACTATTTCTTTTGATTTTTGGATCTATATATCCAAACAATTTTTAATTTTTTTTTCCAAATTTTAAATTTTGTTTGATTTTGATTTTATCATCTTTTCACTTGAATTTCTGTACTGTAGATTATTAGGTTAAATTGTTATAGATATGTTGGACGTTTTCCATTTATCTTGAATCTGTTGCAATCATGCCTCAGTTATTCATGTTATCACGGACAGGTAGTGCTGAAACAATTACTGCCCATTATCTTTTTGCTCTAGGAATTTATCGTGGTTTTTACATTCTCAACTGGATCTATCGTTACTATACTGAAATGTTTTACGATCCCATAGCCATCGTCGCAGGAGTAATACAAACTGTGCTTTATGCCGATTTCTTCTATCTGTATTTCACACGAGGTAATATTTGAAGAACTTGTTTTTGTTCATAAGTGCGTTTCATAAAGGAAAGTCGTTTTCGTTTTAATAAGGTGCATTGAATTGAAGAGTAAAATCACGGCTATATTTAAAAATCACGAAAAAAAGAACCGTAAAAACGCTTTAATTTATAGGATTATTTTATAATCATAACGAATAATTATTTGGATATTCAATAAATCTAGAACATAAAGTTTAAAATATTTGAATATAGAATGCTGTTCTTTGATTTTCAAAATTTAAAAGATGTAATGCAGTGAATAATCTTGATATTTCAGTTATACGGCAACAAAAAAATCTTGCTCTTCCCATCTAAAAGTGTTTTATGGCAAGGTTTTAAATAAATATATCAAATTCAAAGGAATTTTTTTTGTTGATTTACCATCCATCATGAACTGTTCAGTTTTCATGGATTTATGATTTTTTAGCTTTCTCGGTGATGTCCAGTTAAAAAGTTTTTAATTAAATTTCAAACTCGAATTTATGTTCTATCAGTTGGATTGATTTGTTGTCTTTCAATTTTTCCGTATTGATCCCACATTCATGCAAATATTTTTTCGTCCAATAGTATATAAAATAGAATGTTAGAAGAAGAAGATGCATATTCAGAAAAAAATAGGAAACTTTTGAAATATAAATTTGAAATAAATATTTTTTTATTTTGAAGGTAGGGATTTTGCATGGGGAGTGAAATGGTTAGAATGGTCCCTTCATGAATTTATCTCATTAAAAGCAGTTTTTCCAAAGAAAAAAATATTTTTTTTTAATATTCGATTGTGAGACCATTTAATGTTGATTTTAATTTAAATTTTTTATTTTTCAATTTTATTCGACTAGAATACTTTACAGTATTTCATAATATTTTATACTCTTATGTTTTATAATGAACTATTTTGCATATACAGCATATAACCAAATTTGAAGAGAGCAATTTAACCCGTTGCTTGTATCTAAAAAATTTGAAATTAATTTGTTTAGAAAAATTTGAAGTAATAGTGAGAAGCGAAAATTTTGCTTCTCAATATTTGTTCCATAAGAAGCATAAAAGTTTTTTGCTGGTGGAATGGGAATAGAATGGGAAACGAACGGCGTAGTGCTCTTTTTTTCTAATAATTTTTTTGTTAAAAATTAAAAATATATTAAAAATTGTTAAAACATCTAACTATTTGTTTATTTCGGGATTTTTTTGCTAAGATTTTTTTGTTCGGAAAAATTTTTCTTTTATATTTAATCTTTAAATGCTGGGTTTTTTAAAATTTATTTCTTCAAAAATGCTCCTCCTGTTTGTTTTCAAAAATGGATTGTCATTTTAGAATAATTTGAACGTGAATGTGGTGTTCACTTTCTGTGATTTTTTAGTTGTTGGATTCGTCTTTTTTTTCGAATAAAATTATTTTTTCGACTTTTACAAGTTTTTTATCGTTTATTATTTTAAATTTTCGAATTTTTAAATAAATGCGGTGATCACTTAGAAATATTAGACGGTCGAAGATACAAAATACGTTTTAGTGATATCAGAATTAGTTTTTTAGAATAAAAATTTGATTGGTCTGATGATTTGAATAATAGGTAAAAATTATTTATAGGTATGAATTTGTTGGCTGTATTAATTAGAGAAATTCGTTTTTCGATGGAAAACTATTCAAGCAAAACTTCGTGCAACGAATAGTACAAATGGATTTATTAAAGCTTTGAAATCGAACGAAAGATTCAAACGTGAAGCATAAACTAATTTTTATTTGAATTAACGATAAAATAGAATTTTTATTTTTGTTTACAATAATGTTTATAATATTAAATTATCATTTATACGAAATTATTCGCTACTAAAAATATAAATTTTTTTTTCCAAATTTTTCTTTTCACATTTTGAAATTTTTAGTCTTTCATCGTTTTTATTGGAAGATTTTATTCATTCATTCACAATAAAACGAATAATTAGCAAATTACATGCAAATAGAAATTTTATTGACGACTTCAATTATATGTTACATGTTTACTTCGAAAATTGTAGGACGTTTAATTTCTTCATGAAGTTTTATTACAACAAACACTGTCATTTTCGAACGAGGATATAATTATTTGCTTGCAAAGAAATAATCGCATCGAGGGGGATTAGTCGCAAAAATAAAATATTGAAAGACTAAGCGCTTTGGAGGATTTTTAGAGGTTTAGAGGTTAGAATTAAAAAGAATTCTACGGTGGTCGAGTGGCATATTTCTTCAACACGGGCATGTCAGGCATCGTCGATTGCTAAACTACATTTTGCATTTTGCCCCTGAATGAAGTTCCGTCTGGCGGAGAAGCTCCATCGTAAGTAGTCAGTGCAGCGAACGAAATCAAAAATGACGAGTTTCTTCGATGAAGTAAGTTTGAATAAGATAATGATTATCACACTTCTTAGGCAATCACGTATTGGATTGCCGGTAAAAATTGAAGAATTGAAATTTGAGGGAGGTTTTATATCGCTGTAAGTTTAAACGGTGGTGAATACGATAATGATGATTTAATAATTTAAAGCTGACGAATAAAATTTATGCAAAATTTATGTCTAATTAAATCTCATCTTTAATAGTTTTTTGCTGCGGTATAAATGCAAATGTTCAAGAAAAATCTAAGAATTCAGAATGAAAAAAATAATTTTTTTTTGTACTCTGAAATTAGTTTGCAGAAAAGCAAAGCAAAATTATTGCTTCTCTTTTTTATAAAAATAAATCCTTCAAAAAAATGAGAATTTTCGAATTTCTGCTAATTTCTGTTTCTATGATTTCACCCGCCATTCCCAATAATCATTAATTATTTATGAAATTTTTCATTTATATTAATTTTCATGCCGAATTATTTTTTAGCATTTTTTAAATGATATCATAATCATCTACGTAAATTCATTTTTTTATTTCTTTAAACAAATTCATGCGGCTGAATTAAATGGATTTCATTTATATTTTTATCAATTTTACATTATTTATAAGCCTTTGAATTTCTCGAATTTTTTTTCATCATATTTTTGCAAGTAAAAAGGATTGCTTTTTTGATTTCCCAGGATTTCAATTCTCGACGAAGCAACATTCGCGATTAACGAATTCTCGACGAAGCAACATTCGCGATTAACGAATTCTCGACGAAGCAATACTCGCGATGAGCCAATTTTCGATTTTTTTTTTAATCGAGATTTTCAGAAAATTAAAAAAATTCATTTGCATCGATAATAACTATGATTTCATTTTTGCTTGAAAAAATTTGAAAAAAAAATAGAGCGTTATTGAAAAATTATTATTTAGTAAAATAGCGCTGTTTATGGAAATTTGGAAAACCACATTAGCTTAATTTTGATGCGATGAAATCTTTCGTTTATCCTATACGCTTAAAAAAAATTCAGCTTTTACAAATCTATGTATTCCTGAAAATGAACGAGCATTATGAGCTATTGCCATAGGGCGAAAACTCTTTGTTATGCTTGTAATTTAAGAAATTGGCGGAGAATTAAAAAATTAATATTATATTAATAAAGAATACGAGTGAGCTGCACATGAAAGTCTTTAAAAACGACCAAATTCAAATGAGCGAAATTATTATTGGCTTCGTTTGAAATCTCGAAATATGCCAAAGAATGATGAAAAATCAGCGAAAAAACTTTCTTTCTTTTCAAACACACTGTTTAGAATGTTGAATAAATCTAAAAGGCATGGCAAATATTTATAAATATTAGCCTTTTCGAGTTCTTCCTTGTGCCGGACAAAGCTTCCAACGGCATTTCTTTACTCGTTTTTCTGCAACATGTATTTAAATATTTAAATATTTTTAAATATTTTTCTTTAATACTCAAACTTTTTTCTTATTTTTCTTTTTATATTTATGAATTCTTACTATTTATAACTATTTATTTATGAATATTTTCTTTTCGCTCTTAACGAAATTTGTTATTTGAAGTGATTTAAAATTTTTTACGTAAACTCGTAAAGTTCTTTTCATCATTCTTCAACTTGTTTTTTGCGCATTATAAGTAAAAATTTCTTAACACCTGTCATTTCTCTCGTTTCGATCGCTCCACATAGTTTTCGGCCACACAAGGATTGCATGGCTTAAAATTAATATAAAATTTAATTTGCTTAAATTTGATGAAATCAGTTGAAGTCGACGAATTTTATGAATTCATTGATTATTAATGAAAAAATGGTTTGGTAGTGAAATAACCATATTATTTAAATAAAATCAAATTAAATTTTAAAAAACTAGCTAAGAGAAATAAAATTCTTCGATTCAGCCGGCTAATCTTTGGATTAATGGTTACTAATGGTTATTTTCATTAATAATTTGAATTTAGGAAGAAAGAAACTGAAATAAATTAAATGAATTACTTTCATAATCTGGCAGACTAATTTCATCTGAAGACGTTGGATATTCAACATTTTCGCCCGCATTTGTGCCAAATTTAAATAAATATGCGTGAACCTGCAAACATTTCTTCTTTCGTCATTTCGTTACAAAAATTAAATCAAAAATTAGTGTGCAACTTTGTTGCAGATAAGAATAACGAGAATTTCGGTAACTGTGCAGAAGTGGTGAATGAATTTAGTGCCGCATGTGGCTCATCGGTCTCCTTTTTTCGTGTTTCCAACACATTCCCAACAAGTGATCGCTGGCGGCGATTTATCCGTATTTCTATCGTCAAATGCCTCTCTTGCAAAATTTTTGTGGTCGCCTAAGTCAAGCGAAGCCAATATAATTAAAAAATGGTCGAAAAAAAAATCGAAGAAAAAGGTTGACAGAACGAATCTGCGTATTTCTTATATTTAATGCTGAATTTTCTCGTTGATTTCGTCAACTTTTTTCTAGCGCTTTCGCCACTTAAAATCTTTTTTAAAGAATTTTTAAATGATACGATTAAAATGGAGCAACAAAGTAACGTGAAAGTAACGTGAAAATATTCACGAGTTCCATTTACGACGAAGCACTACTAACAGTGATTTGCAGCTACAAGCATATGCAAATAAAACTGCGAATTTTTTCTCGTTAAATTTCATGGAACTTCTAAATTCTGTCGTTTAACAATTGAAACCTAGAAAAATCTGTCGTTTAACAATTGAAACCTAGAAAAATCGTCCCCCTTCTCTGATATATTAGATGTATTAGATGCCATAATTTTTCATTAAGTTTCATTGCCTTTCATTCCAATTTAGTTGTAAAAGAACAAAAATCTTAGATGATGAAATAGAATATAACGAATAAATTCCTTAATTCCAATATTCTCTGTTAATTATTAATTAATTCACGATTAATCTTTAAATTAGCTGAATTGGCCAAACACACATAGTTATATTTATATTAATATATTTTATATAACGATGAACTAAAAATAGTAAAAAAAATGATTTCGCAATGATTTTCGAAAATTCACCGATATTCGAGCAATCTAATAATAATGATAATGAAAAAATATTTTACGAATTATTAATTAACATATGATTTTTAAAAAAAGCCATGCTTCATATCTTCTGAAAGGTTTCTTGCATATCATTTTAATGAGTAATATCAAACAATTATGGATTAATCAATGCTTGAAAAACAATTCGGAAATGGTTTAAATGAATTTAAGCAGGTAGGAAACCATAATTAGAATATGTAGGTGAAGTTCGCATCTAAAGGGCTTTAAACGTGAGCGACATGAAATTTGCTTTATTTCATAAAAAAATTAACAAAAAAATAGTATTTTATCAATCTGAAATTAATCTGATTCTCTTAAAAATTGTTCTGCTTGAAGTGAAAAATTTTTAGTGGATAAGAAATAAATAGAGAAAGCATGATTTTTACGCATTTCTATTGTCACTTTTTATGCTTATAATTCTATGCATCAAAAGATTAAATCCACTTAAATATATTTATACTTAAATCCACCATTTTGAACTAATTAAGGTATTGTTGATGCCAAAATAGCTGAATGCTTGTAAATCAGATTATCGCCTTGAGTACCAGAATTTCCAAGATGAACAACAATGTTATATCAAAAAGTTTCTGAAGCTGCTCACGTATTTCGGTAGCCAAGTGAGCAAATATTTCTAATCATAGAAGAAACTAGTGCAATAAGTCTAAAAAAAACTACTAAATTTTTGCCAGATTTTCTTTTAAATTTTCACTCACTTTTGAGTTATTTTTGAAAAGTTAATGAATTTTTCTTGATTTAGCGCCATTTTCTGTTATTTGTTCGCAGTTATTAATAATTAACAATTTTTTAAAATTTGTTTTTACAGAAAATAAGAATCTTTGAAAGGGGCAAAAAATAAAATATTCAACTCATTTACCAAATTTTTATCAAAATTATTCGCTATTCTTTAAAGAAATTTCGTATTTTTCTTAACTATAAATGACTATTACTTATCCATCAATCTACCTTTAACAAATAAAAATGCTGAATAAATAAGAACGAGTGAATAAAGTTATTGTCGAAAATAAAACTCTTTCGAAAATAAACCTAAAACAGTTTTACTTTTCAAAACAAATGCAAATATTTTATCGCTAGAACTCTTGCAAGAAATCGAATTAAACGATGAAGTTCAGTTAAGCCTGAGGCTAGAAAGAAAAGCCAACGGACAGAATAAAAAAGCGAACGAAATGTCATGGAACTCGTTCAAGCCTCAGACTAGAAAGAACAACCAAAACAACGAGATGAAAAAACAAACTTTTTTATAAAGCAATATTTAATATTTTAAAATTTTATTGAAGAAATTACATATTATTTCAAATTAAATTTTATTGAGTTTTAGAATATTTCTGAATATTTCTGGATATACTGAAAATTTAAAACAATTTTTCTAAAATCATTCTCAATTTTCCTCTAATTTACGGCAATTTATTATTGGTCAAATATTAGATTTTAAATTAGATTTTGCCAAAGAAAAAGAAAAGGCAAAACCAAAAAAAACGTACCTCTAAATGGAGGAAAAAAAATATAACAGAAAGAAGGAAAGCGTATTTCATTCGGATAATAGAGAATGGAAAAATAATAGGAATGCATAATTTATGGCTGAAAGGGAGGAGATCATGATAAATCAGCGCTAATTGGTTATTACACTATTAATTCATTGCCACATTCTTAAATTAAATTAAATAATTGCGATTTACCTGCTTTAAAAACATTTCCCAAAAAAAATTCACGAAAGAAAAGAAACTAAAATAATTTAAAAGACACCTAATCGTCACTAATTTTTATTTGTTAGCTGATCAGCTTTTTTTCAAAACCCTCTTTCAGTTGGGAGCGAAATTTGTGTGAAGTATAATCCATTCATGAAGCAAGAAAATTTGAAATAAAATTTCTTAAAACTTCTTTCAAAGTTTCATCAACGATCCACAATCGTAATACAATTTTCTCATATTTTCTTCATTTAAATCATAGAAATTTCGCACTTTAGAAGCGCCATTTAACGGAAAGCTTTTTTTTATGATTGTAATCAGTAATATATCACTAATAGATTTTTTTTAAATAGCCCTCACCATTACTCGTCGTTCTACTTGCTTATTGCACTAGACAGATTTACCAGTGACTTGGTGATTGACAGGAGTACAGGTGATCGCCAGCATCACCCTGATTTTTGTACAGATTTACTCCTGCAAGCATAGAACCTCAGCATCGGTGCTCCCAATAATCCAATGAACCATTCTATGTGTCATTGATGGATCTATCACCAATTATTCGATTAACAACAAATTATTATTAGTGAATTTTTTAAAAACTTATTTTAAAGACTCATTTATTCTAATAATGATGATAGGAAGGAATTGAATATGAGGTGCGGCATTCGGTATATTCTATCTAAATATTTTGCATTTCATTCGTCTAATATTAACCAATTTCTAGCAAATATTAGAAATCATTTTACGTTCAAAGGTACATATTTAATGACTTTTTAGCGATATTGAAGGACAGTACCACTTAGATAGTCTACAAGTTCAAATTTAGAAACAATTTTTTTTAATAAGAGGCAAAATTTGGGAGTATTTCGCTATGGAAATACAAAAAATGAGTCCTGGGAGTTTTGAAGTGCAAATTCACTTCTGCTGGTAAGAAAACCTGAGCGTCGGCCATCGAAAACTGACCAGCATAACCCACTGAGCCATTCTATCTCCTCTTATTTTCGCCGTTCATTGCCGCTCGGCGAAGTTTGTCCGTCGGCCGAGTTCAAGCCCTAGCTATCTTCGATGGCAGTCATTTTGGCACTAAACCAAATAATACTACTTTCATACTATTTTAATTCGTTGTATTCTTATTTTGATTAAAATTTTCATTTACAATGAAAGTTATAACTATCTTATTCTTATGTTCACTATTACTTGAGTTACCGTAGTTTTCCGGTTTTCAAAAAAAAAATTTTTTTTTTGAGTCCTCTGATTGAATCTTATTATTGTTATAATTCTCCATAACTGTTGGATCTGTGGAACTATGGACTGATTTAAATATTTTTTAAGTGACAGCAAGCGGCGTACATAATTCATTCCTAATGTAAGTGTGTTAAATATTCATGTCAATTTTCATGAAAAGCTATTTCGACCTGTACTTTATCCCTTTATGATGCATTCATTATATATGCTCTCAATTAAATGTTAAAACCCTTCGAAAATTATGCAGCGATGGAGTATAGATCATATTAGCAGGTGATTTATTCCAGTAATTAAGGCACGAATGAAAAAATTATGAACTATCAATTTAGTTCCTTAGAATCAGAGCTATTCAAAAATATTTATCTGCTTCAGTCTAAAGTGTTAGTATAGCCGAAGACATCGTAATTATGCGAAGCAATTACTCAAATTTGCCTTAATTAGAGGAAAATATCAAATCAGATGGTTGCACTAAAATATGATCAAGTGAACTCAGTAAGGAATAAAAAATCCTACCTTTATCATTACACAAGGATGGTCTCTTCGCAATTTATCCATAACTAAATTATTAATTTACAGATTTATAGACGGTTTTTTCTCTATCGATGATTCCAAAATTCACACTAAGAATAATTTATTGGACATGTTCCGTTAAAGATTCATTGAAAATCTAAAGGAACGCCTAAAGGTTTTAAAATAGCGAGAAGACGCATGGGATTTTATTTTATGGGGTTCAATCTTTATTGATTGATCTTTGTTGAGAAATGAGTGATAAAAACTTCGTAAAATGCTTATATTCTTAAATGAGCGCAGTTATTAGACGAAAAGATAATCTAATAAGATAAGATAAGACAATCCATTGCTGGATTGTCTTATCTTCTCCTTTTGCTTTTACATGATCAAAATGTAAAGCTTAATATAGTACTTTTTAATAAAAAGTGCTGGAAGAATTTGTCTGTAACACTAGCGGTGTGGCATTTCTGGTTTTCTTGAATAATTGATTAGCAATGAATTGTTTGCCTGTCCGGATGGAGAAGTCCCACAGGATCTTTGACTTATTCACGATTTTATGAGCGATTTCCTATTTGTTTTTGAGAGGTCTAAGCCGATGCTGAGCAAACTTCCTGTAAACATTACCGCCACTTGGTTATGCCTTTCATTATATGCTGTTCCTGCTTGCATCGTACATTCTGCCTCTATGTATTGGACAATTTTCTAAGCAGCTGAAATATGTGTGTATTATTTTAAGTAAAAAGAAGATTCTAATGAGATTCTAATGTTCTAAAACGAAAGCCAAGCGCGACAGCAGGCAAATACTTTTTCGCTCATCTTTTACAGGGATAAACTGATTTTTTCAAAAATGAGCTTATTTTTCGCTCTTTTTTTTATAAGAATAAGCTTATTTTTCAGCTAATTTATTTTGAGAAATAAATTTAAAATGTAGACTTATTAATCTTTGAACATTACTCTTATTCAGTCGTAAATTAAGAGGTAATAAAGGTGTTTTATCAGTTTCTCATTTGTATACAATACCACCAATGATAAAAAAATATTTCTTCGATTATCATTTGCGTCAATCAACATTATCAGTGCACTTCATTTATTTTTAGTTACATATTACCATTTTAAATTGATCTTAAAATTTTAAAAATTTTGTCTGAAAATCTGTCGAATTGTGGCATTTTCCTTTGGCTATTAAATTGTTCACTTAAAACATATATATTAAAGTGAATGCCAGAGTGGTCCCAGTGATAACGGAAGCACTAGGAATTATGACCCATAAACTAGAAAATTGACTTCAACAGATTCTAGGAACGATATAAGAGATCTCTAACCAGAATAACGAACTATTGCTCAGGACCTTTAATCCTTCAAGTGCCTGGTGGAAAACGCGAAATTGAGGACAATCCTTACCACTCAGGGAGCGAGAACGGAATTTTCTTAAATAATACGACTCATTATTTTTAATTTTTAACGTTTCTTAATAAAAATAAATGAATCAGATGTTTCAATAGTAAATTCAAAAGAATTTTTTATTATATTTTTTAGCGATTTTCATTTAAGAAAAATTTTTAAATCGAATAATATTTTTCATTTGTTTTCATTTACTTTTAGATTATTATAGGATATTACTTACCTAATAACTAAAATTTTGGAAAATAATGAAATACTATGAATAATTAATTTGTCTATTAATGGTTATTTTTCTTTTTCTGCGATACTTTTTCCATAACAATCGACATTTACGTGATTTGGGCTGACGGAAATTTTAGGTTCGATTGCACTTTTTTCTGCTATCTTTCCTTTTTATTTCATAATATTTTCTATTTACGTGATTTGGGCTGACGGAAATTTTAAGTTCGATTGCACTTTTTTCTGCTATCTTTCCTTTTTATTTCATAATATTTTCTAAATTTGTCCATTCTTTCGATGTTTAATGTGTTACGATTTTATGACAATTGAATAAATTCGCGATGAAATAATAATAGAATTTTTTTGAGAAAAAGGAAAAGAACAAAAATATTTTCCCGATTAATAAACTTTAATTAAATCCTCGTCGATTACATTTTTTTAATGTTTAAATTTTTAATTTTAAAATGTTAATAATTTGCTAATATTTAAAATAATAAAATTTTCGAATAAAAATTATCAATTATCTTTTTATAAGAAATAAAAAATCAGAGATTATCAGCGATTATTTCTTATTTTTCATTTTAATTTCTTTATTTAATTTTAATTTTTATATCTAATTTTCATATCAAATGATTTCATTCGGCTCTCTATTTCCATCGTAATCGCTTTTTTTATCATTAAAATATTTTTAAAAAAAATTTATAATTTTAAGATTTTGTTTATTACGATAGTCTAAATTCTTCTTCTTCTTCTTCTAATAGCTCTCACCATTATTGATTAGGCTGGCTCCAACGGCTATAAAAGTAAGACGCTTCCAAGTGGTGCGGTCTGATGCCATCGTCGTCAGTAATGGAAGCCATTCCTTTTTCCAACGTCTAAGTCCATGTATTGCTGCTCCATCTATTTGTTCTAAAATCTTTCCTCACCGTACCAGTCCAGGTCTTTATTGGCCCACCTCGCTTTTAATGCCAACCATCAAACGGTATTAGCAAATAACGAAATATGCGTCAACTCCTGTGGTGGACGACGGAGAATATGCCCTAACCAGATTTGTCGAGCGAAGGCGGCACTCTGTGATAACATTATTTATGCAAGTGATATTTGAACGAAGATGGATGCGATCTTGTGATATTGTGATATTTTATCCGCTCGACAGATCCGTAATATGTACCTTAGACAAGAATGGTCAAAGATAACTTCTTGATATCCTCCACTCTCATTGACCACGATAATCTAAATAACCATAGAATATCTAAATTTTGCGAAAAAAATCAGAAAATCAGATAAAATTTGTGAAAACAGATTTATGGAGCGCCAAACTTTAGATTTAGATTTAGATTTTAAATGGAATGTAGGATAATAACAGTTTTTGAACACAAATGTCGCTCGTTGAACAGAATTATCAGAGTTGTTAGATAAATATTTATATTTATCACTTTGTAGAACAAATAAAATTTAAAACATCAAATTAGAATTATTTTCAGCGCTATAAGAAGTATTCGATGAACTTCCAAGGCTCATCATCCTGTCCAATTAGTTCCAAGAGATTTAGGCCAAGTACATAGTAAATACAACTTGGCCAACAATGAATAACTACCATTATACCGTAATATGGGGGCGGAGATATATTGAGAAGCGCCGCGGTTTAACAAAAGCTTCTTATGGCTTTAGATCTGTCGTTTAGTTGATCATCGATGATTTTTAGTTGATAGTGTTTAGTTGACTGATAACGTATTTCTACGGTTGATAAGGCAAAGGTTCCACTGGTAAGAGCGATTATATGAAATGTTAAAAGTGAACTCACTTATTGCTCGCTTGAAAGCCCACTTAATTTATTATTTTTGAAAATTTCTTAATTTTTCCGAATTTTTTTTTTTGATTTTTCCATTTATTTATTTATTAGTGATTATATTGGGGGAAATTTATAATTTATCGTAGAATTATTATTATTTATTGTTTGAGGGAAATTATTATTTATTTATTAAAGCCATATTTTAGCTTAAAAAATATTTCTAAGATTTCGAATAATTCGCGTTTAATTTTTATAAAATTTATTTTAAAAATAATAATAATTTCAGCAGAGATGAATGGCGAAAGTGAAGTGCAAACAGAAGGAAGAAACTCATCCGATGACATTGAAAACGACACGAACGAACAGTCGCGTAATGTGAGTCTTATTCAGTCATCGAAATTATTCGATCTGATTTATTGAAAACCGACCAAGCAGATCGGCAAGCGCCATGTGCTTATATTAATAACAACAGTTAAAATAGCAAATATTGAAAATTAGCGATAAAAAAAGAAAATACATATGACAAAAATTAATAATTTATTGCCATAGCGATGGTTATTGGAAAAGTAACATTTTAATTAATATATAAAAATATGATTTGTAAAATAGGAAATTTATAGGATTCGCCCGAAATTACAAATGAAATTTCGATGTGTCGTATGATTGGCTATGGTTTTGGACACTTTTATAATGATCTGTGCGCGAGTATGTGGTTTACGTATTTTATGATATTTTTAGAAAAAGTTTTGTTATTTCGAAGTTCATTCGCCGGTGCGTTAATGCTGATTGGACAGGTTTTTTTTCATTTATTTTTTACTTTTTTCAAAAAATAAAAATATTTTTAATATTGGCTTATTTATGTCTTCGATTTCATTTCTGATCTATAGTTTTTTTTTCAAATTTTTATTTTTTAAATTTTAAAGCTTTTTTTTTAAAGGTAGCTGATGCGATTAGTACACCAATCGTTGGCATCGCCAGTGATAAATCTTTCATACCATTTTTCATGCTTCGATTAGGACGAAGAATTTCTTGGCATATCATAGGTTTTTCTTACACTTTTTATATTTTTTTGTATTTCTTATATTTTATATTATATTATATATTTTTTTGCATTTTTATTCTTCGTTATTTTTTATTAAAAATCTACTAATAATAACATTCCTTAAAAGATTCCTTTTTTCAACTATTCATGTTTTCATTTCTTTTTTTAAAAAAGTATTTTTAAAATTTTTCATATTTCTTCTGTTTTTTTTAAGGAACAATTTGTGTAACATTGTCATTTCCATTTATATATAATCGTTGTTTATTATGCGATGTTATTTCATTGGATTGGTTACATTTTGCTTGGTATGTACCATTTGTTATAATATTTCAATTTGGATGGGCATCTGTTCAGGTTTTTTTAAATTTTATCTATTCATGAAAGGAATTCTTTTTTTCTGAAATTGTCTGGCTTGTAAATTTTTATAATTTAAATATTTTGCAGTCAGATATAATTTTTTAAGTAAATTTTTTTATAAGGTTTCGCATTTGGCATTAATACCTGAATTGTCCGATAATATCAGTTGTCGTACCACAATGAATTCTTTAAGGTTATATGTTTATTCTTATTATTATTATTTATAAATTAAAAATATAAAAGGCATTTGCCTGTTTTAACATATTTATTTTATTTCCTTAATATTCCAATTTACGAATTTTTTTTTTTAATAAAATGTTTTTCGCTTGTATTTTATTTTATTAAGCTATTGTATATGGTTATATGATAAGAACTTATATAATTTTTAAAATATTTTAATTATGTTGCTAAAAAGGCTTTATATTATATTATAGGTATGGATTTACTGTGCTTGCAAATTTAAGTGTGTTCATAATATTGGCAGTTTTATTGAACACTGTTGATACTGGAAGCGGAATAGAACCTATTGATTTAACGTATTTTAGTGTATGTATTTTTTATCTTTCTGTTGGAATTCTGTTGAATTATAATCGTTTCTAAGCTGTGTGTTTTAGATAACATCGTTTATTGTTGTCAGTGTTGGAATAGTTTCTTCAGTTATTTTTTATATTACGACTAAGGAATCACCAAGATCTCGTAATTATGCTCGAACTAATTCCTTTTCTTCGGATATCTCTGAAATTATTCGTATGTCATGGAAGAATTGGTTTAAACAATTCCAGTTTTATCAGGTGTTTTCTTTATCTACACATTTCTTTTGCTTTTTTTCATTTTTATTTCAAAAATTTCTGTGCATAAATATATTTAGATCGGTGCTTTATATATGCTTTCACGACTTTTTATAAATATTTCGCTAGTGTATTTTCCTTTTTATGTAACAGTCACTCAACAATTAACAAAGGTAAATTTTATATCTTTAAAAATTCATCAAAAAATTCTCAAAAATTTCTTCTTATAATTGTGCAAAAAAAGGATTTTCAAATAAACGAAGATTTCATCTTGTTATTAATTAATGATTGAAAATTTGTCTTTTTTTGAGAAATTTGTGGCAATACTTCCAATGATTTCTTATTTATCATCTTTCGTCACTTCAGTAATAATTAGCATTCCATTTATTAATCGTCATATCAACAGAAAGGTTCATATTTATTAAAATTTTCCTATTTTGTTTTTGATAATGGATTCACTATTTATATTTATTATTATTTAAACATATGATTTAAAACTAGTTTGTTTGAAAGAAATTATCGATTTGGAATTTTTCTTTTCATTTTTTTATCATTTTTTTATTATTTTAGGCGCTATATTTTTTTGGCTGTCTTATTGGTATTACTAATTGTATTTTAATGTATTTTCATTCTTATCGAATCAGTATATTTATCATCGCCATTGCTCTTGGGCTAGCACAAGCCATTCTTCTTGTTACTTCACTTGCAATCACCGCTGAACTTATAAATAAAAATACGGTAGGGAAATGATTTTCTTTAGCTTTTAATATATTTTATTAAAAGGAATTTAATTTTATTCCTTTCCTCCTTCAACTTTTTTTCTTTTATGATTCTCGAAATTATTAACAACACTATTCACAATGGTGCATTTAGGAAAGTGGTGCATTTGTTTATGGTGCTATGAGTTTCGGCGATAAATTAACAAATGGAATTGCATTGCAGGTTATTGAATTATTTAATCCACAATGCAGGTATTTTATTGCTTTATTTATTATTATAAATATGGAATAAATTTATTTAATTCTATTCATTACGAAATATTGGAAATTAGATATATTATTTCGAATGTTTGTGAGTATCCAAATATTTAATAGACATTTTGTTTTCTAAGTTTTAATTGGTGCGAAACTTCGCTCTTATTGGGCATAGAAGCCCTCAGCGTCGACTCTCTGAATTAAGCAACAGTTGAGCCATTCTCCTCTCGGCAAAAATATCGGTTGGATTCGAAATAGGATTGGTTGGATATGAATAATTCTCGATTCTCTGTAGCAGTCCTATTGAGCCATCAATGTTTTCTTAAATATTTATCATAAACAAATGGCATTTCCGTTTTTTACTTGGTTGTTTTTCTAAATTAATATATATAATATAAAATTTTAAAAATTATAAAAACAAAAAATTTTTATATGATTTTATTTATTTGTTTCAAAAAAGAATTTCAGCGGACCAGAAGCTTGCTCAAAATTTTATAAAAATATTATGATTTTTGTGCCTGGAACATGCATTATATTTGCAATTATTGTGTTGCTTACCCTTCTACCTCAAACGGTTGGAAGCAGGCATCGAAGAAGAGGTTATATCGTAGCAAATAATCTTTTTTTTAATTTTATTTTTTCATTTTTCATTTTTTCCCACACTGATTGCATGCTCAATCCTTTTTTTTTAACGTTTTCTGGTTTTCCTGGTTTTTCTGTATTTTTTTAAAATTTATTCGAGAAAAATTTTCCAATTCTGTAGAACACAGAAACAGAATTTTTTTCTCTGTTTGCTTTTGCTTTTTTTATATAGAGAAATACAAATTTTTCAATTTGCAGCAAGAAGGATTTTTCTATTTCTTTTATATTTAAAAACAAATTATGCCTCTGACAAAATCGTTTTATTTTTTTGCTTCAGCTATAATGAAGGATGTTACAAAATAATTGCAAAGAAAAGCATTCATCTAGAATATTCTATTTTATAAATTAATATATGGTAATTTTTGAATATTTTTTTTTCAATTTTGTTCTTCGGGAAAAGAAAACTTTGCATGATTGCAACAAAATGGTTAATTTTGCAGACTATTCGTTTATTTATTATTTTTTTACAATATTAATTTTGAAATAATTGTGTGACTCATTTATCTATTTTATTTTATTTGTAATCTAATCGACACGAATATCTAATAATGTCAAATGGTAAAAGCAAGTTTTGAAATAAGTAGAAAATCATTTAATAAACTGAATGTTCATTAAATTAAATAACCATCTAATTGCATGTGAAACATGGGTTTTGCATTCTTTTATTTTATTTGGATACGTGAATCTTTAAGTTGCTTGAAATTATTGCTTGAAATTCTTTTTCAATTCCGAGTACATTAATTTATTCCGATAGCAGCAATTTCAACAGAAAAACTTTCTATCTTTTTGATTTTTGGATAAATTATGAAAATATAAAAATTTCTTGCTAACCTTTGAATAACGATAATAAAATAATTTTATTTTTAGCTTTTTGAACTTTTCTTAATTTTTAAAAATGCAAAAAGCTAATAAATTAATGTAATTTGCTTCGTTGTTTTTAGACGATGTTGATAGTGAACAAGCGGATTTGATAATTAATAATTCAATGACTGATTAAGAATAGTGGAGATTGACAAAAATAGCTTCAGTTATCGGGTTTCATTTTTCTTTCATTGAATTCAGATGATTTCTTGGAAATTTCATCATTTTGTAATTAAAATGTGATTTCAATTAGAATTATTTTATCTCAAAGCGTTATAATCCATTCCTTTATTTGTTTAATTGTTTTAATTAAATTCATTTTTAATTTGTTTAATGATTCAAATGCTATTTATTTAAGAGAAAAGGCTCAAATAATTCATTTTATTTAATCATTCCCCTCAATTTAAATATTTTTAATAAAAAACGAGATTTATTCTAGCAAACTTTCCTTTTCTTATCAGTTTCACTTGATATTGTGATAAGTTGTTTTTTTGCGGTTCGACCTCACCGATGTTTTTTCTTTTTTGTTTTCAGAATTATTCTATTGTTCCATTTTATGTTTTAATTTGATGTTTTGTTGAAACTTTTTATTTATTATTTGGTTGTTTCCTTTTTCATTTTGGCTTTATTTCGACAAATATCTAATTTCTTATCCGATCCACATCCAAACTTTAGTGATTTCCATTTCATCCTTTTTGAAAAAAGTTTAGGAAACTAATTTTGCTTTTGATTTGGTCAATTTATTATTTTTTTATCAGTTTTGTTTCGTTTCTTTCAATTCTTTTGTGTTATGAATTGATATGCCTTTCATTCATTACCATTTCATATATTTTTATCATTCTTCTTTTAGATCATTCTGTCTTTCACTCTTCTTTCTGTTCTGTGATATTTTTTGAAACTGTGAGAAATTATTTATAATCACTTCATTTAAAAGTAATAAATTTCGGATATTTTTTTGGATGCCAAGTTTTATTAAGGAAAATAAAGGAGACAGGATGGCTTAGTGGGTTGTTGCTTAATTCTGAGCGCCGATACTAAGGTTCTATTTCCCGCAGAAGTAAACCTGTCCAAAAATCCAGGTGTTGCTGACGACTCATATATATTTCTATCACCAACGGACTCCCTGGCATATTGCCCAATGCGATAAGCCAGTGGAGCGAGTTTAACCAGTAATGGTGTGGACTCTTAAAAAAAATTTTAATTCACTTATTTTGAATATTTATCCATTTGTCTGTTTCATTTTTTTTCTGTATTATGTTATATTTTCGTTTATTTCTCAGAGATAAGATAGTTGAGTGGACAGTACCTCAGATTCCCTCAGATTATTAAGAGTTCAGCTTTTGCCTCCATAAGAGCAAACCTTTCATAGAAAAATCCGTATGGTGCTCATTTCGCACCTCTGCTTCCTCTGCTTCTACGGTAAATGGCTCTGTGGTAAAAAATTTCTAATCGTAATAACAATGATAATAAGCGGTCAAATAACCAGAAATGGTGAGCGTTAGCCAAGCGCTTATATTTACAGCTTAAAAATTAAATATGCAATTTATCCTCGAATAAAAAATTCCTCGAATTTTTTTCTCAGACCAAACGATTATTTTTTTAGATTATCGAAATGTTTGTCGGATTTATTTTGTAAAAGTATATCAATGACAACTGGATGAAATATTTGCGTAGAATCAAACGTAGTGATAAGGAATATGCAGTTAAAATGAAAAAAATAAAATTTTGTGGAAATACTGACGAAATGAAATAGTTTAGAGAATGCAGACTTCCATTAAGTTATATACATATTTAACATTTTAAATAAAGAATAATTCCCCTTCTCTCCCTTTTCCCTTTTAAGAAAAATTTCCCATATTTCACTATTGCCGAATAAAATCGTAAATATTCCTCTTTAGCTTTTCTTTAAAAATTTGCAATAAAAAAAATGTGATAAATTTTTTCGGATGATTTACAAAAATTTCTAAAAATAATTTCGAATTTATTCCATTATTATTCATTCACTTATTTCTCCGTAATCTTGGCTTAATTGTCTCTGACAATTCCCAGATGTCGTCCTCGGAAAGATAATTTTTGAAATCTTGAAAGAAATACAAGATCTTATCATCCTTCTCGATTGAATAATTCCTGCAATATATTTACTTAAGATAATTCTTTGATAATCCGACATTTTATCGTTGATATTTCATATTTAATATTGGAAAGGCTTTTTTGCTTGTCACTATTAATAATAAATGCAATTTAATTAAAAGCAATATGTGCCTAAATAAAAGTAGTTTGTCTCTAGAATAATTGAAAAAAATACCAGCTTTTGAAACGCCTTATGCTATCCAAAATAGCGAATTGCTGCCATCGTTTGCCGAAATTTATTAGATTTTTGCAATAATTACAATTTTCTGGTGCCAAGTAATTAGTATTACCAATATGTACAAATGTTAAATCTTGCAAAACAAGTCCTCTGAAACATTTTATTTCGAAAATAAAATTAATTAAATAAAACTAATTAAATTAAATAGAAACTATAAAGATTAAATAATTATAATGATTAATTGGTTTATTATATAAAAAGACTAAATATTAGCGATTTGCTTAATGCTTTTGAATTTTTAAAATCTCATTATTTAGCAGTTCTCGAGCAATTAGCAGAGTAGTTCGAAGATTATATTCCATTCGATCTAAAACACCTATAATTGCTTCGAACTACTTTTGTGAATGCTACATTTGTTGTCTCAACTAAGCAGTAATCAAGGTAACTATAAATTTTTGTAAATCTTAAAATATTAGAAATGATTAAAAATTCAGTGATAAGAGATAATCTTACATATATGGAAGACATGGTGGTAAACTTTCGGATAATAATGTGCGGTAATTTTTGAATGAATGTGAACTATCCATAATACTTGAATGATCTTTAAGCATGTCCAAAGCATTTTTCGACCAGTCCAGACGTCTAATTGGTCCAGAATCGAGCGCAGATAGTATTGCAAGATAAGAATTGTAATTTCCCATTGTTCTCAATTGCTTTAAAGAAAATATCACTCGTTAATTTGCATTTGCATTTAAAAAATGAATGTCATTTAGAAAAAATAAAACCTTCATAATTTTGATGAATTTTATAAGGTATTTCTCGCGTAGCCTTTGTTCGTTTGGTTGTATAACTAAAGTTCTCACCCAGTACGAAACCTATAACGAATTATTATTTATTCATTATTTTTGGAAAAATTAGAAAAATCATTCAAAGTTTTCATTCAATCAATCAATGATCCTACTTTTACTTTACTTCATTTATTTATTTACAAAATTAAGGAATGTAGAAATAAATAAGTTGCCTTCGAGAATTCATTTACCTTATTGAAGTGTTCTGTGAATGAGCATAAATTTGGGCTTTTCTTCTCGTTTTGTTCCATGGACCACCATAACATCTCAGCTGGCTAAACAAAAAAATTTTGTTTGGGAAATAATTGGACCAATAATCGATAAGCAACTATAGTTCCATTAATTAATTTTTTATTTTTAACGGCTTTTAATAGGACAATTCGTCAGAAGTTTTTCAGAATTGCGAAAAGGGAAAAAACACGCATAAAAAGAAAATATGTTAAACGTCAATTTCTTTTTTTACCGTTAATTAATAATTAATTAAATCGAATAAAAATAAATTATATTATTTTTAAGCATTTTTTAAGATAAATTTTTCGATAAATTAAAATTAGACAACGGCAAATATTTAAAAAATAGAGAAAAAGAAAAAATAAAAATTGCATAATTTTTTTTTATTGTTCTTAATTCACTTTTATCAATATATTTTGTAATTTGAACGAAAAACTGCAGTAACCTCGATTTTTTGAAATAATTCGGCATCCAAATAAGTCATTTGCTTTGCAATAGCGCTTGAACGAAATTCAAATAATGATGGCATTCTGTAAATTTATGTTTATATTTAATGCAATCTGGAAAGAAACTATAGAATTTCAAGAAAATTGCGCTCATTCCTTTTCTTTTCTTTCAAGAATATCAGCATTAATGAAGATTTAAACAGATTTCAGGCGAAAAGGTATTTAAAAATACGGTGATTATAAGCGTTTTATGTGAAGAAGACTTTAAATGAGAAAGAAAAAGCAAATATTACTTGATAGTTTTACCGAAATATTGGAAATTATCATTAAATTCCTTTTTATTAGTGAATTTCTGTTCGATTCGTGACATTAGCCTTTTTCTGAAAATTTGAATATTTCTCTTTTTTTTCCAAAAAAAGATTTATTATTTGCGATCAATTTTACCCTATTAATTCTGCTTGGCTGCGACAAAAATGGGATCGTCGCAAAACAAGGCTGAAGAAAGATCTATGATGACAAGAAGAAAGAAAAAAGAAATATATAAAAATATATAAAAATAAAGCAAAATAAAATAGTTAATTCACGGCATAATCTTTGTTAAATTGAAAAAAATTATATAATAATTGATCAAATTTAGTTGAAATTGTTAACAATGATATTATCAGCAATAATGAATTTATCAACCAAATATAATCACTTAAACTTATTTACTTTTTAAAAGTGTTATTATTGTCGAAAAAAGAATATTTACCTTAAAAGTTTAGCGAATGTATAATTTCCATCACCAATAAGACGATTAATAAATTTGGTTATAGTACGAACAAGTTCTCGAATAATTTCAACAGCGCAAAGCTCATCAACTACTCGTACTAACATCGAAAATGATTGCCGTGCAACTTTTACAAATGATTGAGCATCTGATAAACTCATATAAATATATCTGAAGTGAATAGATTTTCGTTAAACTTATTTTATCATTTTGAATAATGAAAGGCTAAATACTCGACTCGACTCGATAAGCTTTTACCTTCTTAATAAATAATTTAAATATCGCAAAATTTCTCAAGTGGTATATTATAGAATTGTTTAGATGGATATTTTGCGTCAATAATTATATTTGCAAAAATACAATTTTAAAGTGTTTAGGCAAATTTAGCTTTAGATAAATAAAAAGAAAAATGAATTGTAGTTTTTTTCAAATTTTTCTCGTTTCGCTGTTTTTTACGATTTTCCCACTTTTTTGTTCAAGTTTCTATAAGTGGTTGCTTTATTTTAAAGTTCGAGTTGCACGAATTTGTGTATTATAATTTTTTTGGGAAGACCAGAAATTTTTAGAATTTTTTTTTTCCTGAAAATTGTAACCTTCGAATTAATTTATCAATTAGTTCAGTGGATGAAATAAAAGTGCGATAAGTAGTAAGGAAAGCCTCTTGATAAAGTAGAGAGCCATTTGGTTGAGTAGCATATGCAATGAGTGCATCGACTGGTCCACCGCGTACCTTCAACATGAAGAGATTTGCTTCAAAATCCTCTATTTCTTAAGTGCTTCCTTAAATAATAGGAGGAATAGGCAATCACCTCATGGGGCTTAGATATGCCATCATTAGCTCTTAATACAAGCCAATCGGTCGAATCGATTTGTTCCAGAACACTTGATGATGAGATCGGAAGAAATTCAGAATATTCCACTGATTCTTCACCAACATTCTCCTGAAATATGATGGTTGCCAAATCATTAAATAATAGAAAACTAAAAACGAAATTTTTTATTTCTTATAAAAATTTTTTATAGCCTTTTCCAAGAGACTTTCATAGTTATTTCCACAAAATTGTCTCACAAAAAAGACTTCGACAAAAAATGAAATTTAATAGTCAATCAGTTTGTTCTATTTATTTAAAGAAAATTTCCTCATAGAGTAAAGCAATCTTATAGCAAACAATCTTAACAATCTTATAACAATCTCAGTCCAATTTTATAAGCGATAAAGAAAGGAAAAAATTAAAAATTATGACTCTCCGAGAATTTATCAAATTTATTAACAATAATATTTTATGAACCTCTTCGTTATCAACAAAGCGTTTCGGCAAACGAATTCGATCGGATTCAGATATTTGTAAAATTTGACTGAGATTCGAATAATCATTTGAATGAATCGTCGAAGCACCTTAAATTACTGTTCAGAAGAAATTCTAAATTTTAAAAATGTTTAAATATTTCTTTAAATAAAAAATAAAATTAAAAGACACATTCGATGAATTCTTATATAATTCTTTAATTATATAATTTTAAAGAATTCTGTTCATGCAAAATTAAACAAACATAACAACTCAAGAAAATATCATTCCAGCAGCAAGTTGATTTGAAGTTGATTAACGAACACGAACATCCATTTTATATATAAATATATATATATATATATATATATAAAGAATGTTCTTTCTTCTTTTATTAAAACGAAATTAGCATAAATTGATGGGTTTTGATAAGAAAAGCCGGAATATCTAACCATATCCAATATGAATATACCAGAGAATAGGTATATTATGACTGTGAGCAATCCTTACAGGATCATAATATCCACACATTTAGAAAAAATATCTTCTGAACAAAATAAATAGACGAATTCAAAATTGGTGAAAATTATTGGATTAAATAGTAGTGTATTAGTTAAGGAGCGTATGCGCATAGAAATGCGTAAAAATAAATTAACAAGAAGAATTAACATTTCTTTGTGACGACGCAACAAATAATTTATGCGAAGGCTAAGGTAAATGAAGAAATTTTTATGATTTTTTTTTGTTAAAAATTTCACGAAATTACTATAATAAGCAGAAATGGTATAAAATTTGTCGATTATTCTAAAATATATAAAACTGAAAAAAACTAAATTATAACAAATTTCGAGAGGATTTACAAGAAAAAATCGTTCATTGTGATTGTATAACATTTATAAATAATGAATAAATATGGTGAGTGAAATGAAACGACTCAAAACAGAGGAAGAAGAGGGGAAAAAAATGACTAAATTTTTAGAGATGATACTGAACGCAATTAAGAATATGGGGCTCGACCGGTTTTATTGTCTCGCTGCAAACGCACTAATAATTTCTCTAATTATTTGCTATTTCACAAAACCATTATTGCAACAAAGCTTACTTTAACAGCGATACTGGCACAGAAAAAGCTTAGAAGAAATTTATATTATTATCAGCGCTGATAAAATTCCACTGAAATAGAATAGATTTAAATACAAAAAATTAATATTATCTCCAATTATTATTAAAATAAATCTTTAAACTTCTTCTCATTTTCATAAATTACTAAATATAACTGAGATTTAAATACATAAAAAATGGCAAAATTCCTTTTTTAAGCTCAATGAATTTGTGAATGAATTAAGAGCAATCAATAAACTGGTACATAGCCAGAGGGTATTTAACATTCTCGACAAAAATTAAAATTTCATTTGTTGAAGTACCTTAGAAAATTTCTTATTCAATTCACTTAGCGAATTAAGTACATTGCTATCCATTTGTGAGCAGTCTTCGCCTTATCCGAACAGTCAATAGCCAACAGAGCTATCAAAACAAAATAATGGTGAATGCTGTTAGAAGAAGAAGAAGAAGAATGCCATTAAAGCAAAATCAAATCAAATCAGATGTGAAATTAAATAAAACAAAATACACAGTAAAAAGAAGTACACAAAAAAGAACTAAAAGAAATCACTGCGACATGAAATGACAATTTGGCACAATTCAATTCTCAAAATACACATAAAATTTCACTTTTCATTTTACGATTAAGTAAAATAAAACGAAAATATTTTAAATTTTGTTAACAATTAAGAAAAGGAATTCATTATTGTTTTACAGTGATTATTAAATAAACTCGAATTTTTCACAATTTTTAAAAAAAACTTCGAAATTCGCAAGCAAATAAGTTTAATAATCACTATGAAATGGCGCATAATTATGTCGACAAATCTTTTTATCACATAAAGTTTCATGAAATTTATTAAATGTAAACTTATATGGTTAGAATTCTATCATTTTTAGAATAAATGATCCATTTTTTTTCAAATGGAAAATTCACTAAGAATAAAATTTGCTGCAGACTCATCAATATAAAAATGGTGGATTTTTGAATTAAATTATTATCAGTTATTAATCAGTTGATAATAAAATTATTAAGAAATTTATTTTAGAAAATAACTAATTCAAAAATTTTCTAATCAGCCAAATCAATATATGCAAAAAAAAAGAAATTTTATAATATTTTAAGTGATAAAAGATAGAATGGAGAAAATAGGAAATTCACGTTTTTTCGGCGTTTCATTTTGAATGATTTGGCTTACATTAGTCTTATAGAACAATAATTTTTCACATTACTTCTTTAATTTTTTCATAAATAAAATCCAACAAAAGATAAAAACTGATATATAGCCCGAGGGTATAAAACATTTTCGAAAAAAATTAATATTTTTATATATTAAAATGTATTTTATATATTAAAAATTATGAAAAATTATGAAAAAAATTATATATTATGTATTTTATATATTATATTTTATATATTAAAAAATACATAAATGAAAAGATGTAATGCTTGAAATCACCTGAATGGGAGAATTCAAACTGAATTTTCTTTCTGTACTGTTCTTCATGATACCTCAAATTATCATTGAGAATAATATATGAAGCAAGGCTTGAACCACGGAAAAAATCATCCTTCTCATCATCCTTTTTATCGCCAAAAGTCTGAAAATGATTGGGCATATCAAATGTAAAGTTAAAAAATACACACAGCAAAACAGATATTTTTTATTCGAAACTGTAATACAAGATTTCCGACAAATACGCATTGATCTGACATTTTCAGATTAATTCCCATTTTCTCATTATTTAAATATGCGTTATTATTTATAAGTGAGTATTGTTAGGAAGAGAATAGTGGACAATGGGTCAGATTATCGCGCTTTACTTCCCATCATTTGACAGCAATAAAGATGAAAAATCTTGCTGACCACTCACCTCATTTTATTCCTCACGTTACTCCTCTGGTAAAAGTTTCTAACCTTATTAAAAGTCATAAGACTTAACCAGAAATGGTAAGCATAAGCACTAACCACCTATTTATTATTACTTTACTCGTCTATGAATAAGCAAGTGAAATATAAATTTAATTTTTAACTAATATAAACCCATATGAAATTTATTTACCTGCATGTACTGCACAATATGTTTTCGCTTTGGTGGAATTGGTGGAGGTGAATTAATATTCGGTAATCCCATTTTAACAATACTCTGTTCTTCATATGAACCACTTCCTTCTCTATTGATTAGATGATTTCCCTAAGATAAAATCAAGCAAAGCTGTAAGACTTGTATATTAAATCATTTAGAATTTATCCGGTAACACTTGCAAATAACTCAGCAATTCTGATTCGACGAATGGAAATTTTTTATGATAATAAAAATTTGGTGGAAATTTAATTTTGAAATTTTATGCTCGAAAAATAAAAGAATAGAAAATAGAAAAAGTGAAAATTTTGAAATATTATCACAATTTAGAAATTGAAGAAAAAAAGAATTTATAATTGCTATAAAATATGGTTTAATCTCGGCTATTCGGCCATAAAAAATTAGATTTTTTATAATATTTCTGTAATCGAAAGCCCAATAAAAATTAAGCCTTTGTACCCTTAAAGAATTCATGCATAAAAAAAATATAATGTCGTATTTCCCTTTCCAAATTCTCTTTTTCTCTCTCTCTTTATGGATGTAAATATGAAAAGTTCGTAAAATTTTTTCGAAATGACCCATTTTTCATTAACATTGTTATTAATGTCTAAAGATCGTTGATAGGTCGTTGATGCGATGATAGTTCTTCGATAATAAACTATTAACCTGAAATGTTTCGATTTGTTCTGCATTTAGTTTATTCGAGTCAAATTTTTGTGCAGAATTATCAGCGATTATTTTTCCATTTCGTTTTGATGTTTTTGCAACATTTCTGAAAAAAAGTTATAAAAAATAAAAGTAATAAAGAAAAAAGAAATCAACCAAGCATATCACATATTAGCTCTGTTTTTTCGGCAGTAAATCGTTGATTTAAAAAAGATTTTTTTTCAAATTTACAAGAAATTAATGAAAATTAAAAATTAAAACTAACTGCGTCGTTTCATCAGAATGTTCAACTTTTCTTATTTTTTGTGAGATTTTCCCGTCGAGGTTCATTCCTTTAAAACGATCACTAAAATGCATTTCAGGACTTCTATCTCGCGATTTGAAACGATCGAAGTGTCTCGTAAAGAAATCATCTGTTTGCAGATCTTCATTAAACGATACGTCACCGTCATGAAAAGTATTAACCACTTCGGCCTTTCCGCCTCCATGTGTCCTTATTGTTACCTGCATGATGAAATAATCTAATTTGTATGAATTCTTAATTGTACTTCCAATTACAACTTAGATTTAGGCTTAGGCTTAGGCCATTTTAAAAACTAAAATAATATAAAATAATCCAAATTTTTAAAAAATTAATAAACTAATAATTATTATTACCTTTGCTTAATCCAGTTGGTAATAATTATGAAACAAGAACTAATTAAAACTAAAACTAATAATTAATAATAACTAATAATAATTAATTAAAAAATAATTAAAAACAATAATTAAATAATTAAAACTAGCAATTATGAAACAAGAAATTTTAATAAAAAATTTTTATTGCAATTCATTACGAAAAAAACAACCGTTATATTTTCAAAAAAATTTTCTCCTCTTTCTTTGAAAATTCTAAGAATTGTATATTTAGAAGATTTATATGTTTCAATCATATTTTTACTTTTAACAAAATAAATAAGTAAAAAATAAACATTCTTTGTGGCGTTGCAATGTGTTTATTTTCAAGAAAATCAAGATTGAATAATTTCATGGAAATTTTGGGAAAATTCATAAAGGGAAATTTTTTCCATCCGAAATCTTAAAAAATTTTTAGATTTTTAAAAAAATTACATGTTTGCTATTTTGTTGCATATTGAATGTACTAAGTTTTTTGCGTCTAATTTCATAACCATCCGATAATTTCTGCACTTCTTCCTCGCATGTTTTCCTATCTTTTTTCTCTTCACGTTCTTCTCTAAAATTAAAATTTAAAAAATTAAGTAAAAATTTCAAATAATCGAAAGCGACAATATGGATGAATGAAAGTTTTTTAAGTCGATGACGAATAAGCAAAATCGTTTTAAATCGTTTAAAAGTGAAAAAGATTCGTTGAATTAGAAAAAACATCTAAAATTTTCCATGAAACTCCCGTTAAACCTATGCCATAAATAAAAGATTCTTTATGTTCATTTATTTGAGTGGCGCTGTTGATCCATCTGTACTTCTATCTTCTCCAGTTGATTCCCTGACGCTTATTGAATTAGGAAATAGTTCGTGCTAACCATATATATTTTTATAAGCCACCTAGCAATTTTGACCTACAAAGAAGAGTTATCAAACCTTTGTTCATCAACTGTCGGAACATCATCGATATCACTGTCATCATTCGGAATGTTCGGGAAAATCGGGTCGAATTTCGCCACTTGACGAAGGTTAAGCTGTGACAATAATTCATCAATGCTTTGCTCTGCACCAGTTACGCTTGTTCCTGTAAAATTTTCTCTTTATTTAAAGCAATTGCTCTATTTTTCAAAAATTCTAAGAAAGACGGAAATTTTTTTACCACCAAAATATCCCGGTGAATACGATTGAAATTTGCACCAATTCACTCTTCACAATTGAAAAAAAGTACAATATTTTTAAAGAAATATTATTACCACTGCTAAAAGAACGATTCATGCTATGACTAACACCGCCACTCATATCAGTAAAAAAGCCCGAATCAGTGGAAGAATGCAATGGTGATCTTTGGCGGAATTCTCGTAAAGTTTCTGTAGAGGATTCGCATTCAGATGTTGCCAATTCATCGGATGAAATTTGCTAAAAAATCAAATGATAAACAAATCACAACAAAATTTGTGGAGAAATTTAGCGAATTTACTTTTATCAAATCTGTTGATAAACGTATTCCTTCTTGTTTATCAGTGAATGCTCCTCCTTCATCTTCGTATAATTTGCTTTCTGCCCATTCGAGAAGTGCTAATAGTGAACACTAAAATAGGTTTTTTTGTAAACTTATTGTTTGTACATTCATATATACGACGATCCATTTTTTGAATAGGATCGCATAATTATTATTTCATTCCTCAAAAATATTTATTATTTCCATTTTTATTATTTTTTTATTATTATTTTTAAATAATTTCATTAACTTTATGAAAGCATTGAATTTTTTTCAAACCTTTTTATCCTTTTTTTTCTATTAAAACTTAATTAGAAATATTTAGAAAAATTAAAAAGAAAAAAGTTATGAAATATTCAATTTATATAGGTGGGAAAAAAGGTTTTATATTGATTTTTTAAAGGATATACCTGTAGCAATGGTTTTTTATAATTTGATTCAACAATAATTGATAAAACAGCATCAAAAATCGCATTTGTACAGCCGATTATCATTTCCACTTTATCAGTTCGTATAACTTCTTGAAAAAATTGTACAGCGATTTCAGCTTCTTTGTGTAGTTTTTTTGTTGTTTTCATTGTTTTTGACAAGTTTTCATCCTAAAATCCCATAATTTTCCGCATTATTTTTTACATTATTAGAACGAATATAAAAATTTCTAATTAATTTACTTACAAATTAAAAACGCATTTGCATGACAAGGAATTAAAATCACTTAAAATTTATTTGTCCTTCAATAGGTGACAATAAAATTATCAGAAAAATCTTTCCAGCACATAACACTGGACAATACTTTATTATTTGGAGATTTAATAATCAACTTTAGTCTTAATAATTTTTCAATAATTGCAGATATTTTGGTTTATGCAATATTAAAAATAATCATTAAATAAATGTTTGAATATTTAATGTTTAGTGATAATAAAAACAATATAGCAACAAAAATTTAATTTTAAAAAGAAAAAGTTTAACTGAAATTGGAAATTTTTGTGCTATCAGTGGGAAAATAGCCCAATTCTATTGATATAAGAAAAGTGAAATATCGAGAAATCTTTTAGAAAATCGCTTTTGCTTTAGTTTTTATCCACGATTTATCGCTTTAAACCATCAAGTTTGCCTTTGCCAGCATAAAAATATTACAATAATTTATCATATATTATTTAATACATAATATTTAATAAATAAATAAAAACTTTTTGCTGATCAGTTTGCCACTATTTCTTTCACTATAAAAACGACAATCCTCTTTTTGAATTTCTATTAATTTTATTTATTCTATAAATTCTATTAATATTTTCTATTAATTTTCTGTCTATATTTTCATCTTTTATTAATTTTCGACAAATAATGATTTTCCGCAATCATTTTTCGTAATTACAATAAAATAAATTATGCGTAAATTATAAAATTTTAAGAAATTCGATGGTATTCGTTAAATTGTTTTTATTATAATGGAAACATTAATAAAATTAATAAACTGTTTTTAAAAAACTTCGTTATTTTTTAATTTTTTTAATTTTAATTTTAATTTTTTTAAAGGTAATAAATATGAAAAATAAATCAGAAGATGGAAATTAGAAATACGAAAATACAAATATGAAAATATCACAAATATCATACGAAAAAATTAGAATGAATATAGTTTTATTTATTTTATGATATTATTGGAAACAATATATTAATGGAAGAAGAAAGGCAAATTGCAGTCTTTTGAGAAAATCGAAAAAAAAAAAATTTTCCAGAAAAGTACACCTTTATTTCTCACGTCATTGAATATTGTGATAATAATCTAACATTTATGTCTATTTACCGTCGAAAACCTTGTTTGCTAAGCTGAATCGTAGTTTGTCTAGTTTTGACTATTTGAGTTTCAATCGGACAAAAGTCCGAGTTAAGTCTCAGCTTTATTCCCTTTCATTAAGTTAAGCCTCTTATAACAAGACAGCTCTCGCAGTTTCTCATTTATTCATTTGAATTTCCGCTTCTTTCATTTTATTATTGTAGGCATTCCCAGTTATTCCCAATTTTTTAAAAATTACTGTTTTTTTCAAAGCACATTGATGGATTCTCTTAAATTTTTTGTTTTTTTTCATGAATGAAATACTGAAAAAGATTTTTTACGCAAATTGGTAGTCGATTAAACAAACGAAGCAGAAAAATATCAATTTCATCGCGATAATGCAATGAATAAAATCTTAACAAATTCATCCATACAAAAATCAAAAATTTTAGAGAAAAAAGATTTTGCCATCCTATGAGAGATTATAATTTAATGAACAGTTGTAAAATTGATGTCAGCTGATAATTTCGAATAAAAATCCATCTAACATCTAATAATATATTGACTAAAGCTTTACTAAATAAAATTAGAAAGATGATTGTACAAAAAATTTTATGAGAAGTTTTTAACTAAAATAGTGAAATAAAAAGTGGAAAATGATAGCAAAAAAAATTGTCTTAAAAAACTGGAAAATAAAAAAGATAAAAATTTTGACAGAAAAAATAGGGGAATATTGGTTTAAAATTAAAAATTAATATTCAGAAATCCAAGAGAAAATTATTGAATAAAATTATTGAATAATTTAAAATCACATAAATTCTTCCATGTAATGGCAACAATATTGTCTTATTGTACGCTAAGGTGACTAGCAAAGAAGAGCGACTAAGCTTTGGATTGATATGGTTGTCCAATGATATAGGCACTTAGAGGGTAGAAGACTAATGGTTTTTGTTTCAATTATGCCAGGAGAGACTCAAAAACGAGAGGTTTTATCCATTTGAGAAAGCTTAAATAGATGTCGGTGCATGAACGATGCAGGAAGAAAAAAAATGTTAGTAGCCGTCGAGAAATTTCTCACTCAAAAAACCTTTTTCCTTAAAGACCATAAAAATAATTTTGATGGTTACCAATAAAATAATTTTCTGAAAATAAAATAAAATGGAATTGTTTTCAAAATATTTTCATGTGAATGCATTTTGACTGATTCATCCAAATATATATTAAAAAATTCGACATACTATTTATCTTAAATTCTCCATGATAGCAGCATTCAATACAATGAAAAAGTTTGCTCGACGTTCGTGGAATGAAATTTTTAGAATTATTTTGAATTGACAATTGACAATTTTAATGGTACTTTACTAATTGTATAGAAAACTGAGTATTACCGTTCAATTAACAACAAATCGTGCTGTAGACAAGAAAATAGAAAAAAAATTGTAGCCAAAACATTCAAGCAAAACTTGTTTGATTATATGCTGAAATACCAAAAATCCTGCTAAAGGTTATGCGCTAGAAATTTAGCCAAGTATTGTATGGGAGATAGCAGCAGAGCTAATGAAATTAGCTATGGAAAGATTTAGGAATAAAGAGAAAAAAGAGACGAGAAGAATATAGTGCAAACTATAATTACAGATGTAAGTACCACTACTACCAGATGTATGGGCGAAGAATTTTCCACTCGATAAGTTGAATATTAATTTTAAATTTTTTTCTCAGAAAACCACATTGCTCTATCCTAATGCTCATTTTGATAAATTCATCCAAATAATCTATCTATTTGTTTATAAAGAAGCGAAGCACAAAATTGATTTTATTAAATGCATGATTGCCTAAATTTTTGTTAAGATAATTCTTTGAAAATTTGATTTTTTTCGATTAAAGAAAGACGGATGATGATAAGAAATCTTAATGGATTATCACTACTATTTATCGTAACTATTTACCATTGTTATAAATTAGGACAATATTGAGAGAAAATATGAATGATAGCAATTCGAAGAATATTAGCTGATTGCTCCGCGGATGATTACGTTAATATTGACAATTTCAGAGGGGAATTTTGAATAAAATTGGCTAAAATTTGATTAAAAAAATCTCATATTTAACATATTTAAAGCATATGAGCAGAAACATATGATGAAAAGAAAATATTTTACATATTATTATGCATAGTTTTGAAAAATAAGTAAATAATAACATTACTAAAGACTCCTTGAAACTCTGTTTATTTCACTGAAATCTGAATCATCGTTTCAATAATTTTCAATTTTATGAGCCAAAAAAATAAAAGAAAATAAAAATAATTTATTAAAGATCTGAAATCGCGAAAATTATAGTTATAAGGCCGACAAGAAAAACTGCGAAAAATTAAGAGTCACTGAAGAAAGTGACTCTTCGAATGAATCCCTTTCTAAATAAGAAATGGATTTTTTGAGACAAAAAGTACTATTGGAAATATCGGCTATAAATGGAATGCGAAATGATGCGATTTTATGTACATTTCTCTTTTCATATTCTAACTGGTGGTTTTATATTCCGAAAAATGAGCCATTTTGAACAAAGGAAACCTTTCAATAGGCATATCATTTTAAAAAAAAACTTATCTCTCTTAATAACTTATCTGCAGTTTGAAATTAGTCTAACGATGAGACAACGTTTAGTATTCAATAGAAAATTATTGGCGATTATTTTTAGCGAAATCTAATATTATCAAAAAAAACTCGTTTTTAAACAATAAAAATTTTTATGATATAAATGAATAATAATAATAATTTATTATTAGAATATTTTAACGACTATAATAATCAATTAAAATTAATTTAATTAATAAAAGAATTAAAAAATTGATAAAATTATGGCAATAACAATGAAAGGAAAATGAGGTTTATTTATTAAATATAAATATAATAAAAACTATTATAATTTAAATTAAAATTAGAAGCGATTTATAAGAATAAAATAATATTGAATTACCAAAAACTTAGTGATAAACATAAATTTCTGAAAAAAAAATAAACGAGAAAGCAAATTTGATTTGCAGAAATGTAGCTTATTTTACATAATATAAGCAAAATAACCATAAAATATTTTTAATTTTTATCATTTGGAAATTAAAAGTTTACAATAATTATCTGATCATGATTTTCCTATGATTTACCTTTTTATTGTTCGCTAACGAAGATTTTTTTGGAAAAACATTTGTAGAATTGCTGAATGTCGTCGCTTTTGCTGATGGACTCGACTGTAAAACAAAATAAAATGAGAACGCTTTTAAAAAATAATTCTCAAAATTCTTAACAATATATCACTGATATGAATCATATTTATTAAATTACCTTTATTATTAAAATATTAAGCAAAAAGTCGAAGCACATATGGATGGGAAACGTTTTTCAACTTTCGTCGCAAGCCGTCAAAAATATTTTGAAATATCAAAATATTTTTTAAAAATATTCTATCGATTCTCGAAGAATTCGAAATGATGAAATTGGCTCTCATAAGGCTTTTCAAATACTTCAAAAATCAGTTGATGAACATTCAGTTAGAAAATTTCCTAACCTTTCGTGTTAGAAAAGCACTTTGAAATCGATCCATAAATGAAATTGTTGAAGATGGAAAGGCGAAATCGCCATTTGTGGATGACATTTCAAACATATCTGTAAGGGATTTTTGTGAATTTTTATTATAAGAAAAGATTTTTGGAAAAAAAATCGGAGATCATATAACCACTTAAAATGGAAATATTTATCACATGAGCTAATGCAAATCGTCCGGTTGCAATTCATAACGATTATGATTTCTTGTGAATAGAAAATGCATGAAATTTAACGACTAAATGAACAATTATAAAAAAAAAGTAGAAAATATTGAAGAGAAATATGCCATGAAATTTTCTTACGAATCTTCTCTTAATAACTTTTCGGCAAAAATTTTTATGTCCAATAAACCAATAAATTAAATCGTTTTGTATTTATTTATGCCAATAGCCAAATTATATACAATTAAATCATTATTGAGATTATAAACCAAAAATTATAAATATTCGTGGCTATAAAAAAAGGTTAAACCATCATATAGTTCCTAACACATGAAAGGCATTGAGAAAATTTTGATAGGTAAAAAACTGACTGTCAATTAAGAATTGCCAACCAGTTAATTTGGGATTTTGCACATTTTACTGGCATTAACTAAAATTTTTTTAAAAAAGATGAGGAAAAAAGGCATATTCATTAAAGTCGTAGTTGGCGCTAATGCGCTAATTATTGAGAAAAATTATAAAAATGAATTACTTTTGGCAGTGACAAAATCGTTCAGAAACTACTGAACTTGATTTGTTAATTAATGAAATCGTAAATTCTTTATGGAACTTTAAGAATAGTGCTAATAATAATAATGAATACGAAACTTCCTTCAAATCTGAAAAATAGAAATTAGCAACAATCACTAATCCCAAGGGAAAAACCAAGTTTAGCAATTTTTAAACTTAAGCGGAAAAAAATCCAATAAAAATAATTTGAACAATCCCGTTAACTGGGCAAATTAGAAACTTGTCAATATGACTGGGCTGAATCGAAATTTGACACAATAAAAGCGCCTGTCACGTTTAAATCATAAATATAATATCTGAATTGGTGAAATTTCTGTTTTTTTAAAATAATCGAGCAGAAAAATTTCTGAAATGGATATTTAAATGCCTCATTTAAGGCATATAAAACAATAAAAAAATGCGAATGCATTTTTAATATTAATAATTGTATAATTATAAGAATAAAAAAGATATATGTAAAAAAAAATCACAAAAATGCTTTTATAAATTTTCTAAACATAGATATCCTAATTAAAATAAAATAAGGGCAATTTCGCATAGGAAATGAGTAAATGAGATAATTCTAAGAATATGGATGATATCAACAAATTTATTCCTAAAAAAAGCCAAGAAAACGAAATGAAAAAGAAAATTTCTATGAAAGAAAGAATTTAATAAATGCTGATAAGATAATTGGCTTTATTTGGTTAATTAATGCTAATGATATGATATAAATTAGCATATAAAAAAGCTCGAAAATTACTTATAAGCAAAATCAAATTAACAGCAAAAAAATAAATATTTGCAATATTGAAGTATTCATCTCCTAAGCCAACTCAAATTAAACTTTGTTTCTGATATTCTATCAGCTTGATAAGGTTTCAGTTTTGCATTTTTTTTTCATTTCACGTTTGTAACTATTGAAAGACAACAATAAACAATTGTTAAGCAATTAATTAGTAGTGATATGAGGTGGAAATGAAAGATATATTACTCATTATTTAAAATTTAGAAATTTGAAATTTTTCATCCTTAAAATGAGCAATTACTGATTAAATAAACCATCAAATTTAATGAGTCAGCAAAAGTTTTAACGGTCGGTGGCACAATTTGGTTCAGTGCATTAATGTGCCAAAAATCATATTCAGGTGAGATATTTCGTTGAAAATCTAACGAAGATTGCATTTTAAATGCCAAAGCAAAACACTAATTGTTTGATTAAATAATTTAGTTAATTAATAATTTAATAAATAATTAAACAATAAAATATTGGGTTAAATAATAATTAATAAAAATAAATTTAGAAATTATATAGAAATTATATCTTAAATAATAAAAATGGATAAAAAAAAGAATAAACTTCGATTTGAAAAAAGAAAAATAAAAATAAACAGAAAAAATTATTTCGATTCATATTTTAACAAACATTTTGTACGAAAAAATAATTTTGAACATTTTGTATCAAAAATGTGAATCGTAAATGTAAAAAGTTTCAACAGTCGACAATTCCATTTATTTTAAAAGAGTGGAAAGAAATAATTTGCGACAAATATTGTCAATTAATAATTTTCGATTATAAAACTTGCAACATTGACAATGAAAAAAAAAAATAAATTTTATTAATAAATTTCATAAAATACTCAACGAGACGGAAAAAATATTTAAAAAATTTTAAAAAGATTAAAGGAAAAAGCAGTAAAAAATCGCAATAATATTATTATAATTATAATTAAAATGTCTTTAAAAAAATTACAAAAATAGATATTTAAATTGGAAATAGTGCAGCTGCTCATGGAAATTAAAGGCATATTGTCTGGCTAATTTTTTTTATATTTTTATGATTTCCATAAAAAATTGGTTATAAGATAAGAAATGATTTTTTTGCATTCTTAGTCTTTAGTGCTTATTTTACATATTTTTTTTCTGCATTTTTCGCATTTTGCATTGAATGCATACAAAAATATTTTAATGAATTTCCATTTCGATGTATTTCAGTTAAGAAATATTATAATTTTTGATTAAATTTCATAAAATGAAGAAAATTTTTTAAAAAAATTCATATTTATTTTTTTTCTTATTTATTTCTTATTTATTTTAATTCTTTTTTTTCTGATAATGCAATATTAGGTGATCCTTTATCTATTTTTGAATTAAAATTCCACCAGCCTGGATAATCATTCTTTGGTTTTGTAAAAAGTACAAGTGAACCTGGATCTTTAAGGATAGATTTACCTCAGAAATAGAGCCACCGTATCTGCGTTCCGAATGGAAAAGCCACGACCTGTTTTATGGAACCGCTACAAAGTGTGCTTTCCGATTGGTCTGCATCAATTGACAGTGGTAAAACAGTATAAGTTATAACAGTACCTAGATTTGGCTAATACTGTTTCCCATAGCAAATTATTGATCACTCTTAATAGTTATGACATTAGAGGCCCTTTATAACTGGGTATCAGATTACATAAAATACCGTCACCAATCCGTACTCGTCAATAACACTCTTTCTAATACAAAACCTGTTAAATCTGGTGTTCCCCAAGGTAGTTGTATTGCGCCATTGCTTTTTCTATTATATATAAATGATATCACCAATATGGTACTAAATTCTACTATTTATCTTTATGCTGATGATTGTAAAATTTTTTATTCTCATAATAGAACAGATAGCCTATCTCCAGGAGGACCTTAACAGAATAGCCAACTGGCTACATGACAGGCAAATTACCCTTTCCTTTCAAAAATGTAGCGTTCTTCACATCAATTCCAATTTTTCAAATCTTATTATTAATTGCAATATAATCAGTAGAGTCTCACACATTTCCGATCTTGGTATAATCGTGGATGAAAATCTCGATTTCGACCCTCATTGCAGAACCATAGAAATCCTCAAAGAAATCTTCAAAAATATTAAATTTTATTTTTCGATCGTTTAAAAACAAGACTGAAGATTTTCTTATCAAAATGTACAAAGCGTTCGTTCGGACACTTCTAGACTACAATGCTACATGTTATTCTCCGACATACCGTAAATCAAGTAAAATAATTGAAGGACTCCAAAAATATTTTATACGACGCCTCTATCCTAATTGCAATTTTAATTATAAAAGAAAACTTCTACAATATAACCTGAATTCTCTGTCAGTTCGTCGTATTAAACAAAATTTAATTTATATACTTATAAGATTTTGTATGGTTATGTTAAACTAGATTGTTCAAAACATTATAATTTTAGGTTAAATTTAAATCCAACAAGAACTAATGGGCTAAAATTTCTAAAACCTGTGAAAACCTGTGAAAAAAAAAAAACTCATTTCTAAAACTAAACTCATGATTTCTTTATTCGTACTATTAATTGCTGGAACAAATTACCGAACGACATAGCTTGTGCGCCATCCATAGCTATCTTTAAAAAAATCTTTAATCCCTAGCTATCTTTAAAAAATGAATAGATAATATCATTTATAATATTATTTAAAAAGTTCAGATCATGTAGGAACTATGAATTTTGTAATTTCCTCTTTCTTTCATTTTTAAATTAATTTTATATTATTTCATTATTATTATTTTTTATTTTCGTCATTAATTCTTATTATTTGTTATTTTAATCGTTGTTATTAATACAAGCACATGACATTTGCGCCCTGTTTGGCTGGTTTTCAATAAATAACCACCTAGCTGCAATACGCATTGTCCTATTATGTAGTTGCATATCCAAGGTTCTTTTGCCTGCTCGCCAAATACATAGAATCTCATATAATTATATTATAATTGTTTGCGATTTTGCATTAATAATATCAGGAATAGCAGAACGTCAGCAACACTCAATGTCATGTTCCTCACTACCTATCATATGTACTGACACATATTTCACTAAGTCTTGCTAAGTCTTGTGATGAACAGCATGAAAAGCAAGGAAAACCAATCAAGATCTGCATGCTTCAAGAGAGATTTTGAAAGAATAGCAGAGTCAGCGATGTATGAACTCAGGCGAACCTCAAGTTTTTGTTATATCCTGATTTAGGCTCGTATCGAGAGGCTTGGAAACTCCTTATTTTTGCAGTTAGAGGATCCACTCTAACCAATAATGGTGTAAACTGCCAAAGTTGCCAAAGATTCTTTCATCTTCCCATGTTTTAATATCTTCGCATTATTGAGAATTAAAATATATAATGGATATCTTTAATAAAATAAGGAATTTTAAGCACTTAGAATTTTTTCACAAATAGGTGAAGTAAACAATGAATATAATAAAAACACATATGTAATAAAAAACAATATATGTAATAAAAATAAAATAATATATAATAATTAAAAAAAGGATTGCCAAAGAATAGTGTCAAAATCCACTTATTTGATATAAAGAAAAAGAATTTTTGACGAAAATTTGTAAGAAATATGTCTGCGTATTGCATAAATATCAATATTAAATATCAAAATTTAATGTTTTAATGTTTAATACAAAATAGAAATGTTGTAATAAAATTTTTAAGAAATCTATCACCAATTAATTAGAGATATCGTAAACTTTCATCTTCAAATCCATTCGTTATATTTAATAAATTTTAATAAATACTTCTTGTTTTAAAGCTTCTAATTGGAAGAATAAAATTAGTTAATAATAATTATGAGGAATTATAATAAAATATTATTTAGATTAGCGAAGAAATGAACAAAAAATTTCTCTGATAACGAAAAAATTGATAAAATACTATTCTATAAAGATAAAGATAAGAAATAAATTATCATTAATAAAATAAAATTATAAGCAAAAATCTGCAAAGAAATTCTAACTTTTGGAAAAAAAAACCAGAAATTTACAATTTTATTTGAAACTTTACAGATTACAGTAAGGATAAAGGAATGAAGAAATTAAATTGTTATCATTATGAATCTGTTTAAATTAATGAATTAATTTTGTTGGTAAAAAAAAGAAAAGTAAAAATGATGAAACAAATTGTAAAGAAAAACTAAATCAGCAGCAATCTCATATGTGCGATGAAAAAAAGAAACTCAAATCATCATCGATTGGAAAATTTGACATTTTATGATTTGAACATTTGCAAAGATTGATTGCCATGATAATAAATCCGCTAAAAACAACTAAATTTTACAAAATTAGCAAAATTTTTATTAATAAAATTTATTAAATTTATATTTATTCTTCAATATTATCTTCATTTATATATCGTCAGCTTATTATTATCATGTTAGCTGATAAAAAAAGCATTATTTAATTTATATTTTTCGCTTTAAACAAATATTCTAGGACGGTGCTTTTTTATTTATTTTTACAGACTAATGTGCATCTTTGTTTTTAAATCAGAATTGATAACGTCTGGAATATTTTGATGATAAATTATGAGCATTTTATAAAAAGAGAAATTTGTTGAAAGCAAACTATAAATGAATTGCAGTTTTCGGCAGTTGCAATTAAAATATAAATATTGAAAAGGCAATTTTTATAAGAAAAGTATTCTCAATTCGTAACTGATAAATGCGAACTCTAACGACTAGAAAAATCAAAACGCTGAAAGATCAGATAACAATTGTTAAAAAAGAAGAAACTCGGAAAAAATTCCATTCTCTAAAAATTTTTTCATTTTTTAAAGAAAAGGGAAGTTTATTAATGAAAAATAAGGCTATGAAATTCAAAGTTAAACCTAAGTCGTGAATATATGCAGCGCTGTGAAACTTCTATTCCTAAGTGTCTTTTTAGCAAAATGGCCTCATTCTAATAGCCGATGGAGGAAGCTGAACCAGAAATGATGTTAGAAGACGAAGAATAATGCCTGAATATTTTAGCAATTATTTATTAGCATTCCACGAAGCATAAAAAATCCATCGAACTCATTCATATTCATCGCACGCCTAGTTTCATTTTTTTCCCCACTTCGTTTATCGATGTTTTTTAGGAGTGAATCAGCGAAAACAATAAAAAGTACTAGTTTTAGATAGAAATGAATATTTATTTAAGAAATTCTAAAAATTATTGTAATTTTTCGCAAATATATAATTAAGAAAAAATATCGAGAAGCATCAAGCTTTCTTAAATGTTTGCAAATTCTTGCGAATTCCACCGATTAACTGAAATTGTCATTTTCCAATTTTTTTTCTCTCCAAAATAAATAGAATTATGGCAAACATTTCTTACTGAAAGGTGCTTCTAAATTAAATCTGCAGTTATTAATTTATTAATTTCTAAAAATATTAAACTTACAATATCGCATTTAATGATATTAAATTCTTATTTCATAGTTACCGATTTGAATTTTAATATTTTTGTGATGAAAATAATCAAAAAAATCAAAAATCTTTTAATCAGAAGAAATAAAATTTTAAGGGGCCCATTGACTTTTTAAAAATTTAAGAAATTTGTTGGTGGAATTTCAAATGAATATTGGACTGGTAAAAAATAATTGGCAATCTCAAGACAAAATCAATTTTTTTAAAATTTAAACATAAATTTTTAGTGAACTATTAAAATATTATTTAATGAAACAGAAATTTTTGTAAAATTAAGCAATTTTTCGGCGAAAAATTCCACTTAATTGAACATATAAGAAATTGAGCAAAAAAACATAGAAAGTAAATTTATAAATAAATAAATATATTCATTAAAAATGATTCTCGTATACAATGAATGTTAAAATTTCCAAACGAGAGCAATTATAATAATAGTAATAATAATAATAATCATAATAATAATAACATTACAAACTAACGTAAAAAAGTGGTAAACCATTTTAGCAGTTGTATGCTTAAATTATCTTATTGATTGAATTATTTATATAAATTATGCAAAATTATAATAATTATACAATACAATATTATAATTACCAAGATATGTGGGAAATATGCCAAATATTTCGCGCTAAAATATTTGACCTTCAAGCAAAATATGAGAAATTATGTCAAATCAAATATGCAATTTTCAACTGCCCTAAATATAAAGGAAAACATGAAATTCGTGTCAATAACAAGAAAAATGATGAAAGTACCATATAATTAAAAAAGGAACCGATTAATTTTTATTATCACATATCTCACAAAGCAAAGTGGTCTAATTTCTCATCCATTTTTAGTTGCAAATAATTTGTTTTATCGGATCCAGCAAATTTTGCTGAGTCATTTAGAGATTTATAAGTAAGTGGAGTCCAGGTGTGGAACTCTCGTATTAGTCTTTGAAGTAGGCAACAACCCCACTGAGCCATTCTTTCCCTACTTAAATATAAAGGATTAAATGGATTGAAGTAATTATAAATCAGAATTGGTAATAAAATTTAAAATTTAAAAAACATTCAGAGAGAATATTTATCACCAGTTCTAATGCCGAAGATAGGATAGCTGAGTGATTATCGCTCAACACAACGAGTCTTTTCGTCTTCTGCCTTTAATAAGAATAAATTAAAATTAACGCCATTAAAAAAAAGAAATCTGGATGGATCTGATGACCCATTTTTGTCCCCAAACTTTGAGCAAAAATTTTGTCGCCAACGAAGAAGTTAAAAGAAGTTAAAAGGAAAGCTGAGCGCTAATTACTTAATTCTAATGATAATTATAATGAAAATTTAATCAAAAAGTAGTAATGATAATAGATAAAAGTAGTAGTAATAATAGTAATAATAATAGTAATAAAAGTAATAAGTTTCCAATCATTCTAAGTTTAATTAAATATTGTGGATTGAATAGAATTAAAACAAATAAAGAAGTAAGAAACATTATTTTTATTTATATAACAAAATAAGAAAAAAAACATTATTGCAAAATTTCATATTTATAATAATAAATTGCTTTCACTGAACATTAAATTGCTCGAAATTAAATTAGATTTCATATTTATGAATAAACGATTAAATCAAAATATTTTGTAAATATTCCGATTAAGAAACTAACAACAAATAAATAATAAATAGCGAAATAGGAAATAATTAATTTGATGGAATTTTTATCCAGAAAAATTCAAGTTAGTTAAATTTAAAATTAGCATTAATGGAATAAATAAAGAGAATTAAGCGATTTAAAACGTTGATTAATTAGTTTTCAATAAAATTAAGGAAAAAAGAATTTTATTGTTGCATTTTTAATTAATTCCTTTCTTTTATTCATAGTGTTTCATTTAAATAATTCAAAATTTAATACAATAAATCCGAATTGGCATAATTGGTTTAATTACGGCACAAATTCGTTCAAATACTTAAAATCTTCACGATTAGCCCTTTATAAATAATTTATTGTTCGGAAAAATTTGCACTATTTTGGTTTAGTTAATGGATCGAAAGTAGTTCTTCGATAAAATACGATTTATATGCATATAAATAGAAAAATTTTGCGAATTTAAATCATATTTAAGTGAAAATGAATAAAATTTAATCGATGAAATAATACAAAAATTGCAAAATAAAATAGTTCAAATATCAAAATAGTTAACAGTTAACGTCTTTGACAATCAACAGTTTAACATTTTTTCAAAACTGTAAATTCCACATTTAACTATACAGACGAACCACTTCTCATAGAAAATGGCGGATTCGAAGTGATATAAGTAAAAGCATTTAAACAATTCATCGCAGATTGAAGAAGGTAATAAATTATTTAGCGAAAAAGTCCAACAATGTTTAAATTAATTACTTGCGAAAATGTATTGCGTTTTCTTCACATGAGAAATTCATGAGAAATAGAATAAACATATGGTCATTCCAAGAAAATTTTAAAGAATATTTTTGAAAATAAGAATAAACATGCATGAAATTCGGAAAAAAAAGCGTTTTATTGTATATAATGTAATATAATTCGAGAAACTAAAATTCATTCAAAACATTCTAATTCACTCTAAACTTAAATCAAAAAAGCCATAAATAACGTCGTTTATCGTAGACTCAAATTTTAAAAAGAGGAAAATTCATAAATTCATGAAAAATTGCGGCAAAAATAAGTTCTACTATAATTAGCACGAAAGTTGTACTTAAATGGAAATGAAAAAGGAAACAACGGATAAATGGATGAATTTTATTGTGTGACAAGAAATACGGTTTAGTTTGTGGATTAGTTCACCATGAGACATTATTTCTTCAGCTGAGATCAAGCATCACAGATTTGATTCCTCACTTCACTTTTTGACAGGAGGAAACCTAATATTAAAAGAGATTCGAGTGGTACCATGAATCCTACTTCTTTGCCAATATAATTAATCTATGGCATAAACGCAGCAAATGGAGCCAAAGCCGGAAATTTTGTTAGAAGATGAAATCCATTCAAGAATTCGAGATCATCTTTTAAAAAGCTCAATAAATATTAATAATATGCTCAAATAATATTGATAATAATACTGATATAACATATGATAATATTAATAGTAATATTGAGGAATAGCAACTGATTGCTTAATTTTGCAGTTTTATCATTCCATCCATTCTCGTTGGTCTGCAAATAATAATTTCATCGTCCCATTTCATTTATTTTATTATTTATTTTAATTCCATCGGGTAATGCTTGCGAATCACCTCTACTTCTGTCGCCAAGGGACTCTCTGGCGCATTTGCTAATGCGACAAGCCAGAGGATCTAACCAGTGATGGTGAGTCCCATTAAAAAAAAACCTTTTAATTGTTGCTAAAAATAAAAATTATTATAAAACATTCTAATATCTATATTTTTCCAAAGTCTTATAATCCACCTAAATAGGCTTTTTTCTGGATGCTTTTCGTTGTAGAAATCGTTGTAGAAAACTTGCGTTAAGCTATAAAATATTATTTTTATTACACAATTAAAATACCAATTTAAATAATTGATAATTTTATTGCTGCAATCGCATTTATCCTGTAAAGCAGTTCTGATCGAAATTCTGATAAAAAACCTCTCTTAAAGAAAGGAAAAATTTCAAAATTTGGATTTGATTAGATTTTGCCATGTTTTCTCCTATTTTTTTGCCTAGCTTGTTTTTAAATAATGTCAAACCTACAGTGAATGAATACTTTTATTTTTACTTATATCTATAAGTATTAATGGATGGTCGGGCGGTATGCTGCTTCAAATGAAATTAAGCATTATGAACCCAATTTATGATTCCTGTTGAGACTAAAATGAATCCCTGGTGAAAGCATATCAATCACTACCCTAATATTATAAAGAATTAAAAAATATAAATTATTCTTGGCAAAATATAAGGTATTTCCGACAAATTATAAATATAAGGTATAATGAACCTAATAGAGAATTTATAGTGATCAACTGATAAAAAATAAAAGTGTGGCCAATCACTGAGGTTGATCTCATCTATTGATTAATGGTCATGGTCAATTAATAATTGATAATTAAGTTTCATTTATATGATTCGCATTAAGATAATTTTATAAAGGATTCCAAAATAACGCAGTTCTTCTTTATATTTGAAATTCATCAATAGAATTTCTTTATGTAAAAAATTTTTTCAAAAGGAAGATTTGTTAAAATTAATAAGGAAATCCGATTAAATAAGTCGAAATAATTCGGCAAAAAATTTAATATAAAACCATCATTTTTGATAATTTATTCAAAAAATTTTCATCATTTTATTAGCTTAAAAGATGAAAATTGCTAAAATAATTTGCCTATGGGAACTTAAACAGATATATTTGAATGGGAAGATTTTTCCTTAATCAAATTATAATTTATTGTAATTATAATTATTAATAATTCGACAGTTCCAGCATTTTCAAAATTATGAAACTTGTTTCATCGCCATTTTTGTGAGAATGCAAATGAATTTAATAAATAAAATGGTAAAATCGGAATGAATTGGTGAAATAGACCAGCGGATTTGGTGATTCAATTTCTTATATTTTTAAGATTGAAATGTTATTTTAGACTCTATTAAATTTTATTATAACATTCATTCGTCTTCGTTAGAATATTTTTTTGTTTTATCGATAAAAATATTTTATAAATTATGGCATTCGTCATATTACAAGAAATATAAAACATAAACATAAATTATATGAAGAAATCTGCCATTTGGCTGCCATTTTTGTTTTCTTATTACAGAATTGTTTCGACGCTTTTCTTCCATATTTATGTTTTTTTTTTCAAGAAAGATTTTATTAAAATTTTCGAAATTATCAAATAATTACAGCATTCTCGTGTAGATCATATGTCTCAAAAGTGACAAGTTCGAAGCGATTTGAAGGATGTTACTTATAGAAATTACAGGTTTCCTCAGTCAACCTCATTTCTTGTATAAATAATCGACGAAAATAAATACTAGCAAAAAGCGATGGTTTGTTCCATTTTTATTTTTCAGCACCGATTTCAGGCTATTCAGATATTTCCGTTAATTAATATGAAATTATTGTTATTATTTTCATTTTTTATTATTACTGCCACTGTTATCAGTGTTGGTACTCTTATCATATTTACTGTTGTTATTACTATTATTTTATCATTGCTATCAATAATTGTCCTTTCCTATCCTTTAGATAGACGTATATTAAAAACTGGAGCATATATCGATTAAAATATGTTTACTTGATTATTCAAAGATCGATTTGATGATGGTCATCTGCGAAAGGTCATCCATTGCTTGTTATGCCCTACTGTCGTTGTCATTTCATTCGTGCATGTTTCTTATGCCTCTTATGCAAATGTCCTATTAAATTCTATTTTTCTTCCATTCTTGTAAATTTTAGGTGATTTTAAAAAGGTAATTATCCTTACAATAAATATCATTAATAATGATATTTTAAAAAAATGCGTATTCGACGAAATGTATCTTTTTAGGTTCCACATTTTTTTCAGCGAATTTCATCAGCGAATTTTAAACCAATAAAATGATGAAAATTTTTATTTAATTATTGAAAATGGCTGTATATTTTTTGTCGTTAATGATAGCAATAAATGTAAAATCAATTAATAAAGTCAATTTAAAGATAAAAGAAAATTATTGTTTAATTTCGAATAATTTCGAAAAAATTAAGAAAATATATAATTGTATAATTTTATATTGTATATTTTGAAAATTTTTTAAAAAATTTATTGGCTGAGAAAAATAGAATTAATAAATTAATATACTTTAATCTCCTTCTTTTTGTTCAATTCAATGGAGCTCAGTTTTCTCGCACTTTTTCCACACTTTTTTAGTTTTTTTTTTTTTTTAAATGAAGGTCAATTTTCAATGGAAAGTTTGATTTTGAAATGAAAAATATTCAGAAATTTTATACAATTTTATTTTAAAAATTTAAATTTTATTTAAATGTTCATAAAAATGTCACTGCGTTCATATTTTCTAATTAAGTTTGTTCCACTCATTGATGAGGCAATTGTTTTTATGAGAGAATTACCTAGCAACAGAAGTTTTGGGTACTTTTCAGTGCCACCTGAAAATACAATTAAAAATTATTATAATAATTATAAATATCTAAAATTTTTTTGCCTTTTTTTATTCCGTTCGATTAAAATTAAATACAACGAAAAGAATATTTATTTAAAAATTTAAAATATTGAAAAAAAATCTATTTCGATAAAGAATGACACCGTTAAAATTTGGATGTAAAAATTTTGAAAATTATTTTGAATTATTTATTTATTTTTTCACCGATAAATAATTTTGTTACGAATTAAATGATTGCAAATTTTTATTTAGAATATTTGCATTTTTTATTTATTCTATTATAATATATTCATAAAATTCATTGCCATTATTAAATTGTCAATCAACGAAGTAAATATTAAAAAGCTCTTTCAAAAAAAACTTAAAAATGGTATTTAAGCGAATAAACTGCGCAGAAAATTTAATAACATCTCGCTGACATCCCATGCATGTCCCTTTGCTTGCAATACAAATTTATTTTCTCGCTAAATCTTCTTTAATGAATAAATGGTTAATCTCTAAAAGATTTCAATCAGCCAAAATCATTTTGCTTTGCCATTTTGCTTAGATTTTTTATCAAATAGTAGATGAAAATTTTTTCTTTTTTGGAGTAAAAGTGTTAAGAATAATCTTTAACTGATTATTCTTATCAATTGTTGAAATCAATCTTTATAAATTTATGGAAAAGTTTTTTGCTGAAACGATTTCTAACAATTTAACTATGGCAAATTAAATATAAATTGTGCAAACTGTTAAACTTTTATCAGTTCAAAAAAACAATTATAGTATTTTTAAACTATTACGCATTTAATGAAATTATAAAGGCCATAGAAAATATAATATTAAATAACATAAATATGCGAGTCTCGGCAGAAAATTTTTCTATTGAAATTAGATCTGCATAATTTATTCAAAACGGATTTTTTAAACTAATCAAAAATCCTCTCATTAACTTGCCAATTCGTTTTTGCCATATACTTTTTCTCATAAATTTAATTCTCATTTTTTTGTGCGATTAGTAGTTTTCTTCGAAAAAATTTGCTGTGCGATAAATCTTAAAAATTTTTGCTACTTTTGAACCATTGTAATTATTGCAACATGAAATCGTTAATTTTTTTAAAGAAGAATGCCTCAAGTTTTTCCTTAAAATTCTTAACATTTATCAGTGTTAGTTATTTCATTTGTATCATTTGTTTTTTAGACGATTTAAAAAGCTTTATGAATTAGCTTTTATGAATAATATTGGACAAACGCTATTTATTTAGCTAAATGATTTTTTAATTATCGTAAATTATGGTTCAGTACGATAAGCTTATGGATTAGCAATAGTTTAATTTGAGATTTCTGAGATAAGCCGGAAAATTGTCCAACGAATTTTTACATCAATAATTTAAAAAATATTAGCAAAATGTCAAAAATTTTTTCCCAAAGATATTTTCATTTCAAAACGAATTTCCTACAAATGAGAATTTCTCAACTGTATTACATATTTCTTTTGGATTCTTTGTAAATTTTTAAATACTTCGCTTTAGAAAAAAATGGCTGAAATTTTTATGCCATTTCAACTTTTATGAAATAGTGATCGATCGATTGTGAATAATATTTTCTTTTATATAATTCATATAATTCAGCAATTCCTACTGATATTATTACTACATTATTAAAGTATTTGAGATTCCATACTTTTTTTTTAATAAATATATGCGCTAATATAATTTATTCATTGTAATCCGACATCGGAAATGAAGTCAAGAAAAAAAGATTTAATGTGAAAATTATACCATAAACAGCAATTATGGCCATAATATCGATGAATATTAGGCGAAAAAAAAGACGAATTTCCGAAGCGTTTTGACAAAGACATGATAATTTTAACAGGCTGATCATATTAACCTTCTCAAGGTTATTTTGACCCAAAAAAATACTTTTAATTTTGATTGATAATTTTTCATTCAATCGGTCATGAACAAATATGATCGGCGCGTTTTCACTACCATCCGACAAAATAACCGTAAAAAATTCTATGTATTTTATTTCATTCATCTATTATTTATTTTTTAAACTGAAATATTTACTTATTTTTATTGCAAATTATCCATAATAAATCCACATGATTCTATTAAAAAAATTTTTCAAATGATTATTTCCCACTAATATTTGTATGCAAATAATCATTGTATAATGCAATATTATGCATTCTATTCGCCATTTCTATGATTAGTTGCTTCGTTAAATTAATGATTACCATTCTGCATTTATTATCATTCTTTGATCCGCGACCGTGCACTTGGATGAGAGCCACTTGGGAATGGAGACACGGGTGGCTACCCAATATCCATTGGAGCCTATTTTTGCCGGCAAAAGATCAAAGCCAATGCTTTGAAATGATTAAAATCTCAAGCAACACACATCACTTATATGGATTATTTATTATAGGTTCTATTAATTAAATATAATAAGATTCTATCGTCTTAGGTTGAATTTAATTTGAATTCTAACAATTCGATCTAAAAAAAATTATCATTTTGCAAATTAATTCAATTTTTGCAAAAAAAATTAAAATAAATGAATCGTTATTATCGAAGACAATTGGTTTTTTTTAATTCTTAAAATAAAATTAAGCAAAAAAATTAAAATTTTATTGAAATTTTACAGATATAAATGATATTAAATGATCTAAGATCAATTTTTTAGTGATAGAAAAAAATTTTGTTGATTTATATTCTCAGAAATTTATTTTAAGAAAATCCTGTCTCCGTTATCACTCAAAATTTTCAAATTTTTTTGAGAAATCGAAAATTGAAAACTGTTAAATAAAAATATATTCTTCTATATTTTAATTGAAAAAAATAAATTTATCGCGGATGATTTTTTTTTAATTTACGAGTCTTTTAAAGTTTACATTTTAATTTTATTTTCACATTTTAATCATTTTTAATTCAAAATTTTTAAGGCTCCTAAAATAAATTATATAAATAAGAAAATCAAAAAAATAATAAAATTGATAAATTAAATCAATAATATTAATTAATTAATAAATTAGTTTTAACGATGGCTTTATCGATTTCCTTTTTTTATTTCTCTTCAAATTTTCACTTTTACAGAATTTACTTTGAATGAAATTTATTTAATCAATCAAATTTTATTTTATTTCATTTTTTTAAAATTTCCTTTAATTAAATTTTAATTTCAGTTTTCTTCGATATAAAAGTAGAAATAACTGTGCTTTTATCAAGTTTTAGATGATAATTTATACCATAACATCGGTTAATTCCATCGGAGATTAAGCGATAGTTGAATTCTTATCAGTTATTTAAATATTTTCTTGGTGATAATTAAAAGATAACAAATTCTATTTGGAATGTGGATAAATAAAATGTTCAAATTATACCAAATAAATAGATTAATCTCAAAGGAAGTCGCAAAGTTTGCGCTTATCTTACATTTCGATTTTTTTGTCATTTGAAACATTTTAAATATTCATTATAACTGTGTTTTAAAGTATTATAATATCTGTTTATTTCAAGAGAAACAAGAAAATCTAAAAATAATCGCACAAAAATTTTTTCCTTTACATTAAAAATGTTGAATGTGAAGAATATTCGTTGTTGTTAGCGATTTGCTTGGTGTAATTATTGAAAATTAACAGCTGAAATTTATTTAACAAAACGATTGTTGATATGAAAGAATATATAAAATTTGAATTTGAATTTTAACAGATTTTTCTAGCCATTTCACTTGAAAAACTTTAATTTTTGGAAAAAAATTTTTTGAGATTTAGCGGTATTAAATTTATAACGAAGAATTTCATATTAAGTGTAAAGAATGCAGATTTTCAGAATTTCCTGAACGTATTTGTATTTCATTCTCGCATATCGTTTTAATCATATCAAAATCATAGCAAAACGGGTTTAAAAGTACATTGCCACTACTTAAATCACTATGAGTTCATTAGCAACATCTTCATGTTCCAGTGGATCCGAAACGTTATCTCGGAATTTAAAAAATAACCAAAAACCAAGTGCATTTGGTACTATTTTAACGGTGAGCTGTTTTTTTCATTGTTGTTATTTTTCTTTTCGTTTTATACTATGGTTCATAATATTTCGATTGGTGCACAGTACCTTTAACGGTTTTTTAAAATGTTGTTATCAAGTTGAACACATTCATAATTAGTCGATGTCGTTGATTAGTCAAACGAAAGTTGTCAATCATTTCTTTAATTTCCATATGTCATTCTGTATATATCGCCGATAAGATCTTAAGGAATAATTCGCTAGAAGTTTGATAATTTTGCCTGAGAAATTTGAAAAAAATTTGTTATTGCTGGTTCACATAGAGTTTTTCCTGTTAATAAATAAAAATCAAATGTAGAAATGTTTACGGAGATAAGCGAGCAGCCTTTCACCGTTTCTCGATAGGCTGCTCGGCACGTTGTTCAAAAATTTTTTGCAAAGGAGTCATTTCACTATAGAAATGGAGATAGATAGCCAACCCGATCCGAATTTTTTAAATATTGTAGTTCACGAAAAGCAGAGCTATTGCTTCTCAACGTAAATCTGAACCATTCCAATCCGACTTTATTCGTAACGAAATGAAAAATTGCTTATATTTTGTGGAGAAAGTGATATTCACTAGTAGTTATGTTTTAACTTAGAAAAAGCGGACATCCTAATAATACGAATTATTGTTGATCAAATGTTGATATAAATTTATAAGAAGTTTCCTTCCATCAAACCACACAAATCGAAATAAAATGACGCGTTGCAATCAAATGGCCTGAAAAAAAATACGAATTAAACTAACATGAAAAAGTCGAACGACCTCGTGAAGTTCACTAATAAATCAATTGTATAGCGGTGGTGGTGATGATTTTCTTCTTCAACATTGCTTCCTATCGTTTTAATCTTCGTTCATTTATTGCATTTGCCTGCCACTGGCTGTGATGATTATTCGTCCGACTAATGAAAGTCTTATGATCCACTAATTTATATTTTTAGTATTTTAGTATTCGCGACATATTCCGTAGAATTTTTCGCTTCTAAAATATTCATATTTCTATGCAATTTTCATTAGAGACAAATTAAGAAATTTTTGTGTGGAATAATTATTTGTCGAAAATTATATGAATTTAACGCATCCGCTTTAGCATCTGCTTAAGAGCTTAAATTTCCTCCAATATTCATTCGTCATGCTTATACCAGTAATTTCTTATATTTTGCTTTTTTTGAAATTAAAATATTAATAAAAATTTTATTTCTATCATTCATTCCACTTTTTCATTCCAGAATTAAAGCATATTATTATTTTTATCATTATTATTGCTATCTTTTATCATTATCAGCCATGAATACATTTGTAATGAGTCAATAAAATAAAGAGACTCTTAAGTTATTTTTTATACAATAGACAAGATTTTCAACAATTATTTTCCATTATTTTAGTTTATAAAAATTATATATATAAACTGTTTTCTTTAGATAATTTCCATACTTCCATAAAAAATAGCTATTTTAGAATAATTATTACAGCCCAAAAATTTCTAAAAAACTTAACAAATCAATCGATTTGAAATTAATCTGAAGTTTGTGTTTTGTAAAGAATTTTATGAAAATAGCGAATGAAAGATCCGATTTTACCCAATTTTCGTATAATCCGATTAGAAAATCCCACTTTTACGCTTAATTTAACGCTTCCTTTTTGGATAAAAATGGATTTAAAGGTGGAAACGTTCAAAAACAAAACAATCAAGCCAGTTGAATGGAAGTAAATTTTTTCTTCTAAATAATTATATTTATTCTAAAATTTTCTCATTAGAATTTATTTCAGATAAATAAGGAAGATTATGAAAAAGAACGCTTACGATGGCAACAAAAATTGGATGAAACCGAAAGACGATTAGCTGAAGCTGAAATTTTCAATTCAGAAATGAATCAGATAAAAGCAGAACTTGTATGCAAACTTTTATCTTGTCTTTATCAGTGATTTATCTCCTTTTTAATAGCTTCTCTTTTAATTTTTTTTTCCTTCTAAGCATACTTCACCTTAATGTTTAAATTTCGAATATTATATTTCCACTAATTCGTTGGTGTTCTAATTTTCTAATTTTTTCTACTTGATTTTTTTTTAAAATTTTCATAATATTTCTCGAATATATATTTGTATATTAAATATTTTAATATTAATGAATTGGTTAAGAATAAAAAAATTGTTGAAATGGAACGAAATCAAAAGCCATTAATCGAACAAAATCGTCGATTAAACGAACGAGCGAAATTATTACAAAATGAAATCAAAAAAAGTGAACAAAAATTATCACATTCACAAGACGATTTTCTTACTTTGGTCAGTTATTATGATTTTTTAAAAATTTTTTAAAATTTAATTTATCATTTTATCGTTTTTTTTAAGAAAAATTGCAGTGATTTTCTAGAAATATAAATTAAGACTTTTATTGTCACCGATTTGACCGATAGGGAAAATTTTAGAAAGATGCACATGAAAAACTCTTGAAAGAAAACACGATTTTAAAAGAAAGGCGAGCTTTTCCGGAAAAGATGGAAGAATTGGACCGATACAGAACGCAAGTTCTTGAATATTCCAAGTGTATTACGGCTTTAAGACAAGCTGGCTTGGTACTTTATTTATCCTTGAAACTTTTTTATTTTTTCTAATCTGAAATTAAAAAAACTAAAAAAAGTGCACGAAAAATTTGTTCTCGAAAATTTAAAATAAAGAAAAGATTAGCTTGCGGATCAGAAAATTATCACAAAAATAATGACAATCCCACAGAAAATAAGAATCAAAGGAATCTTTTCGTATATTTAATTTGATTTCCAAAAATTGACTGATAAAACCAATTAATTTGTTTTGCCAA